>JBBPDA010000001.1:52162521-52177408 GCA_037974385.1 Arnoldichthys spilopterus
ACACACACACACACACACACACACACACACACACACACACACACACACACACACACACACACACACACACTTTAAAGGTCCACAGAGCCCTTAAGGACTGGGACTGGTTAGTCTAAATACAGAAGCATATGCCTCACGTCCACTCAGCCTGGCTCATTTCTCCTCCCTGTGCAGCTGATTATTGAAGCGTGCAGTCTTTTACAGTCTGAGTCTATGTGTCTCTCCATCTAAGCTGGATTTTAAAGTGACAAATGGTCCAGCTCAAAGCACTCACATACACTGAATAAGTCCTAAATAATGAGTCAGAAAAAATATTTGAATAAATCATCATGCTCTTGTGTCATTATGAATTGCATTATGTGTGTTTCAGGTGCAGTATTAGAGGAAACAATAGCAGTAAAGAAAGAAAGAAAAAATCCTCAGAGAATTCTCTATAGCACCGTAAACTGATTTAGGCTAGTCTCATTACAGGAACAAAACCTCTTGCCCTCAAAAGAACAACATCAGTGTTAATGTAATGGGATTTGATTCTGATTATTTGGTACTATTTTTTATGTGATTTCATTCTATACTATTTCTATTGGTCTGGTGTCAGTGGAAAGAGCAGCTTGTATTAAAAGGTTATGGAAATAAAAAGAATATAAAAAAAATAAACCGGCCAGAACTACTTCATATAAAATCCCATAACATTATCATACATTAAGTGAGGAGCGTTTTTGTCCTTCTCGTACCACAAGGAGACACAGATACGTTACATTAATTTCGAAATGCTGTAGGCAGCTGGTGCACCCACTGGGCCTCCCCCAGCAGATGCAGGCCAAAGCTAAATCAACCTCATCTACAGGAACCTCCAGAGAACCCAGCCAGAGATGACTGACAGCACTCAAGTACTTCCCACCACTCTAAAAATATCTCTGTCCCACTCGCCTCTCTTTTTCAATCTCAGTGCTTCTATTCATTTTTTTAAAACATTTTCATTGATTGGTTTGGCTTTCAAGCTCATGCAGTAGAAGATGAACCGTTGTAAAATCAGGAGACCATTCAAGTCTGCCACCTCATTTAGCCATCATTTCTCATACTCCACATTAGAAACCCAACCACAGCAAAAACAGCACATGAAAGTTTGGTCAGGGTCTCACACACTCTCTTTGGACCTGATAATCAAGCTGCAAGTAAGCAATTGCTTTTTTACTCAGCCTCACTCACTTGTAGTCTGAACACCCTTTGTCTGTTTGCCTTCAGTTGGAGCTCATTTAATTATTCGGTGGTGGACACAACCATTAGCAAAGAACGCTAAACACAATGAAGCAAACAGCACACACTGGGACTCACTACACAAAATCCAGTTTCACTTATAAAGCCAGACACAGCAGAGGAGGGAAAGAGGGCACCAGTACCTTTGCTCTTGGCTAGAGGTCAAAGAGGTGATCGAGAAGAAGACAAGATCCACAGAAAGGAAAGCAGTGGTGAGGAGGAAAAAAAAGCCAAGTTAGAGAACCAGACATAGTATGCAACACTCTTAAAAAATAAAAGTTTCAGGATTCTTTAAAGTGTCTCCTTAGAAGATCCACTTCTGGTTCCTTAAAGAGCTTTTTGGTGGATAGTGCCTTACAGCAATGATTCTCAAACCAGATCCTCCCAATTGACAACATAGAGAAAAAAGGGAAAATGTTGACCATCAGATACACCCTGGGGATCAGTTTGAGTACCACAGCTTTAAAGAACCATTCCTGTATGAGATGTGTAAGAAGTGACCACCACGTAATGTAAATGTTCCATTATAGCCAGAGGTTTCCCCATAGAACAGTGCGTTCAAGCCCAGAACCAATTAGAAGCTTTTATTTTTAAGAGTGCACTACTGTCAAACTCATTCATCACACAGTAAATGCATAAAGGGACTTTTCAAGCATGCAAAAACCATCCGAGCCGTTCAGAAGAGGACAGTGAAGGCATACCTTGTTCGGCCATCATGTGTGCCAAGCCTTTGAACAGAGAGAGAGAGGAAGACAAATGCAGAGAGAAATATATCTCAGAACACATTTTCCACAGTGGAAAGCATTTCCATTATAAAAGAAAGGCCTCTATAAGACTAAGGGTTAACAGTGAATCCATCTGTATTGATGCATCAAGCAAAATAGCGCATGGTCCGATGCATCAATGTGACCCATAAAAATAGCTGTGTGTTCTAATTTATTTGACTTTATTTTTTTATCTTAATGTGTTTTGTACTGGGAAGTTGCTTTTGCATTTGCTGACCTTTAATAAACAGTTATTCACATTATGACTTGTTTGCATGTGTGAACTTATAAAAATGTAGATTGTGTAAAATTTAATTATAGTTTATATGTAGACTGCATAATCCAGGATCGAACCCAATCACATCACTGCAAGTTTTAGCTCATTGAAAATAATAATTTACAGTTGAAATTTATATTTTTATATATATATATAAAAAAATATAAATTTCAACTGTAAATGCACAGTGAGGAACATACATGGGGATATTTTTTCAGCCTCCTTGTTCTTGCAGTTTTCCATTATTTATTAGATATTTTTATACTCTTTGTTTGCTTTATCTCTTTTAACTGTTTGTGTGGGGTTTTTTATGCCCTAAAAATAACCATTAAGAGCCTTTAAGTGTAATATATGTAAATGGCCTCTGTTCTGACTGGCTGTATTGTATTGTGCCTCATAAAAAAAACATGCTATGTTGAAAATCTAGTAAATTCAGCATAAACGGGTGGAGCTAAGGTGTTGTAAGATGTGATAGGTGGATATATTCAGATGTGTTGATTTTGTGACATAACAAAAACAGGTTTTTCAAAATGAGCTGTCCTAGCAGAACTGTACATTGACTGCACTGTGTAGGGAGTGAATGGTATGGTTCATCAGAACACCAGAACTGCTTCTTCTGTGAACTCACCTGGGATGCTGTTGGCCTCTGATGTAGCGACAGCAAACAGGGCACAAAGAAAAGGAGAAAAAAAAACAAGAGGAGAGAAAGATTTCTGACATTAGAGTTCACTCATATCACCGTTGCATGAAATCCATCATGCAAACCCTGGCACACGTGCTAGCATGCATGAGGCACATTCTGTCCTGTGCATGTCCAGAAACCCCCTATAGACCCCCCTCAGATACCAAAGAAAGATCATGGGGTGTCATATGGGAGCATTTGACCCACAAAATTAGCAGAAGGATGGTAAGATATATGTCCTGTCCCGCATCCCACACACTTTTCTCTAACCCACATCCGCACCTGAGTCATAAATCCAAACAGGTGGATAGGGCTGCTACAGGGCCGAGCCTGCTCCCTGTAGAGAGGGCAGTGGATTTATGAGGTGCTGATGCTTGTGTGAAGCACTAGTCCACACACACTCCCAGCTTGTCAGAGTTCTCTCTCATTGCAGACACACAGTCCCTCCAGCCATGGTTTCGCTCCTCTAGTGCTGCGCTGCCTTCAAATGTGTCCATCATTTCCACAGAAATTAAAAAAAACATCAAGAAAATCAATCATACAATAATATATATATGTGTGTGAGTGACAAGGGGGAGTAGACCACAGATCAATTTTAGAAAAAGGTACATTTATTATAAAAAAGGGGGAAAACGTATACATTAAATTAAACTAAAAATTTTTAAATGGTGGTCAGGTTAGTATATATCAGTAGTGTAAGTAATGTAAGGACACTGCCAAGCCCAGCACCATGATAACTATGCTTTAACACAACTTTGGCCTTATTGACACATTTACCACTTTAGGACTAGCAAACTAGCTGCCCCTTAATCTCTGTATGGTGAAATGATGTATGCAGAATGATGGAGGTGAAGGTAGAGGAACAGGTTGGTGGGGTATTGCCACCTTTTGCGCTTGGGCTTTCCTGCACACTGGAGTCACCTTGTCATTCTCACAAAATCTAAAAATCTCTCACCCTGGCGAGGGAGCTCCTTTCAGGTGGAGTATCACACGCTCATCTGTCATTTACATTTTATGTTTAAACATTTGGGAGACGCTTTTATCCAGAGTGACACACATGGGTGCTTTCGAGTCTATGAAGAAATACTGTCACACCAGTAGGACTAGACTTACATTAGGAGCTGCTCGTCAACCAAAAGTTTCATTTAATGATAGAATAGATAGATAGATTTGATCATTATCATTATTACTATTATTATTATTATTGTTATTATTATTATTATTGTAGTAGTATGACAGTTTCATCATCATCTTCTTCAACACAAGTGGCCAAAAGTGTTAAAGAGCAATACAACCACAACCACTGCCAAAATGTTTATCACTGTCCAAATGTATATTTAATGTATATTTTTGGTGGAAATATATTGACAATAATAATCTGTTACTGGGCCACAGCAAAAAATAAGTTTACACTGTATTACCAAATAATAAATTAACACCCTTTATTTTAATTTGTCTTTCTATAAATTGTTTCTTACTGACTTTAGGTACATCTTTAGTTCCTTTACTTAGGGAACATGTCGGCTTTTTCAAACTTGTATTGACTCCATACACCTCCTTTTAACTTCAGGGTCTTTATTTCATTTTTGTATCTCAAAAGGTTATGAAATAAAAACTGTGTCCCTTTCTCCTGGAAAAGTGAATGTAGTTCACATTTAAAAGCCCTTAAAGGATCATTTCTGTATTGTTTGTACCTTGTGGAACAAAAATGTGCCTGTGCAGGTTCTATAGCTTCTCTTGACATGCACTTTAAATAATATATTATTGTTATATTAATAGTATTATGGTATACTTAAAAATACTATGTGCAAATATTTGGACAAACACCCAAAGATTTTATAGTTAACATAACCTCAGACTAAAACAGCACTGTGTACTGTTAGATTTAGAGAATACATAATGCTTAAATGGAGACAGACACTCACATACTTTAACTATAACTTCCATATCATTATTTGAAAACATTTTCTGAGGCAATGTTAGGACCCTCAGAACAGGTGTTCTCTGTGAGCTTAGCTTCACAGATTAATACTATGTATTAATAATAACCTGATGGAGGCGATGTCTCAGGTTTTTATTCACCGTAATTAGAATGATATTAGAAATCAGTTGCGCTGTCTGTACTGCCTGCTGTCTGAACATGGTGTAACTCATGGCCACATATATCCAGGTCATGTCAGACCACAGACTGGTGTGTTTGTCCGTTTTGATCATTAACAGTCCATGCTTTTGGATATTAGGGCACTGTTCAGATACACTGAGTTGGCTGAAGGGCAAGGAGACCCAACCATCATGGCACTCCTCTCTACGTTTTGCATAAGGTTCAGTTTGGGCGGAATGCTGCTCTGGTTTCTCTGATGTCTGACCTCTCTGATGTCTGCCTTGGCCTCCTATTTTCACGCTGTTTTCACATTTCTCTTCTGACCCACTTTCTCTGAGAGATTACCTAGGAATAGGATTCATTCTCCCCCCCAGGATCGATAAACGTGAAACGTTCCAGCAGATTCTTCTGTCAAGCATCAGAATCTGTCAGCTTGAAGTTTCTCCTGGAACAGCTTTGAATGTGATCTCTCCTAGATGACGACTATAGATTTATCAGCACTGACTTTTGACAGAGGACTGTAAACATAAACAAATGCAGCATTTCTAGACAGTGGAGCTTTTCAAATGCTCCCTTACGACTGTAGCATGTGGGTGTGCGCTACGACGCTCTCTATGTTCTAATGAACTTGTGATGAACATGTGAGGAGATTTGTGAACAGTGGCTGGATTAAACGTAAGCCCCAGTGCGCTAATTCAAACACCATCCACATGGGAGGACAGATTGAGCATTCGTTTGGCAGCCAAATGTTTATTATTCTAAGCCGCCAAAAGATTACACGCATTCGCAAATGATGTAGCGGTGCGGCTATCACACTTGCCACTGAGCAAGGAACATACGCTACAGCAACAGAAAATAGTTCTGAGGCCATTTTAGCCATCTGCCCATCGAGGGAAGTGTCAAGTTCCTGTTGCTGCCTCTGCACTTGGAAGCAAATGTATTCGCTCTAACACACATAGTGGGCTAATTTATACACTGCTGACTAAGTGTTGCCATATGGACCTGAATCAAATTGTTTTGCTCACGTTCCAAGGGCCTTTAAGTTACACTGGGAGTGATGCTTAGGGTCAACTCTAGTTTTCTGCCATGTTTAATAAACACAAATATTTAAGAAATACAACCCTCAGTTGTTCATTATGTTCCTTGCATCTACATTCACTGGCCATTGTTTTAGGTTTATCTACCATATAAGGGCATATTGCACACTTAGTACACTTTTGGTCTAAAGTTGGTCAGATTTTTGATTATATATCTTAAAAAGAAAATTCACAGGTTTTTCAGTGTTTTGCATTATTCATATATGGAGGTATAAACCAAAAAGTGGTTTGGTGTAATTTAGTGTGAAATTAAACGATTGTAGAGAAATGTATCAACTCAGCCTCTTTACAGTGGACGTTATAAGGACCAGGAGTCACAGCGTCTACAAATATAGCCATTATGTTCACTATCTAAAACCACCAGTGAACCTGTGTGTCTTATATTTGTATATTATATTTGTATATGTAATACTGATTGTGGTCAAATATTGCTGAGTGAAGTGTTGAATATACAGCCCTGTATGTATCTGTCTACCAAAAATGTATTAAAAGTAAACAAATGTCTCATTAAATTATGCAAAACAAAATTCTCTCATTTAACAAATGTATTTAACTAAGTGAGTGTCGATTAAATAAAATACAGTGATTTTACAGTTAAATACAGTTAAAAACCTTTCCCACTGGGCACCCATTATTTGCATTTTTTAAAAATATATATTTTACTGGGGGTGTTTTCTTTTTTAATGTTGTCTTTTTCCACCACCTATATCCTCTTGTGTGCATCTTTCTTATACACTTGAGTCAACCACCTAGTTTAGCTGAACCAGTTAGTGTAGTGAGCTGGGTAAAACTGATAGCCCATACACCAGTGTTTCCCAAGCCTAGATTCTGGACGCACACTGCCTTGTGCATTTGAGTGCTTTTACTGATCCCAACACACCTAATCCAACTAATCAGCTCATTTACAACACTTTACTGAGCTGCTCTGGGTGTGTTAAAGCAGAAAATGTGCTAAGCAGTGTGCCTCCAGGACCAAAGTTGGGAAACACTGCTCTATCCAACAATAAGGTTTGATTCCTCATCCTTACAAATAAGCCACTATACCAATAAACAGTACTTTACCTTTACCTCTACCTCAACCTTTAGCTGTTACATGATTTAGTTGTGTGACTCTGGATAAACCAAATGCATAAATGTAATTGTAACCTTGGCTGTTACAAGTAACAAGTAACAAGTTAGCATGTATCCTGCTGCTGAGCTGAGTGGTGGAGTACATTACAGTACAGTGCAGTAAATTATTTACTTAGAATTAAATATTTGTATTATTTTATTCACCATAACACCACCAGTATTATAAATTACCTTGGTAGTGGACCATGGCAGTGTGTGTTGTATTGGAGTAAATGTATCAAATACAGCAATGGGGTCAGAGTTGCTATTACCTTGTACCTGCGTACAGACTGTGCAGCAACAGATGGATTACAGCCAGCAAACCAATAAAATGTTAGTATATGTTGGGTTTTGAGAAAAAAAGCCAGTCAGGATAACTACAAGAAATGTGTTTCTAATAAACTGGCAATTCCCTATAGACATCTAATTTCTTACTTCCCAATTTAGTCAGCTCATTTGCACATGCACTTTATCTGCATCTTAAACAGATCCCAACAGAGATTTGATGTGCTCTCTAGGCTAGAGGGTGAACGTTTCATGCCCTGAGGCACAGCATTTAAGTGCACACTCCCCACTGCATCCATATAAATTGTGCTTGGCCCCATAAATGAGGTTATTTATTCTTTTATGATTGTCTGCACTGTTTCTCAGGCTTCAGAGACATCAGAGGGGCTTTTACTGGCTTTGGCCCCTATCAGTGGACTGCAGGACCCCGCCAGCCAAACAAGATGGAGAGCAACAACAACAATAAATCAAGCCTAAAACTCTGCTCAGCCGACTGCCTATAAATCTGAGACTAGTGCCCCTCCAAACTGGCTCGGCTGCCAGCGCTGACCAGCAGCAGGCATTGGATATACAGTAATCTCTGCAGAAGCGCTGATCCACATAGATGGAGACAAAACAAGACCAAACACACATGTTTTGTCCTACACACACTCATTTGCACGTATACACGCGCAGAGATCATTGCATAAAACAAAATTGCGCGGCGGACACAAAGCTTCATAGTAAGGATATGGCAGCAGACGAAATTGCCTGTGCTAGAGCAGTAATCGGTATTCAGCCATTTTGTGTTGGAGGCAGCGCTGGAGAGGTTGTGTCGTGTCTGCAGCGAGGAGAACTACCAACATGGCACTGCACGCTCCTCATTCATCACCCACCCAACTGAAGAGCTTCACTCTTTAAGGAAAAAGCCTCAGGTCTCATCAAGACGGTAGTTCTGTCTTTAATCTTTCCTTAGTAGATCGAGTGTTCTGTCCAGCTTTAGTTACAGTTACAAAACAGATGTGATTTCATAATAAACTGTGCAGTCAGAAGAGAAGCTGTAAGTTTAACAACAGCAGCATAGCAGTGTCAAGACAAACTTGAGATTGAGTTCCATCAATTTTTCAAAATCTATGCACAATGAAATGAACAAATACACCAAAGTCCTTCAGGGTGTTTGAACGTGAAATACACTGTAGAAAGATTTTTTTACAGATTTCTTTACAGTGTTGGGTAAAGGAACCAATGGTCACAATGTATACAATGTAAATATAGTCATTTTATTCACTATCAAAAAATCACTAGGGAATCTATATGTGTCCGTTGAGTTTTTAGATTTAATACTGTTGATGAAAAACATATGATCTGGGAAAAAAAAAGGTTTTCTTGAAGTCAACACCTTATCTCAAAGCTACTGTAAAACAGTGTCACCATTTGCAATCATCTCCTGTAATACATCTCTGAGCATTAAAAGCTTCAGTAATCTGGTGCCCTTCACCACCACTGTGACCAATTCTGCCTCTTCTACAACAGCGCATTTCACGTTAAACCACTCGGAATAACTCTTAACTATTTTATTATGCAGGCATTTTAATAAATTGATGGAATCTGCCTTTAAAAATGCATGAGGTACCTTGAATTGCTGGGATCATGGAGCAGGATATAAAGCATCTACAAGTGTTTCAGGAAAGAACATCATTTCTAAACTAACATCACAAAATTAGTCTCTTACATGCACAGAGAACCAGTGTAATAAAACAACAGATTCATGAAAACGTGACGAATGCCGAAGGTGGTTCCCCCAAGTGAAATGTCAAGCAAAAGTCATCAATCATAAAGCATGCTCTACTGGTCAGGAACTCTGTCTTAAATGGGTACACTTGATGTAAATTATCTTCTCTGCAAGAGTTCAATATATTCAACAGATTCCCCGTCGATTATTGAGACACAACAGCAGAGCATAAAGCTGTGAAATGGCCTCCTCGAAGTCCCCAGAGGACCTAAAATGGCTACTTCAGGGGGGAAAAAAAAGGACACCAACTGATAAGAAAAGCAACCTTAACATCCTGACTAACACCTCCAGCCTTTGAAGGTTTACACACAGAAGCTGACCCATGATAGACAGTCTTGTTCCTCTTGAACAAGTGAAAATGCAGGCTTTCCAAGAACATATTAAAGCATAATGCATTTCATCAAAATCAATTTTCAGCTGCCCCATATGAGCTGCAGCAAGGAAGAAAAGAGATGGGGTTGTTGTGATTGAATCAAAGCTGAAATTCTTAGCACAAAAGGGTGAGAGTCAGACACCTGCCATCATGTGATTGTGTGTGTGGGGGGCTTCGGAAGTACATCTTTCTGCAAAGGTAGCACAGATGTCTTTAACCTGGACCAAATGTGCTCTCTGCTTCAATTATCACTGCGACAAAAACAGCTAGCAATCAGAGGTACTGGAACAAAACAGTCCTATCTTAGAATATTAAATGAATCTTCAGAGAAAATGAAATGCAAGTGGTGTGGGATGGTGTATGGAGATGCACTTAAACCACATGGAGAGTCTAAAAGAAAAAAAAAAAGGATGTACCTTCGAGATCAACAAAAAGCATGAATCTGTAGCATATCCATATGTAGGATATATATTGCATTACCTTCATTGCAGAATCGGCCGGTGTACTCCGTCTTGGAACAATCGCATAGTGGTTCTCCATCCACGATGGTGCAAACACCTCCGTTTTCACACGGGTTCTCAGTGCAGATGCCCTCCATGTCCATTCGGACTTTCTGGCTACTGAGCAGAGTGGGCTCCTTGTTGCCATACTTCAGGTCCCTGATAACTCCCTTAAAGGGCGGCAGGTCCTTGGCCGTGGGTAAGGTCAAGGCTGAGGTGCGAATGTCCTGGGGAACTCCCCCCAGGAAGAGGTCACTGACGATCTTCATGTACTGCCTCTGCGGCCGCACCTCGTCGGCCTTGGTCTCTCCGTCCACGCTCAGCACAGTCCTCAGGTTATACCTCCCCAGGCTGACAAAGTGCCAGCTGCTATCGTTCACCCGCTTGTCCGACACCACGGTGGTCTCAGCGCAGTCAATGCTGAACTGCAGCTGCAGCTTGCCCTCCACCACCATGAGCTGCAGGAAGTCGCAGTAGCCACTGTCATCGAAGTACAAGACCAAGGCGGTGGACACGTCCGTTTTGAACTGGAAGCTGAGGTCACTTCTGGTGCTGGCATCCCAGCGGAGATAGCGGGCCCACTGGCCTGGTGCTCCTGTAAACTCCAGGCCCAAGCAGGGCCCTAGCACAGTGCTGAGCAGCAGCTGCAGCTGGACGGGGTATCTGAGCAGAGTCATTGTGAAAAGTGCTGGAGATAAGGGAGGGGGTTATAATCCAGAACAATGGGAAACCATTGAAAATAGCTTTGGTTCAAAGGTTCATATATCCAAAGTACATCCCACTGTAAGCGCAAGAAAAATGTTTTAGAGGAAAAGTTCAACAACACAATAAATATCCTTAAAGGGGACACAGAGGGCAGTAGCAAGGGAGAACAGTCTTAAGTAACAGTCGTAAGGCCAATATTGTTGCACAACAATCAATCTTTTGATTAATTTTTTGATTGAGTTGCTGTTTGTTTACTATATATTGTGTCTGGCACAAATGAACTGAGAGCACAAGAAGATGCTGAGTTGTGTTTGTTGAGCAGCTGTGATCCACACAAACTCGCCTCAGACTCAACACACACTCTCAAACATCCAGCCAGATCCCACCAGGCTCACTCTTCTGATTTTTCGAGGAAACCACCTTCATGTTGCCTTGTGGTTTTTGTGGTTCATGTGGTCTTATGGCCAGGGTTTTAGCTGTTAAAACAAAAAGCAAAAAGGTCATTACATTTAACAGGAATTACGCCATGCAAGACTTAGGTGCATTATTCTTTTATAGAATAAAATAGAAATAAATACATATATACACAAAGGTGCTAAAAATAAGTTCTTTCTTCGGAGGACAGCAATTTTAGATACAGAGTCCGTCCTGTGCAATCGGTCATCTGGTGCACAAATCACCCTAATTATTCTTCTGTTAACTGCAGCAATCATTCTATAGCATCAAGCCTGCTTTTGCTGATAAGGGGAAAATGGAAAGACTAGGTATGCAAACTACACTGAAGGAAAGGTGGTTATAGGTTCTCATTACACATTCAAGATATGGCATCTCTATGAGATGCACGCCCTTGAAAATACACTATGTGTATGTAAGATATTGTTAATATGTTTATATTTGTATGCAAGTACATAAAGAGCTGATGCAACGGATATTTTTATTTTAAAAATTATTCTGGTGATTGATACCTTAGGATAGAATAAAGTAGGGCACATTCTTAGCAAAACGTTCTATACAGCAAATCATACAATAGTTTCTAGTTTCTACCTCTGAAGAATGCTCTAATTATGGGTCTATGTATAGTATAGTATAATAGGGTATGATATGTTTTATAGCAGTAGAAATGCAAAAATAGTGTTTTTAGATAAACTTGCTTCACCCAACCTGCTTTTCTATGCAGCCTCAATGAATTTAAGACTGGGTGTCTTATCCTGTGGAGGTGGAGAAGGATTAACAAGCAGAATTAAAATTTGGCCTTTAACCAACACTTCATAAGGACTTGTGGGAAGACTAAATGCAGCGCTCGTTCCTCTTAACATGAGGACCCTGTCCACAAAGACGACTAGGCTCTGATTACATGGCGACATGCGAGGTGTAACCTAATAGGCATCTTATATTGCCTGCATCCCTGCCAGAAGCCCAGGCAGTGAATACAGCAGGACAATAGTGTTAGTAGCCCACACAATTCCACTGAGCCATAGTACAATACAGGCAGCCAGAGCCAGCTGCCTGGTCTGCTCGTACCACAGGAGCAGGAAGATTGGGTGCTGGTAACAGATACTCTACATTGGCTCATGCCCACACCCTAAAATGTATGTGTGTGCGATTGTGTGTGTGTGGCCATGCATTAAGATTTAGCTCTACGCAGGGACCAGATGCCCTCAGGATGTTAAAAACACAAACATTTTTGACATTGTGGAGACATTCGGCTCCTCCTCGTAAAAATGCGTTTCCCTCCAAAAAAAAAAAATAAAAATCAGCTCAGAAAAGGTAGAAGAGCTTAAAGATGATCTGTGTGTTCCAGAGGTGTAGGTTAGGCTGTATTTATCCACAACAAAACACAAGGGAATGGAAACGCCCAGAGAAACACGTGTGTGTTTGCTCTCTTCTTTTTTCTCGAGCAAAGGCCCGCACCCGGGGAGGTGGGGGACGTTGAGGTGAAAAGGCTAAACTGCACACATCATTGTCCTCATTGATATGTGAACGTCATGCCCTGCTGACAACGGCACGCGCTGCCACAAAAAAGGCCATGCATTTGGATCCACTTCTAAAGCCAATGAGTAGGAGGGGAGAGGGGGGTTGGTAGGGGGGCAGTGGAGAGGAACCCGAGCTACGTTAATGACAGCAGCAGCCCTGACCATTCATCAGGCACACAAAGCCCAGGTTTAACGCAGGTGCCTCGGCCAAACGTTACCGCCATACCGCAGGTGCCGCAACAAAATGTCGCCCACAGTTCTTTGATATCATGGATGCTGCGCCTGAAGTGTATGTTAAACACTGGTGTTACCAGGACCTCAAAGGCCATGGTGCAGGAAAATAAATAATTACCCTTTAATAAATTTGCCAAGGAAGATGTGCTTAAAAAGAGGGAGATAAACGAACATCGAGGCAGTTGATGTGAGGTAGACCATAGTCGTAGGTGTACACTTAGTGTCAGTGTCTATGTAAAGGATTCCTAGACAACATGGGCCCCAGCACAACTGCCATCTTACCCTCCCAGTCCTCTACTGATAGTAAAGCACTACACTACTGTAGAGCACTAATGTACATAATGCATGTGGTCTTTAGTACATGAAATATTAACATTCTGCTTCGTTTTGCACTAACTGGAAGTGAAGAAGCGATGTTGATGTGCCAGTTGTTTCTTTTATTAAGCTTTTTTCATACAGGCTAGTTTGGAATACCAGATTTAGCTAGCGGTCAGCTCGATGTTGTCAAACTGTTCCAGTGTTCAGTAGCACTTGTATTACTCTGATTCAAATAAGCAGCCTATCCATACTGGAAAAGGAAGAGCATTCAAATGTGGCGTTTTGAATATACTGCACACTATTTATAATTCTATTCTATTTTATTTTATATGAGAATACATCAGCCTTCCGTTCTATTCTATTCTATTCTATTCTATTCTATATAAGAATACATCAGCCTTCTGTTCTATTCTATTCTATTCTATTCTATTCTATTCTATTCTATATAAGAATACATCAGCCTTCCGTTCTATTCTATTCTATTCTATTCTATTCTATTCTATATAAGAATACATCAGCCTTCCGTTCTATTCTATTCTATATAAGAATACATCAGCCTTCCGTTCTATTCTATTCTATTCTATAAAAGAATACATCAGCCTTCCATTCTATTCTATTCTATATAAGAATACATCAGCCTTCCATTCTATTACGTATATTCTATTTTATATAAGAATAAATCAGCTTTCTGATCAGTTCTATTCTATTCTATTCTATTCTATATAAGAATACATCAGCTTTCTGTTCTATTCTACTCTATTCTATTCGGAAAGAGAATAAACCGAGCTTCTATTCTATTCCATTCTATTATACCCTATTCTATTCTATATGAGAATACATCAGACTTCAGTTCTATTCTATTCTTTTCTCTTCCATATGTAAATACATCAGCCTTCTTTTCTAATCTACTCTATTCTATTCTGTAAGAAAATACACCATGCTTCTATTCTATTCTACCCTTTTATTATTTATGCCTGACCCACTCCATTAGATTGTAAAGCCCACACAAAACCATGGCATATAAAATAAACTAAATTATTTTTATTTAATTTTCAATTATATCAGATTATCTTTCTTGGGTAAAAACACACTAGTCTTTACATTTGTACAGAATTCAATATTTCTTGATTCTAGCCAATAGCTTTAGGCAGTTTGTGTTTCATCTGAGCACAAAAAGAGCTGCAGGCAGTGCTTTTACGAAAACAGCTTGGTGTGAACACAGCCTACCTTCTCTGAGCTAGAACAGGCCGTGAACAGTGAACGGGGGAATGTGGGAAGGTCACACAAATACGCACAGGTGAAACGACTTGTGCTAACTTCAGACTGGGAATTAAACCTGTTGTTAATGGGTGACTGCAGAAGTCTAGTTCCAGAGAGAGAGAGAGAGAGAGAGAGAGAGAGAGAGAGAGAGAGAGAGAGAGAGAGAGAGAGAGAGAGAGAGAG
>JBBPDA010000001.1:52184027-52196498 GCA_037974385.1 Arnoldichthys spilopterus
GAGAGAGAGAGAGAGAGAGAGAGAGAGAGAGAGAGAGAGAGAGAGAGAGAGAGAGAGAGAGAGAAAGAGAGAGGGGGGTGGGGGGGAGAGAGACTGTCTGTGTGTGATTGGATGGCTAAGGAAAACACCCACATCCTCAGCTCTGCATGCTCCATATAGCCCTCACAATTATTCTTTGCCCCGCCCATAGATCCACATGCCTGGCCAAAAATTTGGTTAGGTGTCGGATCAGCCATAAAATTAAAACCACCTGCCTAATATTGTGTAGGTGCCCCTCATGCGGCCAGAACAGCTCTGACCTGTCAAACGATTGACTGTTTAAGACCTCTAAATGTTTGCTGCGCTATTATACACTAGCAACACATTACTGAAGTCTTGTAAGCAGCAATGTTGGCCCTTCATGGACTAGTTTAGACTCATCCAGCACAGATGCTTGGGGAATTTGGAGGCCAAGTCAGGTCTTTGAACAAGAATTGGAGGAGGAATTGTAACAAGGAGCGTTATCCTGCTAAAAGATGTCACAGACATTAGGGAACACCTGGATGCAGCAATGTTTGGGCTGGTGCTATGTGTAAAAGTAACCTTCACATGAATGCAGGACTTTCCAGAAAAACATTGCCTGGAGCATCACACCGGCCTGCATCCTTGTGCCACCTCCACCCTTGGTCCATTCACATGATGTACAAGAAAGTCATCAGGACCATCCCACCTTCCTACACTGCTCTATGGTCTGGTTCTGACGCTCACGTGTCCATTTGGATTGTGGACATGGTCAGCATTGGCTATGCAGCCCCATACACACCAAGCAGTGGTGCACACCTTTCTACCACATTTTGTGCTACAGCAGCTCTTCTGTGAGCTAGTGTTCGCCTCCCCGCGTGCATCACATTGCACACTGCAGCCTGACAGCTGCAACAAGGCAATCAAAGTTGTCAGTGGTTTTAATGTTTTGGCTGATCAGTGGTATCCGGAAACGCCTCCCTTTTCCCACTGCACACTGGGCAAATCCAGAGTGTGGAAATTCACCCACAGCTCAGTCACAGCCGACCGGCAGCCTGTCTGTGGCGGCGGGGTGTGTTTGTAACAGACAGGGCTGGTCTTCACCACCGACTGCAGCGGCGCCGCGGCGGGGAAAGAGAGCCGCGCGCCATTTTCAGGGCTGCACAACAGCGCGGCGCTTCCGACTACAAGATGCCGTCGAGCCTACGCACAGAGAAGAGGAGGTGTGGGCACTGGGCTCGGTTTGGCGTTGAGGGCCAGAAAGGATGACATCAGCGGCCCAGCCTCTACACACCCCTCTGGGCTGGCAGCCGGCGGTGCGAGGGAGGCATGGGGGGGGGGGGGGGGGGGGCCCCGACCCCCCCCCCCCCCCCCCCCCCCACCCCCCTCCCCCCCCCCCCCCCCCCCCTCCCCCCCCCCCCCCCCCCCCCTCCCCCTCCCCCCCCCCCCCTGCACCCGTCTAGCTTCTCCTAACCAGGACACACACACACACACACACACACACACACACACACACACGACCACTAAAGCCCACTGCGGCGAATAGAGGAAGGTGGACCCCCTCTGCACCAGCCACCTACTGCATTACATCACCCTCCAAACACACGCACGTACGCACACACACACACCCACACCCACACACACACCTCCCTCCTCCTCATTTGAAAGTACACAAGACCATCAACATCATTAAGAGGGGATTAGCTTAGCACTGTCACTGTAGCGCCTACACTGATGGGGTAAAAGAGGGCGAACTGCGTGTGCGCGTGTGAAGGGGGGGTTATCTAGCAAAAATGATCACGTCACACTGCGGCTGCATCAGCAGCCACAACATCAAGCAGCACAAAGAAACAAAATTACTATTATTATTATTACTGTTATTATTATTATTATTATTATTATTATTATTATTATTATTCCTTTGGCTGTTGAACTGAATTATTAGATTCAACTGTTTCCCCCCATTACTGCATCTGCAGAACAGAAGCAGGTCTGGGGAACGAAAAGATGTGAGCTGGAGAGAGAGAGAGAGACGCTCCTGTCTGTCTGCACTGATCCAGACAATTTAGAACAATTCAGACAAAGGCGAAAGTGGCCGAGGCTGCTGCGGAGCCCCCGGTGCACGGGAAAGAGGAACCGTCGCGGTGCAGAAGGTGGAAGATGCTCGTTAAGTGTGTGTACATTCATGTCATGGCATTTTAGTCTAAACGCACGTGGCCAGTAGACTGTGTGTGTCTGTGTAGTGTGTGTGTGTGTGTGTGTGTGTGTGTGTAGGGTGTGGGGTGTATGAGGACACCTATCAAACGCCCAAGACACATCGCGATGACATGTACAGTTAAATGTACAAATCGACCAAATAAAACAAACAAACGAATGAAGAGAAACTGCGCTTCATTCGATCGGTTTTCTCGTTAAAACACGGGCGCGCGCGGTGCACACGCAGGGAGAGCGCGTGTCTAAACCACAGTGTCATTTTATCGTGAGCGGTGGGGATGAGAGGCGTGAATAAACAGCGCAGGGAGGAGAGAAAGAGGTGAACATGTGTGTTTGGTTAGAATATTGCGCTAAACGGACCTCACACTGGATTTCAACGGCTTATAAAATTGCTGCACACTGATCACACACACACACACACACACACACACACACACGGGCTGTGGGTAAAACGGTGGGTGGATTTTCTTAGAGGTCACTCTCAGCAGCTAAAGGCTGGACCGGACGCTTCCCTGCAGGCCAGAAATGAAGGAATCCAGCCCGGAGCGAAGAGAATAAGGAATAAATACAGAACAAACTGCGATAAACCATCGCTGCTCCAGAGCCCAGAGCCCAGAGCCCAGAGCCCAGAGCCCAGAGCCCAGAGCCCAGAGCCCAGAGCCCAGAGCCCAGAGCCCTGCGACAGTCCCGGTGTGTTTTAAATGTATGTATTTATCTGTTTATTCTTCTGGGCCCGAAAACAATTTCTCCCCACATTTCCGGTGTGTTGCTTTGTTTTTCTTTTTTCTTTTGTAATTATTTCATTTCTTATTTTCATTTTCATTTTTATTAAAGTCTGTAATAATTACACATTGCTCGGAGCACGTGTGTATCATTTAGTGTTTTTCTCCGAGTCCGGGTTGAGCAGGGCCTGCGAGCTCCCATCACTAAAACCTGCAGCTCGCGCTCTGTTCACTGCCCAGTGCGGTTAAAGCGCGGGCACGCTGCTGGTTACCCGCCCAGTGCATTTAGGCGTTTTACATATTTACACCCTCAGCATCTTCTGTCGCCATCAACTGTTATTAATACTATTATTATTATTATTATTATTATTATTAATATTTAATAATATTATTATTACTGTTATTATTACTATTATTATTATTTCTACGGACATTTTTGTGCAGCTCAGTCTGGTGTAGTGTGTTTTAAAATATGCAATTTCACAATTCATTGTAAAAAACACAACAGTTTTACATTTTCTAAAAAATTATCCGTGACTATCAATGATCGAACGGATTAAATCATTTTTATAGGTATTAATAATATACACAGTCTCGTTTCTTTAATGATAATACACACCCATAATAATACAAGCACACGCCCGTTTTAACCGCACAGTTACATTAAAGCAGCGGACAGACTGAACGGGGAAAACGGTGTAATCTGCTGTAAAAAAAAATGTGGTTTTAAAAAACGTGTCAATTATTTAAAAAACGAAAAAAATCAGAAACTCGCCTTCGTGTGTGTGTTGTGCATTGGTGTCTATGGGATATACCAGCAGACAGTGTTCAGTCTAAATGGGGCTTGTGTTTCTTTGGTGGTCTTAAACTATAGCTCAGACCGGGGGTCCAGAGAGAAACCCGAGCTCCTTTATTCATTATTCAGGATTCTACTCTACACAGCAGGACAAACCATGTTTGGCCCCAGAGACATAAACATAAACATGGTTTATATGATTTTTAAATAAACAAACGTCTTATAAACAAGTAAAATGGTACAAATAAAGCAAATCTGGTGTTTTCTGTTTTAACACGATGCAATAATAGAGCATTTAACTTTATGGCGTTTCTGCGTGGTGGGCAGTGGTCAGTGAATGGCTCTGGGGTCTTTGGTCAGGCTGTATTTTTAGATGTTGGTGCACAAACTGCGCCAGTCGCCTCCACGGCGGTTTGGACGTTTAGAGCAATTGGCCTGAGATGATGTGCACCTGGCGCTGCGCGTCCGAAGCCCTGGACCTGCTGTGTGCTGGGTGGCAACTCCAAGCCTTGGCCAAGAGAGGGCAAGTGGAGAAGTCTCACAGCGTCTCTCTCGCTCCATCCCTCAGACCCCGGCGCCCCACCGACCGCGCGCCCACCGCGTAGACGGAGCGGTGAGTTCATGGAAATTTAGCCCCGATGAGAGACTTTTGCCGAAGTTACAGCCTCGAGCAGCAGCGCTACGGTGCAGGCAGAAAGGAAGAGGAGACTAACCTCAGCTTTGCCAGCGCAACGTCCCGAAAAGCGCG
The DNA here is from genome assembly GCA_037974385.1 of Arnoldichthys spilopterus. Classification (NCBI taxonomy): domain Eukaryota; kingdom Metazoa; phylum Chordata; class Actinopteri; order Characiformes; family Lepidarchidae; genus Arnoldichthys; species Arnoldichthys spilopterus. The sequence goes on from JBBPDA010000001.1 coordinate 52,188,508, forward strand.
ATAATAATCCGACAGGGGGTCCTGGAGGGGCTTCGGGCTCGCCGCTGCTCGATTCGGTGGGTTTCGGTTGGCGCTGGTTTCCACAAGCAGGTTTTCCGTCCCGCGCATCACAGAGAGAGCCGCGCTCGCTGAGCAAAGCACGAGATTTTTCACACACACGCGCACACACACACACGCTGGCGCGCGCGCACACACACTCACACACACTCACACACACTCGCTCCGCCCCCCGCTCAGTACGATACTCGCCATTTAAAGGCGCATTCCCAGAGAAACGCTCAGCGACAGCGCAATGCAAAGGTGAATGTGTTTGTTTGTTTGTTTGTTTGTTTGTTTGTTTGTTTGCGTGTTCACCTAGAACAGCGCATGAACAGATCAGGTTCAGAGTAGATGCACCTGTACTACGCGTGCGCTGTCCATAGTCCTGAACTAACATCTCCCACTTCCCAAAAAACTGTTTCCCACCCGCTGTTGATTACACTAAGACCACCGAAATGATGAGCCACTGTGTTGGACTACTGTTTCTGCTGGTGTTGCATACGACCCTTTGAGTCTTTCCCCCACTCAACTATAACATTAACCTTTAAGGACTATGAAAATTCCACTTCTCTCCTAATGAGTGGTACCACTGATTCAAATCCCATGGTGATCAATTGCCAGCTGAGCAGGATACCGAGTCTTAAAGGGAAATTCCACATTTTTTAAATAACGACGTTCAATCATTATTGTGCAAAGTCATTCAGAAGGGATCTGTTGTGAAATGCTAGTTCTTGAGAAACCAGGCAGCATCCATCGCAGTAGTGATAGGAACCGGACGTCCAAATGCTGAAATCAGTCACGGTTTGTTTCATTGAGTGGTTATGAATGCACTGTCTAATGCATGAGACATTGGTTTCTAATTGTTTTAAGATAAAAGCTTGGCATAAAAGATATTTATAAAACATATGTATAAAATGGTGTTATAAGGCAAACTAATACAGAAGAAAAGTTTTTTATCAATTATTTTACCATGTTTTGCCATTACCAACATTGCATATAAAACCCAGAAGAAAAATAAAAACAAGCAAAAATTCCATTTAGTGCCTACAGATAAAAGTAATTATTCCGGAACCAAACTACAAGGAAAATGAGATTTTTTGGTAATTTAAAAAAAAATATATATCATCATATATAATATTGTTCTGTGGCTAAAGAACATACACCCATGCCCTCAGAAGCTGTTTTTCTTTAAATCAAAAATAACTTATTGTAGGCATAATTTTTTACCAGTCTTTAACACTGGCTTGCTGCCAATCTTTCCATGAACATTAATGCTGTTGATTTAAATGTTTGAATAATTTCTGCAGAGCAACCCCAAGCCATAACATTTCCACCACCATGCTTCATAGATGTTTTGAGGTTCTTCTCCTGAAAAGCCGTCCACATCCCAGATGTTTGTTGTAACTGTAGCCAAACAACCCAGTTTACATGGTTCCAAAAAGCCCACATGCCTTTATGTTCTTTGTCTGATTGTAGACATCACTTTCACACCAAGATTTGCAAGAGATACCTACTGATCTTGTGAACACAGCACAAATAGGGCCACATACACACACAACCTGCAGTTTTTTGGCCACCGGTGACGGTCTTCGCCCACGGCCCAGGAGCCATGTGTTATGAGGTCTTGCTGCAGGCCCAGGAGGCGAGCACAACAGACTGTTCATTTCACCTTTCCCCCACACAGTGCACCAAGATTTATCACAGAAGAGCACAAGCCTTTTACACCACCCCCACGCACAAGTTCATTCACCTGAACACGCTCTTTCTCGCTTTCTTAGACGCACACTGTGTTCCACTCTTTTCCTGTCCTGTCTCTCCCACGCTTGCCCGCCCCCAGGCCATGTGGTGTAGGACCCATTTCTTGTTGCCAGTTCCCTGGACCCTGCTGCGTGAGACAGACGCACTTTCTGTCACTCCATTCACATCACAACCGAACAGACACACAATCTGGAATATCACGCCAATGCACATCATAACCCTAAGACACCTTTCCCCTCCGAACATGTTTAATGGAGTAAGAGCCTATACTGTATGTTCTTGAGAATCTAGGCTCAATGTGTTAGAACATTCACTTTTTAAACCACCATAACCTTTTATCCACAGCAGACTTACTGGGAAGGGGGAACATATGTTCCTTCAGTGCACAGCAAGAGCCTAATTAAGTTATAAGGTAAGGGAGCTAACCACAAGACAAAGTGGTTAAGTTCACCACCTGTTGTTATCTGATTAGAGTAAGGTAGCTGCTATTGTACACAAAAAGCCACAGTTACAGGTTCCTTTAAAAAGAACAAAAAAGAAGAACAGATGTCACTCTTCACACCCCCTAAACTGTTTCAGGTAGGATTTTTTTTTCAGGACAAATGAAGAGTTCTTCATTAGAATCATAAATATCATAATATCATTAACACCACAGTATCAGTTTATTATAAAAGCTCTCAGTCATAAAAATGATGGAGGCTTAGGTGCAGCATAGCGTGAACATTAACACACAGTCCAAACACAAAGTCCAGGCAAGGGTCAGAACAATGGATAAGCAGATAGATGTCTATATAAAGGCTTGATGTGAAATACAGAGCAAAAGAACTTCACAAAGAACAGAGTTTGCTCCCTGATTAAAAACATAAAACTCTGGTAACTCAGATGTGCTTTATTTAGAGTGGGCTTAGGCCCTGTACTGGATTCCCAGATCTGAAGTCTTCACCTTTTGGCCTCCCACATCTGGATTCCAGGGTCTTACACTCAATTTTTTTTATTCAGGTCAGTTAATGTGAAAGTGGTCAAAAGCTTCATGATAGAATAGTTCTACTTGGTTCCAGACAAGGCAGAGTGAATCTTATACTCTCAGTAAAAAAGTTTTTTTTATAGCACCAAGATTGGTCTACTGAATCAAAGAAATATTTTAGTACTATTTATATCACCTTAGGCTTATAACAAATAAAGAACCCTTTTTGGCACTGTACAGAACCATTTTAAAGTATTTTAAAGAACCATATTCAAGATACTCCCTCAAAAAGATAAAAGCATTAAACCCTTCTAGTTCTATATTTCTTTATAATTATAGTTCTATATAAGCTCTCTATATAACCATTGCCTTTGCTATGGAACCCTTGACAAACCCATTTTCTTACATGGAGAATCCATATAGGTTCACTGGGGTAGTTTGCTCCTGACATGATACTTGTGTATAAATTAAATATGTGAAAAACTTTAGCTCCTGGTTTAGCAGGAGGGCTTGGGCCAATGAGAAAATAGTAGTATCAAATAAAACAATAAAAGTATATACATGGATTGAAATGTATATTTAAATGAATAATAATTGCCATTGTTAGCTAAAAAAAGGTTTTCTGTAGTAAAGGATTCTTTGACTCATCACATCATTTAGCAAAGCAAATAAACATGTACTTTCTCATGGTGGTATATAAAACCACAGTCTTTACTAAAGAACACACAAAGTATAAGGCGTATACTGGTAGGTATACAGCTTCTTAGAAACACATACCTACTGCATTTTGATGACCTCTTTGATTATGTAGATAAATGTGTTAGATTACAGAGACAAGGGCTGAAACTAAATTCGGCATGATGAGTAGATCACCAGTAGCAGGGTTGGGCATTCCCTCCTCTAGCAATTCTTTGTTGCTCCACAATTGTTTTGGTGTTTTTTCATATATAATTAATTGCAGTGATCTCTCAAACTACAAGGAGTAAAACGACTACAGTGCAGAGCCTCAGAGAACATCCTGCAGGCTGCAGAAAAGGCTTTGCAGTGGCTATGGTTCTAGAGGGGTAATCATGATATAACAATAATTTGGAGGCTGATCACCTTTGGCTGGGTCTCTCAGGTAAAGGTGTCTGATGAAAAAGACATAAAACACCATATGGCCCTGGGTTCATCACTGATAACATGTCCAAGTATCACCAGAAGGTGTATGCTAGAATGACTGCGTTACATGGAAGAGTGACTCAGTTTACCATTGGTTTTAATTATTTGTTTATTTATTACAAACCATAGCAAGATGTATATATACAAGTAAAACAGCGTTTAAACTGGTAGGGTGATGTGATGGCCTACATTATTGCCACATCTATTATACATAGTATAGGTGAAATAGTTACAGAAACACAGCTGTTGAGCTGCGCTGGTTGAACGTGCTGCAAGCAGATAAAAAGACATCTGTTGCAGAGTAAATTTAAGCACATCCACAGTCCAAAGGGCCAAGTTTCACACATGAAAAACAGTCATGTTTCAACTCCTGGCTACAGAAGCCACAGTACTGAAAAATTAACGTCATGTGACATGCAATAATACGCAAAATGTACTACAGCCACAAGGAAAAGACGTCAGTACACTTTAGAGCTTCCGTTCATGCAGTCACTGTGTTTGATTCCACACCCACTTCAGATTTGCCAGAAATTATTGTCGCTGTTATTATTAGCAGTAGTCAGTGTAGTGGTACCTCTGAAAGTACAACTGATAGTGCTTCTAGCATGCTTCTCCCAGTCATTTTCAGCAGGGCATGGGCACAAACAGTAATAACATGAGTCAAGCTTTATTGTTGTCAAGAATGCCGGAATGATGCACTGCCTAACTCCAAAGCTGTACTTTAGCCTTAGTCATCTCTCTGCTATATAGCAAAATCTTGAAATGTGCAGCAGCCATTTGGAAACTACTGATCTTATCTGCCAACGTCAACTTGGAAAAAGTGTTTAGTAAGTTCGAGGCCACAGAGCTTTTTACTTTGCTTTTAGGACTGTAGCATTGAACTCTTGACCAGTGTTGCACCTCCACCTTTTAGGGCTAAGAAAACAGAGAAGAGAATCCCTTTTGGAGGAATACACTGTGCAGGCCATCCATATTGTCAGATGCAGTGGTCTGAACCTTTGTACTGACTATTATGTTCTTCTTGAAATCATTAAGTACCTTCATCACCCGACTCTTCTACCTGCTAAACCTGAGCAACTGCATAGACATGTAGAACTGAAACGTATACTACTGACAAGAATAAGCTGTTGCCACTCTATCTCATAGTGCTCCTCAAAGTGTCTTTGTGGTAATTTGCTTGGTTAGCGGCAGTTGGTAGACAGTTCTTCTTCTTAACTTTCAGTTTCCAGTAACACTATTGTTATGGCGGTCAAGCTCTGTGGCATTGTTCTTCTTCCTAGTTTTTTGTCGCACATATGGAAATTTTCATGATCTGACTGGTGTAAATGTACATTGAAAATCAGGGCATCCTTCTCAGGCTTGTAGTTAAGGTGTAGAGATGGAAACCCAGGAGCTCAGGCATCTCCAAGGCTACTGTGGAGACCATCAGAATGCTTGTTATAACTTTCTCCCCTGGGTCAAATATGCCTCGACTTTTCTTGCCACCAGTTTGACACTCTACAAGAACACTCTCAGATTCAAACTACCTCAGCTGTCCTGAGTACCGGGTTCAAGAGTTGGATTCTTGATTCCAGGACAGTGAGGACTTCTGCTTGCACTGATGTGGAGAGATCTATTCAGAGGCACAATAAACAAGCTCTTTATCACAAATTAAAGGCCCTCAAGATATGGATGTCAACCAGGGAAAGACAAGGTAAAGTTATTTATATTGCAGATGATATACACTGTAGTCATTAAAAATGAATTTTTTTAGAAAATTCAAATTTAGACTAAAAGGATAAGAAATAATTAACATCATTAAACCACAATTAAAACAACAGATCCAAATAAATAATATTGCATTAAAATGTGTGTATTTGATTTGTATTCTGCAAAGAATAAATCCAGCTCTGTTCATTTAACTACAGCAGATTGATGGACATGCTAAACCACTGTGAAATGAAATGGAAAAAACGTTTAGGCACCTTTTTGACTGAGGTGTGTATTCACTGTTGTTTCTAATTTAAAACAAATCTCACTAAACTGACAGTTCTTTGAAAGGGATACTATGCACAAATATTTTTGCACATTTTTCATGAGTGCTGTCATTATAAAATCTGGGCTGTCAGTCAAAGCAAATCCCAATTTGGGCTTTAATAATACAAAATGCACCGAGAGGAATATGAAGAACAGAGTTGGAAGATTTCTCTCAAATTATAATACAGATTATGTATTACCTGATTAAAATTGCAACCAGTAATGTTATCTAAAGTATTACATAATTCCAGTAATGTATTCTGATTACGTCCCTTAATTTTCAGATTACTTTCAAATCAAAAGCTAAATGATGAGATATGTAGACAGATATTTTTGTTAAAAAATGTATATTTAATATTTGCATGTAACTAATATTATAAGGTACATAGTAACAGTCATGCAGTGTTACTGATACCTGAGGCATTTAGTCTATCCATCATTTAGACTCAGTTAGTCTACTCAAGCCTTTGAATCTCATCTTTAGGTTTATCCTACATTTGGTATGCTATTTTAGGTGGGTTGAGCTCATGCTTAGCAAATAAGTTCACTAGATGTTGTGTATGTAGACACTGTTGTGTTTGGTTTGCAACATTACCTTCATGTACAGTATGGTACAAAAGTCTTAGACCATCTAAGAAAATGTTAACTAAAGCTAAGCTTTTTGGTTCAAATAAATAACATACCATATCAAATGATAACCATAACGAAATAACAGCCATAATAACTACAAGTAAACAATACATTTTTGTGCCTGTAATGTATGTTTGTGTTGGCAAAAACACACACTGCCAATAAACATAGTCAGGACTTCCTACTGTTAGTCTTTGGAACAGTACTGTGTGTTTTAACTGACCAAATGTCAAGGTCATGGCTGTATTTCTCAGGACCTATTTCCCAGTTGCAGTTAATGCAGATAAACAAGAACATACATGCAACACACATAAAAACAAACAAACAAATAAAACAGATTAACCTTTAATTGAGCAATTTAAGTTTATAATTAGTTATTCATTTGCACCCTTGGTAAACATGGGCAAAATGTCATTAAAAATGTGCTCAATGCATTCAGTCCAACCTTTATCTGAAGTAAATATAGTCTAAGAAAGCAAAAACCTGCTTTGAGGACTATTAAGTCTAACAACGTTAGTCATTTACCTCCCTGCCATGAAGAGCATTAAAAAAATATGTTTTAAGCCACAAGCTTGTCTCGAACAGTCGTATGGACAGCGAATTCCTAAATATTTCATGTCATAACATTCCATGATTGAGCTTTTTGAGCCATTAAACTCTTCAGACATACACAAAGCCCACGAGCCATAAGGTGAAAATTTGTTTTTGTTGTTTCTTAATATCGTTAATGTCATTCTTAGTAATACTAACAGTGGATAAACATGTTCAGTAGATGAGAACCCCCTTGTACACCACAAACACTGCTCTCTGGACGAGAGCCATCTGTTTGCTTTCAGTATAACTACCGTAAATGTAGTCTCTCTGTAAACTGCTTTGGCACCTTTCCCTTATTCTGAATGGGTTCACAGGAAGGCATCCTGCAAATATTGATTTTTGCAGTTATTCACGAAGGTCTCGGCTGCTCTTTTTCAATTAAACCTGGAAGCCATCTGGGTCAAGTGGATCAATTCAGTGCCCACAGCTACACGTTAAGTGCAGATTTAGTCAGATTGACTGGTGTCAACATATTGACCAAGCCAAACATTCTTTATGGAGCTTCCTCCACCACAAATGATGACACAGGCTTAAAGGAGAGCTGCTGAGAGAGGGATTCACCCGGGCAAGCTGAGTGCCTCAGTTCTCACACTCAGACAGAGCCAGCCGTGAAACTCAGGCTGCTGAGTCACTCAGCCATGGGTTTGCTTTATCTTCTTTTAATAAGTTCATATTTCCCCCAAAAGGCTTCAGCTGTTCCCTACTTCACTGTTGCCGTCGTTGCTGTTCATTCACCAGTGTCTGGATTACGAGTTTTCTCTCTCTCTCTCTCTCTCTCTCTCTCTCTCTCTCTCTCTCTCTCTCTCTCTCTCTCTCTCTCTCTCTCTCT
>JBBPDA010000001.1:52196598-52207977 GCA_037974385.1 Arnoldichthys spilopterus
TCTCTCTCTCTCTCTCTCTCTCTCTCTCTCTCTCTCTCTCTCTCTCTCTCTCTCTCTCTCTCTCTCTCTCTCTGCCCAGGCACACTGCTCCACATCTTGGAAGTCGCTTTGAATATTCTCTCTCTCTTTAATCCACTCTTACACACACTTTCTTTTTTTTTCTCTCTCATTCTCTCACTCACACCCATGCACACACTTTCATTCTTATCCTTTCTCTTTCCTTCACTCCCACACACACTTGCATGCACACACTTTCTCTTTCTTTCTTTTTTTCCCCCTTCCCTGTCCTCTTTCTCTCTCTCACACACACACATGCATGTACAAATTTTTTTCTGTTTTTCTTTCTTTCTTTCTTTCTTTCTTTCTTTCTCTGTCCTCCTTATTCCCTCTCTTTTGTTCACTCACTCACACACACACATTTTCATGTACACACTTTCTTTTCCTTTTTTCACGCTCTCTCTCTCTCTCTCTCTCTCTCTCTCTCTCACACACGCATGTACACACTGACTTTCTTTCTTGTCCTCTCTCTCTCTTTCCTTGCCATTTCCTCTTAAAAGCTGGTGCTATGCATAGTTTCTAGGAATAGGCACATTATTAAAGCTTCATTTCCTTAATGTCTGAGTAGCTCATTACTTCCACGTTCACACTGTTATCATGAATGCATTCCAATACGACACGTCTCTTCCCCAGACTGTTCCGACTCCCATTAAACCTTAGTGAGCTGATTTGAAAGAGATTATCTCACTCTGGCTTTTCCTGCTCTCAGGTTTCTCATATCTGACTTCATCTGGTGCCCTCTCACTTCCCATCCAGAACGAGCTCTAAAGGACAGAGAGACGGCCACCCCTTTGCTCCGGAAAACGCCCCAGTGTCAGGCGATGCTCTTTTAAATGCTAAAATATCAAGACTGTTTGCAGAAAGAACATCAGGTACACACCTTGATGTGATGTTTGCTGGCTTAGCAACATATCTTCAGTAATTATTGTTAATACAGATATTGCAACATGTTAATGTTGTGTGAACTGACCTGCCAAAGTCACTATTAAGGTTAGTACACCATGTGTGTCTTATGGTAATAGTGTTACATAGCATCTGTTTCACAGTGTTCCAAAGCTGCCGAAGTTCTTTCCGTTCTGCTCTCTGTCCTCCTACCTTCATGTTAATTGCAATAATTATACTGCCATCTTTTTCGAGCCTTCACTGGCTAATTTTTCAACATGGCTATTAATTTTCAAGCCAAGTGGAACTTACGGATGCAGTGCTATTGCTACCTACTTTAAATAGGGTGCCTTGTGCATGTTAGATGTCTAATCTGCAGCTGATGAACATGCTCACACATTATTGAATTCTGTTGCCCGAAGAGTGATACAAGAATCAAAGCAAATTCAGACGTTACTAAATTATAAAAGTTGTTGCATTGACCTAAAGATATTCACTGTGCGCGTTTTAATGAGTTGAGGCCATAATAGACCATATTTCATATCATCGCTATTGGGCAGAAATCTTGTATCTTCATATGTGGTTATTTTATATTTTTTTCATTAATCAGTGCTACTGGTCACCCTTTATGTCTATCTGTGGGTTTTACAAATATTTAACCAATTAAAAGTGTCAAGACCAGCTTGTGACCAAATTTCGTAACTCCATTGGGTGCTCAAACTGTCAGTGAATCCTCACAAATGGTAAATTGTTCAAATGCTGAATGTTTTCAGCCTAAATTGATAGCAATACAGTGAATCTTTATCAAATTTAGCTTTGATGCTAATATTGTGATCTTAGAAAGAAGAGTTCGCTTGTTTACTTGAGTATTCACTTCGTAATGGTCACTTATCACACCCATGCTAAGAGCTAGTCTGCAATTTTTTGACTGGTTGATATAGAATATGAACAGAAATATAACAATTTGAAAACCACAAACATATTAATTCATTTATTTTAACTTTGAACTGTGAACATTTGTTGAATTTATATTAAAGTATAGTATATTTAAATAGAAATGTATAAACATGTTAAAAGGCTGAAATCTGCTGATTCATGTTTAAAGGCTCAAATCTGCTGATTCACATTTAAAGGCTCAAATCTGCTGATTCACATTTAAAGGCTAAAATCTGCTGATTCATGTTTAAAGGCTGGAATCAGATTTTTTGAAATTTTATTTACAATTTGTATTTTATATTTTGTACCTATTTTATATATAAAATAACTAATGTTTTACCAAAGAAAGTTCTTTTTTAAAAAGTCTGTAAGTGGTTTGTATGTCTTCTACGTGGAATTAGATGGAACAAATCTACATAAATAAACATAAATGAAGATGAAATAAACATAAATACAGTACAGTATACCATAAAATGTTAAATTAATGTTAAAAAAAATATTGATTTATTGTTATAAGAACAATTGTCAATTGTTATAAGAAAGTATTCATTTGGTTCCTGACTTCTCAATGCGCTAAAGCCATCACAGACGTTTGTTCCTATTCAGTTCTATCTACAGCACCTGGTTTAATGTAATGAGTGATTAACTGCAGCTGTAGATGTATAGTGAGTTCAGATGGTATATAGTGGAGAGCTCTGGAAATGGCTATGCTAACACACACATACAGTTTATGGCTAAAAAACCTTACAAACAGAACTTCGCAAACACTGGCCAGGACAATGATGGACATCATGAGGTTAATGTGGTGCAAACACTAAGGCTCAACCAATTAAGTCATTGGCTGTTTCAGTGTATTATGTGACCTTTAATGGTGATCAGCTATTGCCTCCATTGCACTATATTAAAATATTATCACCCAGGTCCTTCACGCTTCACCCTTTAACCCACGGATATAGGAGTAAGTCAAAGTGCTGCTGAACAAAATGCCACAGTGACGTGTGGAAATGCAGCCTTTATTAAAAGCCCCTACAATGAAAGCAGCACACACACACACACACACACACACACACACACATGATTGATGTAGTAAGGCTCATGTAAAAGAGCTGCCCACACAGAAGCAGGCCAGACCATTTGGCAGCTTTCTGTCGTCACGATGTTGACTCAGAGTGCACAGTCGTGCCACGTTCACACCATTGATATGCTTGACAATATACCATCCTACTGCCTTGCACAAACCTACAAAATGCTCGTTGTCATTTAGAGCTAGAAAGGCTCTGTAATTTAGAACCCATTCTGATAGCACTATTTAGTTTAAAACTAGTTTAGGTCTAGAAAGTTGGAAATCTGGAGGTCTGCACAGTGCCTTTACAGAGTCACAGGCTTAAATTCTCCAATTGAAGAGCTTCCCATGAGGACACAGCACTCAGACAAATCTAATTGATTAAGGTTTCTAATCTCTGTTAGACGAGAGGGGCTAGGAGCAGGGAGTGGGAGAGAGAGGGAGAGAGAGAGATGTATCATTATGAGGATGCACAAAATCTTTGAGGGTGTGTGGCTGTAGAGATCCATACTTTGAAAAAAACTCATTTACTTCTCTCAGAACTAAATGACAGAGCTAACTCTCACCTTCAGGAAAAGACAGAGAGTGTGTAATTAACACAGGCCGACTGACGGGCCATACATAAAACTAACAGTGGAGGTCTGGGGCATCTAAAGGTTTATTTTTGTTTGATTGGTTGGTAAGTCAAAGGGCTTTAAAAATTCAGAGGCTTAATTTGGTAGCAGTAGGAGAACTAGAAGTAGTACAAAAAAGAGTAGTGTGAAAAGTAATAAAAGTCAGACAGATTTTTTAGGCCTGACTGATCCACATGGGAACGACTTAATAATATCCATTTATTCTAATTATGCCAGACAATGCAGATCATTTTAAATAATAAAAAAGTGAAAATACAATGAAGTGGGATTTCAAGTTGTTGTTCTGACTGCAATCAGTATGTACCTATATATAATATCTTTCGATTTTTTATATATAAACCCTATTTCCAGAAAATGTGGTATTTTTTCATAAAATGCAATAGAAGAATATGCGACTCTGATAAAAGTTTAAATTTATTTTATAAATATAAACAAACTTAGAATGTTGTTGCCTGCAGCAAACTCAAAAAAAGCTGGGACAGAGCAAAGTTTTATAGCATATTCAAGTCACGCTGTTTTGAAACATTCCACAATAAGTGAAAGTGATTCTTTGTCTTTGCCTCAAACACCACAACGAAATGTGACCTCTGCATTTAACCAATCAGACATGTACACATGGAACAGCAGGCAGCTATCAACAGTTCCTGGGGAGCAGTATAGCAGGACCGTACCTTGCTCAAAGGTACCTCAGTAGTGCCTGGGCCGGGACTTGAACCTGCAGCCTTCACGTCCCAAGGGCAATGTCCTAACCACTAGGCCTCCACTGCCCACATCCATTGAGCAGGTGAGCTGGTAATCAGCAATTGGATATAAAAGGCTTACTCTCTGCAAGCAAAGATGGGCCACTCACCACTTTGTGCCAAACTTCATTAAAAAAATTGTCAGTATATAGTCAGTTCAAAAGAATATTTCATAACACACGATTACAAAGAATTAAGGTCACTCATCATCTACAGTACATATACTATAGGACAAGGCTGGAAACCTCCAAACCCTCAGAAGGCACTGCATGAGAAATTGTCATGCTACTGTGAGAAATATCATCACATGGGCTTAAGAGCACTGTGGAAAAGCCACTATCACTTAATGCTGGCTGCTGCTGCATTAAGAAATTCAGCCTAAAACTCTTGAAAGCCAAACTTAATTTCGATTCAGAAACACAGCTGAGTTCTCTCAACCTGAGCTCCTCTCAGATGGACCAGAAGACAGTGGAAATGTGTGCTGTGGTCAGATGAGTCCACGTTTTAGCTTGTTTTGGGGAAAATGGACTTTGAGCTCTCTGTGCCAAGGATGAAATGGGCCACCCAGACTGTTATCAATGAAATGTGCAAAATCTGTTATAAAATCTGTTTCTATTGTGGTATTTGGAGGAAAGGGTGGGGGATCAGTGAACTGGCATGGGTGTGAAGGTCCCACTGACGCAGAGGTGTATTTGGGGATTTTAGAGACATATTCTGTCATCAATGGTGGCATCTTTTCTCTAAAACCCATGTGTATTTCAGCAAGATAATGCCAGGCCTCATTCTGCACACACTACAAAAGTTTAGCCTTATACACACAGTGTTTGTGCTTGACTGGCCTGCCAGTAAGTCCAGATCTGTCTCCCATTGCAAATTACTGGAGCTTAATGAAGAGGAGAATCAGACAATGGCCACCACGGACTGTTGAGTAGCTGAAGTCTTGTATACAAAAAAGAATGGGCAAAAATTCCACCTGGAGAACTGCAGCAGTTATTCTCCTCAATTCCTAATGGATTTAAAAGTGTAATCACAAGGAAAGGTGATGTAACACACTGGTAAACACACCTATGTTCCAACTTTTTTTGAGCGTGTTTTTTTTTTTCAAGGTGTTCAATGGACACTCAAATCTTGTAGCCAGTGCTAGGTACTAACTACTGCATACTGGGAACACCCCACAAGATCTGCTGTTTTAGAGATGCTCTAGGCCAATTTTCTAGCCATCAGAATATTTATTACAATTATTTAAATTTAATGATATGTCTTCTTTGCCCTATATACAAGTGTCTATATGTCTAACATTAAACACTAACACCAACATTAGGAATGAAATCAAACTACCTTCTATAGAGAAAGGTTATGTTAATACTGGGTTAGAACATATATTATCAGTCCATCTAAGCTCAACAGAACCCCAGAACCAACAGCCCTCACTGAGATCTCTGCTGCCGTGACTGAAGAACAGGGTGAATAGTATCCAAGCCAGTGTATTTAAAAGAGAGGAAGATCCACATCAATAATGCATGCCGATGGTCTGTAAGAGAAGGAAAGAGCTGTTGGAAACAGGTCTCCATGCCCGCGAAAAAAGAATAGAAACCGGAACCAGGTGAGGGCTTTTCTTAGCCTGGCTAACCAGCATGCAACTGGCATGACTTTAATTACCATTATGTCATTTCGGACTGCTACTGCTTCTACTACCACTGTTAGAGTAACAACAACAAGCACAACAACAACAACAGCAATTTGTCATTTGTGCCTGTTCAGTGGAGGATATTCAGTTAAGATACTCAGAGAGTGAAAGCAGTGGCAGAAGCTTTTAAATTAATAATAAACCCAAACTGTCAACACTTGAGTCAGGAATGTGTCGACCACTGTGTTGCAATATGTTTCTCTGTACAAGTGAGAAATCTCCATTACTCCAGTGATAATGCACAGTAATAAGGATGTTTGATGCTCTGCACGATGTAATGAACATTAATACTTGCTCGAGCTGGTTCATTACCAATGTACTACAACATCCACCTTTGCACAAATCTCGCATCTTCACAACCTGTGCAGCAAGAAAGCCAACAGAATCACTCACATGACATACTGTGTATATGCCTCAACACAAGTGTAACTAATAACTCATATGTTAAAGTGAAAATTCATCCGTTAATTATTTTTAAAATTATGAGAAAGTTTGAATGCTTACACACTCAAATGATTTACTCCTCTTTTAAAACATTACAAATGGGCCTGATTGTTGTTGGACCCTTGCCAGCTGTTAAAAAAAGCCACTAGCATAAACATCCAGCACTGCACATGTATTGGCAAGAATGTACAAAAGTCACTGAGTTGGAGGTAACTTTAGATGTTGACAGTAATGCAGGAGATATGCATTGAAAAATAATGACGGGGGGATGCAATGTTCATCACACAAACAAGCTCATACGCACACAAAAGATTGCGATGACAGCTAATCAATGTTCCTCTATGGAGAGGGCATTGTAGCACATATTAATTATGTCGAGAAGCATGCAGTACATGGCATGGCACACCTTTGTATCGTGTCTTGCGCTTCCATTGAATTCTCTGAAGTAATACACGCAGGCAAGGCAGAGATCAATGAGGAATCATCTTGCCCACATTTCCCACCATCACTCACCACTGTCAAGCTTTAGCTAAAATATCTGTATTGATTATGCATTGTCTCCCATATGCCTTTTTTTATAAACCATCTCAGCACTATTCTCATGACAAAGAACAAAATAATACATTGCAAAATGTTGAGACAAGGATGGCAGAGGATGAGATATAGATTTGTTTGTAGAAATTAAAAAGTGTGAAGTATAACTTTGGTATTCGCTCAGTCCATTTCAGTATTCCCTTTGATAACATGCTGTCTCATAGTGTTTGTCATTTTCTCTTTGATCTAAGTTAGTAAGTACATTTAATCATCTATGTAACAATAACCTGTCTATCCATCCATCCATCCATTTTCCAACCGCTTCTTCCGTTTCCGGGTCACGGGGAAGCTGGAGCCAATCCCAGCTGACTGCGGGCCTAAGGCGGGGGACACCCAGGACAGGAGGCCAACCCATCGCAGGGCAACAAATAACCTGTCTATGTACCCTTTAATGTATTAGTGCTGGCGTTGCACGTTTCTCTGCTTTTCTCTGGTTTTCCTACACACTCAATTCATTTTTGTCTTAAAAATACACATGTGCGCACATGCACACACAGTTTTACACTTCTTGTATACCAGAAGTGGAAAGTGCACCCAAGAGAGTGGCTTGTGAACATGAAGTGCTGGCACTAAGAGGCCAACTGACAGTTGTGTGAACAGAGTGTTTGCTTTATAACACCATCAGATTTCGTGGTGCGGCAGATCAGGTCTCTCCATTTTCCCAGAGGACTGTATATTAGCCAGCTTTAACAGAAGTTGTTGAGCTCTGGGTGGGAGGACAGTGCACACAAGGCTGTCAGACTCCAAACAAGAACCTACATATGAATACTGTATACTGATGGGACAGGCTGAGTCACTGTTACACTGTGCGCCCACCTTTTTTGCTCAATTGACAGAATCTTGCTCCGCCCCCAAACATGCTTTCCATAGCAACTACTAAAAAGTTTCACAAAATGGTAGTAATATTTTCAAACGTTGAATAGGATATGTTAATAAAGAGTGTGAAATTTACTTTGTATGTGCTTATCATCACTATGGCGACATAAATGGATATCTGCTATTTTGTAAAACCTGCCCAATCTTTCAGTAGTCACATTATTAGGACAGATATGACGTAGTGTTTTTATCACAATATTGCAGTTTTTAGGAAGTAGATCTGAACCCCCAACCTAATATTTGGGTGAATGTGATTTGTTGCAGAAGAAAACATCTGTTTGCTGTGTCATTTTGAAAATGTTCTTACATCACGAAGTGCTTTACGTAAACCAGTTTGTTTAATTCTATTGTAAAGACGACACAAGTGCTCACATAAACAAACAAGCCGAAGTTTTTGAAGCAGAAGCCCTATCTCTGTGTTTACTGGGTTCTAGCCTGAACAGCTGAGATCAATACTGATTCCTGCAAGCCAAAGTGACAGTTAACTAATCACACTCAAACTCCCTTACCACAACTCTCAAAGCACTTCTGTTATCAGTGGGGGAAATCTCCAGAGGAACTTAAAGACAATTTATTTCATTTGACTCTAATTAATGCTTGCGTGCTTAGTTTACTAGGCTTTGCCTAAGCAAGCTCTCCTTTAATTAGCCTACTCTGGACAATCAATACACTGATGGTGTGGGTTTCAGAGATGATATCAGCACCACGGCCATGCAGAGAGCTTTAAAAGGGCATGTGGATTATCAAAAAAAATTATGATGACAGTGGCATTATTGGAAATGTCATCAATAGGAGGGAAAGGGGAAAACAGAACAAAACAGTTTTTGTAAAATTGGGCATCATCAAATAGTAATAATCATAAGTAGTCTGGTATTAGTGAAAGCCATCATCTGCAGTAGAATTTACAATCACAGAGTCCTATTTTTTATTATTGCATTTTACAGAATGTCCCAACTCCTCCAGAAATGGAGTTTCTTTATAAACCGATTGCTTTGACAGATACTGCAACTTTGCTCATCATGTTGTGCACATTCCACAGACTTCCACTGTGTGTTTGCCGGTCCAGATGTTTGCTGTTCATAACAGCATTTGTGGGAAATATTAGTATCCTGACCTTTATTTTGGGGCAGATATAACATATGCTGGAATGAGGACCCCATGAAGCCGTACAGGTGAAATAATATTGTGTGTAGTAATTGAAAACGTCCCGCGACTACAGCCTGCATCATGTGGACAAGAAAATAAATGAAAAAATAAACAGCGACACACAAAAAAAGGTCAACTGCTTTTGGTCATTTCCAAGCAAGAGCAGATTCATCACAGAGATTACATCTCTGAATAAATATGGTTTGAGGCTGCCTCTGCATTCGTCTTATAGGGGAACTATATGTGTAGAGGAGAGGCTGTATAAGAGAAGCTGCTGCAAACCTCTCATCCTCACAGCTGGAAATCCCCATATTGCCCTATAATGGAATTTCACAGTTTTAAATAAACTCATTTCCCACTGCAGCCGGAGTAGACATGGGAATGTTGCACACAACTCTTTTATGATTTTCATCCCTCTCCATTTCCCCCTCCTCTGTTCTTCTTTCCACTTCTCTTCTCTCTAAAGTCTCTTCTTTCCAACATTTAGGCCTGTACACTTTTAAAAAAATAAATGCACCGGTAAGTGTTCATTATGTGTTCTAACAGTAAAACCACTTTTGGTTCTTTTAAGAGCCTTAAGATGGTTTATAGACCCACTTCTTTGTTAATGAGATGTGTGAAAAACCTTTACAATATGTGAAGGTGTCAATACCAGTTCTTCTCTCTTTTCCCTCTTTTTCACACACACATTTCCAAAAACGTCCTTCATGGAACTCAAATGGTTCTCCTACAGCCCTGTGCCTGTATTTTTGTAGCCTCTTTGACACAGTGTTAGAGATTCACTTAAAAAGTGTTGGTGCTATGCTACCTATGGAGATTTATTGTACCTTTCTCTGTAGTGTTACCGACTGCATTAGCAACTTTTCACTTCTGATGAGCTCCCAAACTCTGCCAGTTTGAATTGTTTTCATTACTGACGGCTTTTAGGATGTAATAGGCCTGAGATTTTCACTCAGTGTTTAAGTACACTTTAGTTTTGGCACTTTCCCTAGATTCCCTAAAATACAACCAACCAACCAACCAATGAACCAACCACACGCACAGTCCTGTACACATTATACAATACTTACTATTCATACTTATACATACTTATTGTTCCGAGAATAAAGCTAAAAGCATTTGAAGACGCCACCTCCACCTCTTAAAATATGAAACACGTACTTAGTGAGACTTCATATATTCTTTCATTATAAAAGCATCAGTCAGCTGAAACACCTACATCTAGCTCTGTAGTGAGCTCAGTTAATACACACCAGCCACGTCAGGGGCGAATAATGGATGATGAAGATGGGAGGCGAGGCTACATAAGGACAAATGAGTATAATCCCATGGGAAAATTACTCACTGGAAGAGAAGTAATCTCCGTCTCGAATGCTGGGCTTTAACATTTCAAACATGTGGACAGCAAGAAAAAGTGCCTCCATCTGAGCCTCTGTGCAAGCCAGAGTCTATAATATTGCTTCACAGAAGAGCAAAATTGAAGGGAAAAAAATGTAATGTGATTTTCCATTAGCAGATTAAAAATGTCTTTCATGGATGCCTTTCCACTTAAATCTGGTCTGTGCTCGCAGTAAACCAGGGTTTCCTCATTTCTAACCTCAAAATGTCAAGGGACACAGAACGTTCTTCTGCAGTCAGCTCCTAATTGACCTGTCCATGCTCCGCCCCCAAAGGATTTCTTTCAAAGTGAATGTTGCTAGGTCGGACAAGCTTCACAGGATGGTCTGGTGTACTTTTTCAGAACCTGCAGCACACCTTATTTACACGTGCAGAAAGTAATATCCATTATACAATACCCATAATGCACTTCACCATTTGAAGACAAAGCATGCCTTGTCACTTTTCTAATATGCCATAACAGAAACTTAAAGCACATAACACTTGGGGCTAATAGACCAATTACTGTGTACATTTGCAGTTGCTAATGCTATAGTGATAACCATGTCTCAGCCCCCTTCTTTAACAGCTGCCCTCCTCCACATTTTCAACAGCAGCTGTATCTGAGTAAGTAGAGCCACCATTTGATGCATTTTGCCATCAGGATTGGCTGTCTATGGAAGGGATATTGTTGAGCTCACAGTGGACCTGATAGCAAAGCATTTGCTACTGTAAAACGCTTGGGTTCCAATATATTTGCTTTTGCCCCTTTTTAAACACTGGTCAGTTGTTATGTGTGACTGATAAGTTGTTATGTCATTCAAAAAATTACACAATAAAATTCACCACACTGACCATAATATACATAGTGAAAGTGACTATTTGTCATCGTGAACACACTCAAGCACCACAACGAAATGTGACCTCTGCATTTAACCCATC
>JBBPDA010000001.1:52230205-52243956 GCA_037974385.1 Arnoldichthys spilopterus
TACACACACATATATACAGTATATAGGGTACTTGCTTGAACCTGCGACTTTCAGTTCACAAGGGTAAGGTCCCAATCACTAGGCCTCCACTGCCCTTGGGTGCAAAAATTATGTGACTATAAACCTAAATGACTTCAGTCACTTTCTGCACATAATAACAAATTTCAATAAGTAGATGAATTCAATTTTTACCACAATACCATTTTGCTAAATATTACATACTTGCATGATTTTAGAAGCATTCACTTGCTGTGCATTCCTAGTAATCCTATGAATTATTCCCTATATTATTTCAACAGCCCCACCTCAGTAAGTGTTCGTCATATTGCTTGGCAGTTTTCTAATGTCAGCAGTTTCAGCCTGCCCTGGTGGATCTCTGAGGGTATTTTCTTGGTGACTGGAGGTTTTAGGGCAGCATCCACTTAATTCTTTACACATCAGAAATTGATTTAACTGCTTACCCAAAACTTGCATCATCCCTGGAAAAAGAGAGAAGGAGAGCTATTTTCAGATTGGCCCTGTGACAGTAAGCCATGCCAACACACACCCTGAATTTTCTACAGCTGTTGAGCAAATGAAAAGGCCTGAGCCGGTCAGAGAGAGCTTAAGTTTTTAGGTTTTAGCTGAGTGTGTGCTCCAGCCGCAAAAGCCCCAAGGCTCAGCACTGGGCAATGACTACTCAAGAGCACTTCAGAAAAGGAGGCCCAGACCCGGGCCTTTCTCTCTCTCTCTCTCTCTCTCTCTCTCTCTCTCAGACAAGGAGGACAAAGTGACCAGGGTAGAGTGGAATAAAGCCTTGTACAGTTTGGAATGGTCAATTTTTCCTGATCTGGGAGCAGTTCCCCCTCTCTGTGCTTGTGAATACCGCTCCAGGGCAGCCATTATGAGACATGGTGCTGATCAGCGAGGACAGCAGTAAAAACAGTCCAAAATAAGCGCTCCCCTGGGACAAACACAAAGGCAATTACGCAGGAGGGAGGCTATTCTTCCTGCCCGCCACCACAATTCATTATTCACGTCCAGGCCTTCACAGCACTCAGCCTGCAGAATTAGCCAGGCTGGCTTTACAGAGGAAGATGAGGCCAGCTCTCGACAATGTTAACGATTTTAACAAACCAATGACCTGGTTTAGGCTGGTTAGCAGCAGCCAAGGCATTTTCACTTTTTTACCTATAGTTGTATGCACCAAATCAAGTTATAACCATCATTTTCCAACTCCTCTTAAAATTAAACACACTGATTTATGTGAATGACCTCTATTTGAACTGAAACTGTACCTCAGAAAGCAAAAAGCAGTCCAAGCTGAAACTTCAACTTGAATGGAGGCTAAATTGCTGTAGGTTGACAAATGTGCAGACACTGAATTCCAACCAGGTCATTTCTGATGCTCATTTTTCATATATGGACTGTGTGAAACAGGGGGGGTGCTTACTTAATACAAAAGTAGGAATAAACAGTCTTTGCATTGTCACCTACAGAGCAGCAGTTATGTTATGCTGGCATGAGAACGAAAAAACAACCATCCAGAAAAAAATGTAGAGGCCCAGCTGTTGGATTATTGCTGCTGGTTCTCACTCATGTCACACATGCAAACATGTCCACACTATGAGCTATTCAGGTTAGTGTGATGTACTACAGTTCATGTGGAGTGCTGCAGAGAAATGATGCTGCTGTGTGCAGGGGGATATTTTTCTCTTAGAGGTTGCAAACCTGCCTTCAGGCTCAGCAGGAGGTGGGCAGTCATCAGAATGTTTGAAAAAAGCTTATAAAGTGCATTAGAAAAATACATAAGTGCCCAGAATGGTCAATACATCCAAGTAGCCACTTGATTATGATCTAGGGATTTAAAGTTCAAAGTCATTTAATGTACAATACAAGTCAAAAGCTGGTACACGCCCACCACCTGTGAAAGGTGTGCCTTATTTATTTATTTAATTATTTCTGTTTTTTGGAATGTAAGAGTTACATAATTGCACAATGGACAATGCACAATCAACACATTAACAACCCGCCCATTCAGCCAATAGAAGCTCAGCTTCACCCATTTACAGTTACAAGGTGTGTTTCAGTATGTGACTGACATACACACACAATTACTGTATTACATACACTATTAAACCACTCACACACTAGTATACTCTCATAGTATCAAACTTTACACACAAACTTCACATATAATCACACACACACACACACAATTTCTGTATTACATACACTATTAAACCACTCACACACTACTATACACTTACACACAGTATCAGACTTCACACACACACACTTCACGTAGTCACACACACACACACACAATTACTGTATTAAATACACTATTAAACCACTCACACACTACACTAGTATACACTCTCAAACAGTGTCAAACTTCACACACACACACAGACACACACACACACTTCACATGCTGTGACACACAGACACACACACAAACCATACTGTTTCACAGAGTACTAAACCTCTTATATGCATTACACATACACAAGGTTTCAAATCTTTCACACACACCATCATACACTCTCTCTCACACACGACTATACTCTCTCTTTTGGACTGAAACCCTACAAACAGAAAAGCCAGCATCATGTATTTAATATAAATGTCTCATATTTCAGGTGAATATGTGATTTTAAATACAAAAAGAAACAATTTACAAAAAAAAAAAAAAACAATATATGCCAAATTCAAAAGCCACATATATTGTATATGTGAGGGATGTTCACTGACTCTTCAAAATAAAGCAGTTCCTACATATAGTTAATATATAGATGGCTAATCATTTTCAGCAAAAGCTTCAGTTTAATGTTTTCAGTTGATCATGAATCTCTACATATAGTCACGAATCCTTAAAGATCTGATTACTACATTAACTCAGTTACTCACACTGTAGTGATGAACTATGAACGTGGATAGTTTTCAGTAAAGCATGGCTGTCTTGGTGTGGCAGTGGAGAAAAAGGGTTAACATCACATTCACATTCATCCCTTCACGGGCCCTACGGGGGCTTCATTTTCACTTTGCTTTCTTTGGTTCAAAGCCTGGCAGTTACTTTCTCATTTCAGAATAAACTCAATTTCAGATAACGGGTGCGAGGCCAACAATAAGGACATGGCGGCGGCAGGAACCTGGGGAGGTGAGAGTGTATTTGCAGGACAGAGAGAGCCCTCTCCACCAAGGAGATCCATTTAAAAAGAGGTCTCTAACTTACTGTGGGAAACAGCAGTGTAATAGCAGGAGACGGAGATGGTGCTCAGAAAGGCCTCAGGTCTTGGTCAGGAACAGCATGCACTGAGTGGCAGTGTGGAAATGTAATACAGCGGTAGAATTTTTAGCATGTGTAAAAATAGCACACTTTGTTATCCACATTACAGCCTTGAGTTGAGCTAGGAAAGACATTTCCATTTAAGCACAGTGCTACACTTACGGAGGAATTCCAAAGGTTTTCCAAAAATTCTTCACAATTCCGTCAATGCAAAGATAAAGGACCCTATACTGCACCAGCGGATAGCACAACACAAGGTCACTTCCCATGCCATGTGCACGTTTTTAAAATAACAAATGGTTTTTCACACTTTTCCCGCTTCCCGAATGGTGATTTTTAAATGGTTTGAAGCAGGGCGCACTGGTGGCGCATTGTTATTTCAAGACAGTAAAATGACCTTGAGCTTTTGAACAACCAAAACCACGTCTCAAGTCAGTGGCATATTATTAAACCACATTTAAGTGGCACATTTTACAAATGCTGGTTATGGCTTAGGTGGAACAGTGCTGCTCCCATGAATGAAGTGCTTATGCTTTGCACATGAGACAATGTGCATGTTAAGCCAAAAACCTAACTCTGATTAATTAAGAGAGGTAGGATAACCTGTTTGTGATTTGTGCTGGTGTGAAGTCATCAAATTAGGAAAACAGGATTTGGACACACCCACAAATGCTAGTTGCACCTTGTGTTTCACGCATTGTGTTAGATCACCAATGATCCAGAGAGGTCTAATGCAAAATGTTGCATTATAGAGCAATTCTAATATTTTTACTGGGGTCGTTATATGAAACAGAGGTTACAATGTCTACAACACAAATACGGTAATTTTAGAATTTTAAAAAATCAGCGAATCCACATGTAAACTCATATATATACCGTACTATATACTATAGCTTTTATATGTAATGTTGATAAAGGTACTATTCTTCCCCACATTGCCCTTATAAATGCATTTAAAAATGTGTTTTAAGGACAAAAATATCATTTGTCAAAGTTGTATTATAGTTTATATATCAGTTATATATTTTTTAATTATTATT
This sequence comes from Arnoldichthys spilopterus, assembly GCA_037974385.1. Taxonomy (NCBI): domain Eukaryota; kingdom Metazoa; phylum Chordata; class Actinopteri; order Characiformes; family Lepidarchidae; genus Arnoldichthys; species Arnoldichthys spilopterus. The sequence continues at coordinate 52,234,517 of JBBPDA010000001.1, forward strand.
TATTATTATTAGGAAAAGCTATAATACATTATTATTATTATTATTATTATTATTATTATTATTATGGGCCTTTTAAATGCTGAATTACTGCATAAAATCTTCATGATGGACCATGTTGCATTGAAAAACAAGACCCTTGGTTGGATACAATGTCTTTTTGGCGTGTGATATATTTAGTGGTATATTGCATTATCATCACTCCAGTTGTTGTTGAACACCGAATCCACCTAAACTAGAAGACTCCTGAGTAAGCAGAAAGGTTTGGAAAGCCTCAGACTTGCTGAGAGAACACATGTATGGCATTCTCCAGACAGTGAAGACTTTCTGACTGACAGCCTGATACCATGTGTATGTTTGCACATTATTGGGAAGAGAGTGCGCTCTGCAGTGTATTTTCTTCTTTTTTTGCCTTCTACGCTTTCTCTCCTGCTTTCTCATTTTTCCTCCTCTCTCCGTCCATCAGCAGCCATGATTGCAGCTCACTATTCAAGCTCAAAACAAGCCCTGCGCTGCCACAATGAATGCAAATTGCGTTCATTTCAGTGCACACTAATGTTCTTGACTTTTGTTCCTGATTCGAAGCACAAACAAAATGGAACAGCGCATCGCTTGCGAGACCGAGATTATTATTTTTGTTATTTTTGTTCGTCTTTCTTTGCCTTTTCTTACAGGAGGATAAAATAGCACATCAAAATAACAGGCGTTTCAGGGATAAGGCACAATTAACTTTCGTATCATAAATCAGTGCCTTGAGATGCTTTTGACCAGTGAACATTAACATTCTAGGACATTACAGGAAATGGGAAATAGCCTTTTCCAGGACGGGCCAAAATGCAGACAGGACCTTTTCATTTAAAGAGTTCTCTCTGTGTTCAGGACTATAAGGCTCAAGTTTCAGGAGACTGTTACAGACTCTCATGTGAAGTGAAGTGAAAGTGACTGTTTGTCATTGGGAACACACTGAAGCAACACAATCAAATGTGACCTCTGCATTTAACCCATCACACGTGCACACGTGGAGCAGTGGGCAGCTATCAACAGCACCCGGGGAGCAGTGTAGTGGGACGGTACCTCTGGTGCCCGGGCCCGGACTCGAACCTGCGACCTTCAGGTCCCAAGGACAAAACCACTCGGCCACCACTGCCCACATGTAATAAATACTTCAAAACAGGAACTGTAGATAAGACTGTAGATACAGTATAGCAGACAGTATATAGTAGATAGATATACACAAATCAGCCATAACATTATAACCGCATGATTAATATTGAGCAGGTCCCTCTCATGCTGCTAAAACAGCTCTGACTGTGGTGCACTGTGTGCTCCGACCCCTCTCTATCAGATTCAGCATTTTTACACCACAGTAGCTCTGTGGGATCAGACCAGACGGCCACACACATACTTCAGTGAGCCTCGGGTTCCCATGACTGTTGCCGATTTATAAGTTCTGGCTTCCTCTCATGTGCCTCTGCCTAATAAAGGTGAGGTGATGGGCCATTCTGATTGGTTTAGTGCATGTTAAGTCCAAAACACACCTTTGACTGCTTAATAGCATTGGGAAAACCTTTTTCTGGCTTGAGCTGGCACAAAGTCTATTTTGTCCAACATCAAAATAGCAAAACAGACTTGGACATGCCCCAAAACGTGCCTTGCACTCACAGCTTTGTGTAAGATCATTAAAATAGAGCTCATGGTCTTAAAAGTCTAATTCAACAAATGTCAAAAGACAGATTATATAGATCATGTTACTAATCACAGAACAGTTTCTAGACAGAACAGAAGGTCAAGCCCTGCTCCGTTAGATTAGAATATACCTTATATTAGCAGTTACTTCATTTACGGACACCGCATTAAATCATTTATCATTTAAAAGTGACATATCACAGAAAATCGTAAAGAATAATCTGATACTTTATTTATAGTTATGCACCAATTTGCAGTGTCTGTCCACAGGTGAGCCTTTAATAAAACACTTCCCTAAATAAGCCTCGCAATTTTTTCACACATCTGTAGCAGCAGCATATGGCAGGTGAGATATGGAAACAGAGAGACAGTGAGACCGGAACAGTGACAGACAGGCAGACAGACAGGCTGGATGTTAAAAGGCTGGAGAACTGAGAGTGTGTCACACAGACAGAAGGGTGTAATACACAGCACTCAGCACACAGGGCCCTATAGAGGGCTAATAAGGCTGAGGTTATAGGGGCTGAGGCTGCAGGCACTGGTGGATAATTGCAGAGGAAGGCCGGAGCGTCTGATGGAGAGAGAGCTGTGCCTTTCATCTGTGGACGCCTGCCACTGTCGCCCTAACGAGAGGGCAGGCCCATATTGACCAGCACTTCACTTTGCTTGCCACACTAATGGCGTGTGTTTATCAAAATGTTTGAGTGCTTTTGCCTTCGGCCGTGCTCCAGAAGCAGCTAGCTGCAAGTCATTTTTACCTTTATTTATACTTTTATGTATGTATGTGTTTCAAGGGCAGTTGTACAGGTGCAGTCAACAGGAAAAAACAAGCAAAGAATACAGAAGAGCTTGGTTTTGGTACTGATCTAATTTCCACAGATGTAAGGTTTGTTCATTTATTTCACCAATGAACACTCACACTTATCTGAATGTCAACTGATCTTTTAAGCAGAGACAGCAAGGCAAATTATCGTTAGCGCAAAAAAACAACAACAAAAAACATCACAATAAGGAACAATTGGTTGCTATTGGAACTAGTGAAAAAACATGTACTAGCTATTAACACCATTTTCCTTTATCCTAAAAGACTTTGACTTATGTGGTTACTAATGACATTCTTTTGTCTACACTGATCAGCCAAAACATTAAAACCACCCACCTAATATTGTGCTGCCAAAACAGCTCTGATCCACTAAGACGTAGACTCTACAAGACCTCTGAAAGTGTGCTGTGGTATCTGTGGTATGCTATAAACAGCAAGGTGGACACTCTATGGATCATACTAGTTTGTCCAACACATCCACAGATGTTTGGTCTGATTGACATCTGGACAATTTGGAGGCCAAGTCAACACCTTGAACTCAGTCATGTTCCTCAAACCATTCTTGGACAACGGCAGGCCACATTACCTTGCAGAAAGAGACCACTTCAATTAGGGGACACCACTGCCATAGAGGGGTGTACATAGTCTGCAACAATGTTTAGGTTGGTTGTTATGTAAAGTAACATCCATATGAGTGCCAGGACCAAAAGCTTCCCAGCAGATCATTGCCCAGAGCATCACACAGCCTTGGTCAGCAATCCCAGGTAAGCAATGTACTGTCCACATGACATCAAAAAACTTGATTCATCAGACCAGGCCACCTACTTACATTGCTTTATGATCTAGTTCTGATGCTCACATGCCTATATTGCAGGCACTTGGCAGTGGAGGGGGGTCTTCATGGGCCTTTTGGGCTAAAGTAGCTCGGACCAGACGTGCTAGCCATTACTCCCCACTCACACTCAAAGCCTTGCCTGTTTGTCCTGCGTCCAACAAATCAACATCAAGAACAGACTGTTCACTTGCTGCCTAATGTTCTTCATGCCTTGACACGGACCACTTCACCTGTCAGTGGTTTTAATGTTATAGCTGGTTTAATGTTAATAGGTTATTACAATGGATACAGGTATGGACAAAACTGCTACTGCAGCTTTTAGCTATTGGCTTATTTCAATATTGGATTAAAAATTGTTTACTTTACAACTGGAGAAGGTTTAAAGCAAGTATGTGATGATACAGGCATACACAGTGGTAAATGGTGAGATGTACAGCCCTGTGCTAAAATCTTAGGCCCCTGTGTTAATAGTTTAAAGCTATTTATCTAAGCAGTGAATTACTTTCTGCAGCAAAAAGTGAATGTTAAAATAAATGCAAACAGGAACGCAGTGAAAAGAAAGAAGATTTGTGTGTGAACAGTAGTTGATGGTGTGTGAGCTGTTAGCATGTTTGGGTCCAGATTTTGTGCCTCCAGTCATTGCATGGATGTGTGTGAAGCTCTATCAGCACCTGATTTCATCTAATGAAGAACTGATTGAGCCCATAGCAGTGATTTGATGGGAACTACAGTAATGCTGTGCGTCCACTAGAAGAGATCTGGGAATGGTCAAACCAACACACTGACACATGCAATCACTGTTTACTGTTTTGCTCTGGTTTATTCTCTTATATGTGTTTTTAGAGAAAACAGAACCACTCACTGCCCAGAGAAACAGCTTTTAATGATCCTTTTCTCAGGGGACTAAGACTTCTGCACAGTACTATACACCTGCACTACTTGTCAGCTACATTAACCTTGCAACACCAACACAAAACTAAAGAAAAATTCTGACACTAAAACACATCCTGTATTTGAGGTAAAAAATGTAAATTTGACTATTTTTTGCCAAAGTATTGCTTTATACTGCATATGTAGGAACACAGTTGTGTTAAAGCCACAGCTCTCTCTGATTGCTCTGTTTCTTACACACTCCTTTCCTGTGCTTCTGTAGTGTTCAGCCTGGTAGAAAGACCCTCATTCCTGCATACAGATAAGCGCAAAGTGCATTGAAATACTGTACAACTAGCTAAAAGCAGTGGCACAAATTAGCTCTCGCTGTGCACTGTACATGTAGCCAATCAATGCTCCTCTCACCCAGCAGGGCAAAACAGTGGCTATGATTGAAAAGGTGATGCTGAAAGCATTAGTAATAACTGCGAGCGGGGCCGTGAGACGCCATGTCAATCAAACTCCAAATCTGGGAGCGCTTTCGCGGCTGCCGGGCCTTATTATTGGGATTTGATGTCTACAAAGCCTGGCTCATCTAAGTCACAGCCTAATTTCACCATGGATGTTTTATCTGCGTAAGGATGAAGGAGAAAGAAATTATTCATTCTTTTCAGCTCTCTCTCTCTCTCTCTCACACACACACACACACACACACACACACACACACACACACACAGCCTCATTCCAATATAACGGCAAAGATGTCCAGACCAGATTCAAAGAGCGAGAACTATTATATTTCTGTTTTTTAGCGTATCTGCACCCCACACACACACACACACACACACACACACACACACACACAATGGTTCTTTTTCAATTTCAAGACACGAGCGCATACACACATTTCATAAGTATTTTAAATTTATACAGTACGGAGAAAAGTTACAGGCACAGAAGGATACGTACACATTAAAAAGCAATGCGTTCACCTTTCCCCAACCTCTCCTGGTTGAATCCCGGCATTACTTCTAGTTATCAGCCAGGTTTGCCTCATCAATGCTTCATTTAGGTGTGTGATTTACACATGCTGCTGATGGAATTCAGCATCTTCAGTGGCTGTAATATAGAGACAAACCTGTGCTTCTCTAACACGTGGATATGTGCAATACCAATATGTCCCATATTTATTATATGTTTATGTATGAATGTGCTTGTGTGTGCAAATGCTTTAACAATTTTGGTCAAATGACAATTCGTTTCTTGATTTTGAAAAAGTGAAAAAGTACAAATAAGTAAATTTCATTCCCTCTATCCCAGTAAGTTCATTTGGTGAATTCAAAAGTTACTGTGCATTCAAAGCAAACTTCAGCTTTTGGGCTCCATTCCTTAATGTACTATACAGTAATACAGAGACATGATTTGTCAACGAACTGGATTTTTTTTTCTCTTTCTCCCCTTATTTTGTTCCTTTTAACTGCTTCTTTAAATCTTTGTTGTTAAGATTATTATTAGTAACATTACTCTTCTCCTCCCTTCTCGCATTTGTTGAATCCACCACTTCTCACATTTACAATACAGTATCATATAGTATTGTATGATTATTTTGATTGTTGAGTGCTTCTCAGACATATTGTTGAATGACATTGATTGATGGAATTTATTCGCTTTTTATTTTATTATTATTATTATTATTAGCTATTATTTTAATTTATCGCTTTAATTTTTTTTCTTGCTTTAGGAGTATTGTGTTCTTTTGGCAAAACTTTAACTGCATTAAAATGTGCAGAAGCATGTTCTCTCAACGTTTAGTTTTTACTTAGAAAATTACAAGTGTGTATGTAAGCATCTCTGCTCTGAACATAACCTTACAAACCTTAAAGAGCAACAAGACATGATTTTGGTGTTGCTGTCCTACAAAGTCAGCACATTTCTGTCCTGAAATGTGACAAAATAAGCATTCTCTCTCACACTCTCTCTCGCTCTCTCTCACACACACACACACACACACACACACACATCATATATGCACAGGTATTAGCTCCTTGGAGTAAGTAAAAGGCTTTGAGTTCATAAGACTTTCAAACAGATTACTTTTCAATCCCTTTTGCCCCTTTGGACCATATAGACTGTGCAGCCTGCATAAAGTCTGCAGGAGGTAGAAAGAGAGAAGATGGAAGAATGAACATGAGGGAAAGAAGGTGAAAAGGAGATAAAAAGGCAGGTAGAGAGAAAAAGGATAGAAGAAGAGAGAGGATGTTAGAGATACTGAAGCTTTTGGTGAAGCTAAAACACTCCACATTACAGAGTCATAAAATCCCATAGAAATAAACAGGGGTGGACAAACTACAACTACATTTTACAGAAATAATTTTTCAAGCAAACATCGAATCCCTAAAAATCAGGCCCACAATTTGACTTCAGAGAGTCTTGCAATCTGTGTAGATAAAGAATGGCTTATTCTTCCACAAGAATGGCTGTCAAATGGATTCATATTCATTGGTTTTTATATGAACCTGCAGAGCAATCATCAGACATAATGACTCATGATGTGACTGTCTATACCATATGGATCCACAATGGTTTGTAACAGATCTTGTGAGTTGACTGCATCGTTTTTGACTTTCTTCAGGTGTAAACACACAGATGAAGGAAATAGAATGAAAGACTGGTCAAAAGAGGGTGGGAGATGATTTGTTCCTTTCTGTTGAACAGGAGTCAAGGTTTTGGGCTGTTGGTGGAGATACGGACTCAATTTAGAGACTCGAACTCTAATCACACTTGAGGTCGATGGACTTGCTTGACTCAAACAGCAGCCCAAAAACTGACACTTTAGTCTGGGAAAAACTTGAGCAAACACAATTAGGGCCCTTGGCCTACACGCGGCAAACTGATCAAACATTTCAGTTCTGACCTTACATTTCATTGCTGTAGGAACAAAACCTTGGATCACCATTTTTGATGTAGTTCATCTTTTCACATTATTTGAAAACACCATCTGACATGCACAGTGGATGGACAGAATAATAGAAATGCTCTTTTAACATTAACATTGATTAACATTGGTATTTTGCGTACAGAAGGTTTAGTTCTGACAGTACCGTATGCATTTGAGTAACTGACGTGCCGATTGACGTGTTGCAATGCCATTTACTTGTAGCTTGCAGTAATGTCAGATTCAGTATGGCTTAATATATGCCTTTAGCAAAAACCTTCAATCAGATGTACACAACTCAGCCATAATATTAACACCACTGACAGGTAAAGTGAACAACATTGTCTGTCTAGTTATTTTACTACAATAGCACCTGTCAGAGGGGTGGGGTATATTAGGCAGCAAGTGAACAGTGAACAAGTTCTTGAAGTTGATGTGATGGAAGCAGGAAAAATGGGTGAGCGTAAAGATCTGAGCAACTCTGACAAGGCCGTCACTGCAAGCGCTCGGCGACTGAGTCGGAGTCTCTATAAAACGGCAGGTCTCGTGGAGTGTTCCAGGTATGCGGTAGTTCGTACCGACCAAAAATGATCCAAGAAGGACAACTGGTAAATGTCCTTCCTTGGGTCACTGGTGAAGGCTCACTGACACATGTGGGGAGTGAAGCCCTGTCTGGTCTGATCCCACAGAAGAGCTACTGTGGTTCTGATATGACTCTGATAGAAAGGGGTCAGAACACCACAGTCAGAGCAGCATGGGGGGGACCTACACAATATTAAGCAGGTGGTGTTAATGTTATGGCTGATTGGTATAAGTGACCAATGTACAATAAATTAAGTGTTGAAGGAAAAAGAAATTTGAAAAATAATAAAAACAATACATACCACACATATTAATCACACTCAGAGTTTGAATTGGGTGTATGCTAGCTAGCCTGCAGTGCATTCCTTATATAAACAGTTACTGAGATTTTCCTTTTCTTAAGGAATTTACCACAGACACTACAGAGCCTTACAGCTGACTTGTATTTGCAGAGGTGAAATTCTAATAAGATGACTTTGAACAGTACTCTTTCGCACAGAACTGAATTATAGTACTTTTACTTCACCAGTTTCATTCTTCAAAACCTTTCTAGAGTAAAAATAAATATGTTTTACAGAGTTTTTCCTTGACTCTTTTGCCTTTGGCTTGCTCATCGGGCAATTCCAGTTTGAAATATAGCAGCGATGAAATTTTGAAAAATTCACTCACCTCATTTTAATAAAAGATTTGCTGTTTTAATTTGTCGTTTGTCCAACAAAACTGCATTCCTACGGTACGTTTAGTCTGGTTTCGGGTCTTTTACTTTGCATACACACAATATGTGACACACTCAGATTGAGATCCTGCTGGTGTGGATTTCTTGGTTTCCACATAAGTTATTTCTAGCAACTGCACATATTCCCCACCATACCTATATCTTCTAAACCGCATCTTCCATTTCGAGTCATGGGCTCAATCCCAGCTGACTACAAGCCCAAGGCAAGGTTCGCCTGGGACAACCCATTCCAGGGCAACACATAGACAGACAGCCAATCATTCATTCTCTCTCTCTCACGCACACACACACACACACACACACACACACACACAGTCTTTGGACAGCGGGAGGAAACCGGAGCACCTGGAGGTAACTGATGGCTGACCTGGGGATCGAACCCAGGACCTTCTTGCTGTGAGGCGACAGCTCTAACCACTGCACCACCGTGGCGCCCCTTCCTATAACATTCAGCTGATAATCAGTTGCTAAGTAACAAAAATAGCCACTTTACATGATGTTGGTGGAAAAACTTAAGTATCATCTTGGCCAATGAAATTGCTCATCTCATACATTTTAACAGCTATGCAAAGTGCAGCGGCTAAACATGAAAATGGATCCAGCCAGAGTGCCACAGTAGAGAAAGGATGCTTGTTCATGAAGTGTGGGATTTACATGAGCAAACATTTGCCTCGTTGTCTTTGATATATTGCACACCATTACTGTTAAACTACCGCAAATAAGACGACCCGCCCACCCACCAAAAACTAGCATGCAAAATCAAGCATGTGAGCTGAAATAAACGAGCTCATCGGTGACTTCTGTTTTGCACAGAACTGAAAGTGGAGCATGAGATGTTTCACCTCATAAGTGAAAGTGAATCTTTGTCATTGTGAACACACCCAGGCACCACAACGAAATGTGAACTCTGCATTTAACCCATCACACGTGCACACGTGGAGCAGCAGGCAGCTACCAACAGCGCCCGGGGAGCAGT
>JBBPDA010000001.1:52244056-52265921 GCA_037974385.1 Arnoldichthys spilopterus
AGGGTACCTCAGTAGTGCCTGGGCCGGGACTCGAACCTGCGACCTTCAGGTCCCAAAGGCAGCGTCCTAACCACTAGACCACAAAGAATGCTGAGTTCTAGCATAAAGGATGCATGTATGATTATGGGGGAATAATTTTGCTGGCGATCTAACCACGATTACCATAGACATTATTTCATGACCCACTGGAGCTGCTGTACATTTCTACTGCACAATCTGCTGAGGGAAAGGGCATATTATGAGGATGTGCTGGGTTTAGACTCTGCACTGTAATTACACCGAAATTAGGTCTTCAGAGTTCTTACCGCAACAACATAAATTTCATCTCCTTCTTCTCGCTCTCATTCCCATGAAGTTCTGTTTGGTCAGGCACACTAAAAACAAGTAAGTAATGAAGTGAATAGCACAAACTAGTTATTTAATTTCAATGGCATCTGTCAGGGTGGCGGGATACATTAGGCAGCAAGTGAACAGTCAGTTCTTGAAATTGATGTGCTGGAAGCAGGAAAAAATAGGCAAGCGTAAGGATCTGTGCCACTTTGACAAGGGCTTAATTGTGATGGCTAGACGAGTCAGAGCATCTAAAACGACAGGCATTCCAGGAGTGTTCCAGGTGTGCAGTAGTTAATACCTACCAAAAGTGATCCAAGGAAGCACAACCGGTGAATCGGCGACAGGGTCAGGGGCACCCAAAGCTCACTGATGCATGTGAGGGGTGTAGGCAAGCCTGTGTGGTCCGATCCCAAAAAGGAAGGCCCTGCTGCACAAAATGTTAATGCTGACTCTGATAGAAATGGGTCAGAACACACAGTGCATCAGAGTTGTTTCAGCAGCATGAGGGACCTACTCCATATTAGGCAGGTGGTCATAATGTTATTTCTGACCATTGTGATACATACAGTATATACACATAGTATCAGCTTTTTCCCATTCATCAAGTCATGTCTCCATGCTGCCACTGCATGTGTTGGACAGGTATATAAATATGATTTAACAGAGGTAAAAACTGAAAGATTTTTTTCATTTTTGTTCGTCTCACTAAACTGCCTCATTAAACAAAAAAGCATGTGAATATAAATCACACATCAAACATATTTGATCATTTCTCAGATGAAGGCGAACAATAGGGGCTTCTCGATTTGAACAGCGCTCTGAATGAACTCACACACTAAAAAAAAAACATGCAATCAACAATGAAGGAATTCTCGTGCATCTTTTATACAGCAATAGAAATCACAGCAGCAGCAATTTTACATACTTATGCGTTTCACTCCTGCCAATGTGGACATGCAAATGAGCTGGAGAAGCTGGATTAATTTGCTACTAGAAGTTCAATGGTATTCAAACGTTGTTTTACATTTTTACATAAAAACTTTTCTTTTTTTAATGGTAGTGGAGCCTTGTTTCTCCTTCTTCTCTTTACCTACAGTCCATATATACATTTACATTTACATTTATTCATTTGGCTGACGTTTTTATCCAAAGCGACTTCCAGGACAGAGGAAACAATCAAGCGTTCGCTTTGCATAGACTAACACTGAGGTGGTGCTACACGGAAGACCAACGCATTGCTCGTAGTTATAAAATAAATAACAGACGTAATTACTGTAATACATACATATGCTAAGTGCTTATACAACTACAGAGAGCAACTACAATAACTACATACATATGCCAGGTGCTTACACTAGCTACAGAGAGGAACTACAATAACTACATACATGTGCCAAGTGCTTACAAAAACTACTACAGTAGAACAATTGACAGGTGCTAAGGTAGAAGCTACAACAAAAACGAACTGGATCATTATTTTCTGGATATATAGCACTTGTTGAGGTTGGTTCTGGAGACTATTCCACTCATATGAAAGTGCAATGTTTTGTTTTCTTGTCAGTTGCCTCATGCAGCTTTCAGACTTTGCATATCGAAGTTTTGATTGTCAGGCCGCTTTCAAAGCTGACACATACTGTTAATCGGCATTCAGACTAATGTGACTCAGTATAGCTGCCTTTGTATTTGTGATTGAAAGTCCTTTTTTATTTAGCGCTTCATGTGATGTTTGTATTGTTCCATTATATGATCAAATCTTTAAGAAAAGCATCCTAACTCTTAGCCCACTGACGCTAAAAAGAAGGCTCATGGGCAATGAATGAAGAACCCAGCAAACTGAACAAAGTTATTTTAGCGGTTGCACAAGCTCCTAAGAATAGTCCATCCTTCCAAGATGCAGTCGAATAAGCTGAAGAGTAATGTTAATTTAATGTCATTTGCTTTAAAATGTTTGCTTACTGCACTTGATCACATTAATTAGTGCCTCTGTAATAATAGAGGCTTTCTAAAACACTTTAATTAGTTCCTCATGCCTCTCGCATCAACGCGTCACAATTCATCTCTTTGTTCGAAGCCTCTCTCATCGTTTCACCATGTAAGAGTTCAAGCAGTGGCGGTTTTTGATATGGGCATCATGGGCAGCCACCCAGGGCGGCATCTTGTCAGGGGCCGGCTCGATCGCTGGGGAAATAAAAAAAAAAAAGACAACAATCGTCTATATGCAGGGAGTGGGCGCCCCCTCCACGCTCGCTGCTAGGTCTCAAACAGGTGGAGGAAAAATAGGTAGGGTGTGGGGGATTGTCCAGTTGGGCACGCTGGAGGGGTTGAGCGCCAAACAGGTCCACTTGTGAGTTTAAATCTCCACATGTAAAATGATAAAGTGAGACACAAGTCTAGGCATCCACAGTGAAAACAACTTAGTAGAACAATTCAAAAATGTTGAGGCGAACAGCTAGGGGTGTAAACACACACTGGGACAAATCGATCTGTAAGCAACCGCTGAAATGCATCAGCATGGCAACATATCAATCAATTATCATCAGTCATAACAATAAATGGAACATGAACAATGCAGCATGTACCACATGAGACACTAGCTGGCGTGGGGTGCGTGGTCAGTCTGGCTGGTGAATGGACTCCAGCAGTAAAACCTGGGCTCAGACAGTGGAAATGTGACTGAAGTAGAGGTCACCACGGCCAGGTGTGAGCTAACAATCTACAGCCACAAAACGGTGCCCCCATCTGCTCAAACTGGCGATCCAAGGTGATCCATGTGGACACAGCCAAATGAGCTTCAAAAGGCCTGTGTGTGTGTGTGTGTGTGTGTGTGTGTGTTTGTGATATCCAAGCGGACACAGCCAAATGAGACTCAACCAGTGTGTGTGTGTGTGTGTGTGTGTGTTTCCCAGTGTAAGAAGTTGGACTTTTCTTTTCCATGAATGTGAGCGTGAGAGTTGTGGAAGCTGTAGCTGTTGTAAAGTGTTCAAGTAAGAACCTGAAAAACACCTGTGGTCCTTTGTGTTAAATAATTAAGTCATAACGTTAAATGCAAAAGTGATACATTAAAATATGCAAATTAAATTTAGTTTTTAAAATTTAAACTCAAATAAAACTTGTATCATTTATATCATAATTTATAATTACTGTAATAATTTTGTCCCCACTTGAAGAGATTTCAGACAGTGCACTCAAAGCTTGAGGCTGAAATTGTCACGGTCTCAGCTACTGTACACCCCCTCCAGCGAGGCACAGGTGTCTCTAAAGTTTTAAAGTTCCAGTCATAGCCACACCCCCCTGGCCAGGTGGAACAGGGATCAGTTGAGAGCAGTCCAGGTCTGTCTATTTAAGTGCTCATGTTCTGTTTCTCATGTTCTCTTTATTCATTATTCAACGTTCGTGAGCCTCATATCTGCTGTTGATTAGCTGTTTTTTTTTGTTTTTTTTCTTTATTTTGATTTTACTCTGCTTTTGTGCTTCTGATTATCGTGTTTTTGCCTTGAATGATTTTTATTGCTCTTGGACTGATGTTTCACCTCATCTTTGGGATTTATGTGGCCTCTCTCATTTCTTCATCACAAAAATTCACGTGTGATTTTGTGTGTTTATTTGTGTTCAGTGATATTTGGGAAACGTGAATCACGTCTGATCTGATACACAATAAGAAGTATAAGGAGGATAAAGAGAAGAAAGAGAAAAATAAAAACAGGAAATGGAGATGAGATTGAGGAAAGAAGACGGGGAAAAGTAAAGTAAGAGGAGGAAAAAAGTGTTAACAAATAGTTTAACCAACAGACCAAAAGGAAAAAAGGAAGAAAATAAAAGAAAGACGAAGACAAAGATAAAGAAGATCTTTGTTTGTGGTTTGAACTCGGATTTCTGTAAAGCTGCTTTGTGACAGTGCTCACTATTAAAAAGCACTATGCAAGTACATTTGAACTGAAGAAGAAGAAAAGGGTCAAAGAAGACAAAGAGGATGGAGAAGAAAAACAATGGGATGAAGATAAACATGGAGAAAAAAAACAAAGAAAGACAAAGAAGACGAGGTAGAATTAAACGGACACCATAAAGCTGAGTTTTTCTGCCATTAACAAAGACATGGTCCTCCAGCTTTGTCGTCCTTCATGCAAAAGCATGCGTATGCCTGCTGTAACACACATGTACACACACACACACACACACACACACACACACACACACACACACACACACACACACACACACACTGAACCCTTTTCTTTGCCTGTTGTGTTTTTAACACCCATTTCTCTGCATGTGCAATACAATATGTTCTTATCTCTGCTTTCTTATGCAAATGAGACAGCCTCCCTTTTTGCGAATGTCACAGCTGTACATTTGGAAACAGCCTTTATAATTGCCTGTAATTATCTGAGACCAGACTACTTCAAAACATCCTGGTAATTTGATGGAGTGGAAGGGAGGGGGGTGTGTGCTACTGAGAAGACGCTGCTCAGTGGAGACAGCCAAACTGCTGTGGGGGGGGTAAAGCAGCTCAGCAAAAGTACACCCTATACCGGGAACCACAGACCAGGCCGTAATTATCTCTGCAAAGCCCTCTGGGTAATGAAACCGCAAATAAAAGCCACCTGCAGACATGAGTCCTCAAAATGTTGTGCACCAAAAACGGCAAACTGACTAAATAACCTCATCCCACGAAACGGCAAAACGAAGCATAGCAAAATAACCTACATACTGTCTGAAAGGTCTGACAGCCATATTCAATAATCAAGCCACATGTTAAGCAAGCAAACGTTTAGCAAAACAGGTTTTCTAACTATTAGTGCCTGGAACCATTCGTTCAATAGATGGTTTCTAAGTATTATTTGTTGTAAAGCAGATGTGAAATTTTTTTTATTCAGTTTGAAATTTTACACAAATATAGAGAAGAAGTGTGGGATGAACATTTTTGAATCTGGGAGTCATCCGCAGTGGATTTTTGGAATGATTCAAAAGTGAAAAAACAAAATATAATGTAGATTTACTTTTTTCAAACAAAATAAAAAATTATGCTCAGAATAAAATATAAAGGCTCTAATTTTCCAGAGGTAAACCTCATTTTATTAATGGTACACCTGTCGATCAATTTACAATCTGAATGATGTTTCTATGACCTTCTCTTAGGTTATCAAGCCTTAAATACAACTATAATTTTGGAACAGGGTATATGCCCTAAACATAATGTAAACATTCTTAGAAGAACCTTTAATTGGTAAAGAATATTTAAATTTGAAGCGGGGATGTACAACTGTAATGTTAGTGGTATGAATATTGTGACCAAACCTCTCAAAGCGTCGGCATAATAATTACTTTCCAGTGTGATTGATAAACAGGTTATCTGCAGGTCGCTGTAAAGCTGTGCTCAGCACTTTGAACATTCTCCACAGGGGGCGCTACCAGCACCCAATTTTGTGAGCATCAGTTACAAAGAGGAAACCCACACCTGGATGGGTGCATGCTTTTAGTTACAAATTGCATCCAAATGAACTAAAATAAAATGTTTGCTGGTATAAAATGTGTGTATATGGTTAATCAATAAAAGTATTTCTAGATTTTTCAATTACAGCTATAACTGTAAAGGGGGAGGGGATCTGATTTTTACAAGCCCAGTACCTGAATAATCATAAGTAATATTTTTAAACCATAAATGGACGTGAGTTTTTCAACTGCCTCTTCTTTGGCCTTTCATATGTGATGTTATAGCTAGCCACATGCTTTGAGCCTGGTGCTTGATGCTAAGCTGTCCATAAGTGATGTGAAGTGCTTGGAGTCAGCGTGCCATGCTGAGTGCAGTTAAGGCTTATGTAACGGATGTATAAATAAATGTCCCTGACACTCCACAGATGGCCTGGCCTCCCCCACAGAGGACAGCTCCGGCTGAGGCAAGAGAGCCAGGTCCTGGCCCTGCCCTGAGCCTTTAGAGCTCCACCACCACCCCAAAACAAGCCCAGTGCTGCTCATACACGACTCCTCTGACCAGCAGGCCATCAGGCCAGCAGGCCAATGGGCCACCCACCTGTGCACCCAGGTGTGCAGCTCCAACACAACTCAAACAGGTGGGCTTTGTTTGCTACATGATAAAACATGCTGCCGTAGCTGCAGCTAGTGAGCCATTAAGAGCAGGGTAGAAGTCCAGAACTGGTTTGCAGTAGTCCTCCGGAGGAAACCCTGCACTGGATACTAACAGTGTGTACTGGCTACAATGCTGTCAAATATTCAAAAGACTTTTTTATCTTTCACTATCTTCAAATGACCTGTTTTTTGTGTAAAAAATATTAGCAAAATATTACCAGCTATTACCAAAAACAGCTTTTCATTAATACGGATATTAAATTATGCTGTGTAGGTACTTTATTACCTGCACTGTGTATTTAAACTCATTGGCCATTTATCAGATCTACTTACCACTTAATTGGCCAAAGTAGCACCGTGATCGTGGACGAACGTTGTTGCATGTCACTATGTTTTGTGCTAAATGAATAAAGTTGAAATTACAATAAAAAGCCGACTTGCTTTGCGGAGCTGTGAATGATTCCTGGTTATAAAGAGCAGGGTTTGCCTAAATAATAATTTAACCATTTTATTTTCCAAACATTTCTTTAAAATCACATATACAAACTCTTTTGGTCCAAAAGTGCTGATGAGGATTTTGCATGGCTTTGGGCATTAGGCTTGAAAAAAAAAAAACACGTCATAATACAGTCATGATTACATGTGTGATATTTGTTTAATATTCTAAGCTTTTGCAAATCAGTAAAAAAAAAAAAAAAAAAAAAAAAAAAAAATCTATTAGACAGACTGTCAAAAGCACTTGCTTCACATTTGGAAGAGAGTGTATATACTGTATGTGCAGAAAAGAAAGAGACTGCTACCTCAGCATGAGTGACGGGAGTTTGACCGATTCCTGTGCTGACCGAGGTCCAGGAGCGGGCAGTGAGGACACAGGCGAATAGAGGGTAGAGGTCTCCGGCCCCCAGACGTTTGCTGTACCGCTCTATGCCCTTCATGTCCCCCTTGATCAAACTCTGCCACAGTCTACAGTAGTTCATGCGGAAGTCCTGGTTCAGCACCTTGGACAGGGGCAAACAGAGGCAGTATAAAGACCAGAGGAAGACACAAAGGCTGTTCAAATTAGACACTACGACTTATAGAGGCTATAGACTGATGTCACTTTCCAGCTGTTCCAGTTGGTGTCAACAGTGATCAGGCTACAAGCAGTGGGTTACGAATGTCGACATTTGGCCAGGAATCAGGTTTTCTGACATTCGGCTGGATTTGTACCAGAAATACACAAAGCAAAGCCTGAAGGCATAGATATGACAACACATGCCCAGATACCTGGTTAAATGTCCATAGACCACTGACTGTTTAAGTTGTAGGGATCAATCTTGAGCACAACTGCTATTAATTTAAGCTGATAATCATTTCTTTTACTCCTGGTTTCAGTTTCCCCTTACACTGGCAGCTATTTATGCAAACTGTAGTCATGCACCTGCTTCTCTTTTCTCTGGCTTTTGAAAAGTTTGCAAAAAGCTCGCTAAGATTTCTTGTTGAATCTATTTGTACAGCCAATCACACAATCATCCCCACGAAAGATGCATTTTTTGTGCTTTCATGGCATTTGAGCTGATCGCTGTTGCCAGTTGGTAAAAGATCTTGCCACTCAGTGGGTATAACAGCAGTGACCTTCGCCTACTATGAAGTTGGTGCAAGCATTCTATAGAAACAATAAAGGGGTCAAACACTTTTGGCATATAATACCTGACTAGTGCTTCTACACAAAAGGAAACTAGAATGTGATTAGCACAGCTATAACACAATGTCTCGCTTCTAAGAGCTATATTTCCACTGTTTATGTTTAAATCCTATGTAAAAACAGCTCTATTCATCATAAACAGTGACTTTATGACCACAGCCCACAACAGATTTACATTCTGTGGCAAAGCAGGCGCATTTGTATCTTTTCTGGACAGTTTCAGACTTCTGGCCAGTTCTCACAGTTCCAGAATATTCTGGAAGTCTACTTAGCACTTAAAGTGAACGGAGAATGTTCTGGAAAACAGAAGCATTTCAAAATGTCATTGTCCTGAGCGCAGAGGCAACGTTTTGTGGAACCACAGACATTTTCTATTTATCTTAGACATAAGAGAAAACACACTTTGTAAGGAAAATAAACTGGAACTCTGTTACATCATGTAATTGAATACAGAATGAATAACATAACGACAGCAAAATGACATTAACATGATTTAGAGTTAAAAAGACGACATGATTTTAACGTGTCAGTGGTTTACATAGGGCTAGTAAGAAGTAAATGACCTGCGAATCCCCCACAGAGAGTGAGAGAGGGAGCCAGAGAGAGAGCCAGAGAGAGAGATGCATCATTAACATGCAGCTAGAGGATAGCACCACTTTGCAACTTCAACACTTTAATTAATATGGCTACATCGTATAGTAAGGAGAACACGCTGGCCGTGAACAAAAATAACACTACAGCCAGGAATTAACATTCCAGGCCAAGCCGTGCTAAACTCTGAAGTCATTACTCGCAAATTGGTTCCATTATGGACTGAACGAGTAGAACAGCTCTCCAACGCTCTCTTCTTTTATACGCGGGCATCAGAAGTGCATATTTATCACCAAATTATCTTCATGAATGCATTTACAGCTCCCACACATCCTGCAGAGGCCAGGGAAATGGATGTGGCCGTGCTTCGTTGTTGTGAGTGCATGCATGTGTATGTGCGCATGTGCGTATGTGTAGGAGTGCGGTCCTAAAACACACACCAAAGCTGCAGGTCGCCTCTAATGAAATGCTTTTATGGGGCTGAGGCATGACCTGCTAGGCAGCGGGTGAATAATGGAGTGTAATATGTGATGTATTTGCTTTTGCGGTGGGAGCGCAGCCGATGTCTCACCTGATACAAGCCGTGATCGAGTAAAACAATTTCCGTCTTATTGCTTTTCGGGCACTTTCTCACCAGCACGTTACCGGGGTGGGGGTCACAATGCACGAAACCGTTTACGAAGATCATCTCGCTGTACATTTTGCCCAAGTTCCGGGAAATCTGTAAGGAGAGAAAGAGGGGTCTGAATATTGTGTGTCCCTATACGATTTACGCGCACAACTTTTCAGAGAAGAATTCCATTGATTTTTAAAAAAATGTTATGCATAAGGCTTGGCGTGAAACGCTCTCTTCTCGAGAAACTTCCCAGTGGTGGTGATAAAAGCAAGACATCTGAAGACCGATGCCTGACAGAAAGCTATTACTGGAAGTGGTTATGAATGTGCTGCCTGTTTTATGACATATTTAAGATAAGGATATGCCTTTTTACATGCAAGGCACTGTAAAGCAAACAGTAGGCAAGAAGTGTTTTTCTCAGATTTACCACTATTTCACTATTATCTACATTTTATAGAAAAACAAGTTATTGATTAACTGCCATTAATCCCTCTTAGCCAAACTTGAATTCCTCCCTAAAATGTAAGAAAAGCCAGTCAGGCTGATTGCTTTCCATGTATTTAATGAACAATACACCTGCAATAAAAATGTAATATGCCTGAGAATAATAGAAAAGTGCACAAGAACCACTTATACACTGTTGTAACCTTTTACAGGATGATTGTTTAGAAGTCTTCAACATCATTTTTTTCCATAAACAATATCTCTGACTCACAAAAATACCTTGCAATGTTTGGTTTCTTAAAGGACCTGCAAGGGTTAGCGTCCGAACAGGCTGGCAGGGGCAGTTTAGAGCATTTAGACACATTGCTATGGTTACGGCAAACTGTACATTGGTACGTTACATATCCAAAGTGACTTCCAAGACGTGGAGCAGTGTAGTAAGACAGTACCTTGCTCAAGGGTACCTCAATAGTGTCCGGGCCGGGACTTGAACCTGCGACCTTCAGGGCCCAAGGGCAATGTCCTAACCACTGGGCCACCACTGCCAACTGTGTTAATGTGTCCCACCTGGGCTGGAGCCCTTATAAGCATGGTTGCCTGTATTCGCTCCTCAAGTTAGGGTTCTCTATATTAGCAGCCAGGGATGTCTGCATCTGGTACCTGGGTTCCCGCATGTGGCCAAGTTCGGCAAGTACGGCCCTGCACCTGCTTCTAGACTTCCATTCCCCTTTCCTTTAAGCCCAGGAGCTTTGGCCTTACTGGCAGCTCCCAGGGCAGCATAGCTCATTGCTAACAGCTAGGGAACTATGCTAGCAATGTAGGCTCACCAACACTGTGCCGTGTTTACATCTTGCAAGAGTGGAAAGCGGTTTACTTCACCAATTTTCCCTGCGGTATTGTTTTCCACCTCTTTTTGTGCAGGGCCTCCTAACTCGTCTACTTTCTTAGCGCGACCCCTCCCCCACCCCATGGCTCAAACGGTAGCACTCCTGCCATACAAATATGACAGTGCAGGTTTAAACTCCCAATGGGGAGGCTAGTAATTTTGGACCCCATCTAAGGGTCCCTAAAGACTAGTTTGAGATCCATCACCCTAAGGAAATACTATAGAGCTACAAGAATGTGTAGCTAGAGAAGCTAATCCCTGCCACACATCTGTAGAGTGTGGTTGAAGATGTGTAGAGTATATAGAAAGAAGTAAGCCTGTTGACTTAAGACACATTATAGATCCAACTGCATTCAAATACCCTCTTCTAATCAGTGGATTCAGCTACTTTAAGGTGCACCCACTGCTAATAGGAGTTGTTGCTTGGGGTATGCACAGTGTTTATAATCTCCATAGAAAATAAATTAACATATCAAAAGGGACTGCATTTTTTTGGAGTGATGGAGCTCTATCCAATGCTTTTGGGATGAGCTAGACTGGCGTTAGTGATCCTAAACTAACTATAGTGTAGACTTTAAGCCAAAAGTAAACACTAGTGCTTCTTCTAGAGATTAGGATTAGGAATATTCCTTTGTTAAACCATCCTTGAGATATTCTGTCATTGTCCCAATCAATTTGGCCAGTACAGGATATGCCATTTATTGTATGGAAGTTGAAAATAATATAAGTGAATATTTAACCAAGACCTGGTTATTAGCCCAAGCATATGTTATGAGAATGTTAACATTATATAAAGTCGTCAGTTCTACAGCAGAAAACAGCACGACTGACAGGACCGAACGTGTTTATTACAAAACAACCCCCGTGCAATTATTCCTCCCACACGACAGCTTTGAAGATAAGCTGTGATAAGCATCTCCTCTAAAGTGTGTAATAAAGTGTGGGAAAAAGGCACAGTATGGAAATGTCATGTCAGCGGAGGCTGGGCGAAAGAGCCAGCGGCAGCACACGTCTTTTCAAACATCACTCACTCTGGCTGGTGTCATGTTACAATTTTCCTTGCTTTGTTCCAGGAATCAAGTCTAACCCAATTCAAGTAAACAATAATAAAAAAACATTTTGTTTTCTTCATTTTACGTGTGCTGACTCACGGGGCTTCTATTGTGTCTGGAGAATTCCACTGTGACAGGAGGGACGTATGTTCAAGGTTCTTTCATACACTGAATGGACATGGGGTCACTTACATGTAAAACATATATCAATCAGCCATAACATTAACACCACTGACGCAAGGCCAAAAAACATTGAGAATTTAGTTCTTTCATTAGAGTGGCATGTCAGAGGAAAGGGGTATAATAGGCAGCAAGTAAACAGTCAGTTCTTGAAATTGATGTGCTGGAGGCAGGAAAAACCAGTGAATATTAGGATCTGAGCCACTTCGACAAGGCCCTTATTGTGATGGGATGAGTCAGAGCATCTCCAAAACAGCAGGTCTTGTGGAGTGTTTTAGGTATGCAGTAGTTAGTACCTACCGAACTGATCCAAGGACGGACAAATCAGCAACAGGGTCACTGATGCATGTAAGGAGTGAAGACTAGTCTGTCTGAGGAGCTCCTTTTTCTCAAAACATTGCTGCTGGCTATGATAGAAAGAGGTCAGAACACAGTGCACCACAGTCAGAGCTGTTTCAGCAGCATGAGGGGGTCTACTCAGTATTAGGGAGGTGGGGTTAATGTTTTAATTTTCACTCAAAACAGGTAAAAACTAGGTTTATATATATATAAAAACATTATATTTAATAGAAAATAACACAAAAGCCTGTTACACTAATCAAACTCTTTATTTTGTGCCACTTTAATGTTTAAAATAAAACAAACAGTAAAATAAATAGCAAAATAAACAGTAAATCAAAGCTGATGTTATCATTTAGTCATAGACTAGACATACCCACAAAATAAGGCCCCAGTGTGTGTAATTTTCAGTAAAACAATGTTTTCTGCTTTTTCATTAAATATTCTTATTATTTTGTACCTTTCCAAACTCAAGACCATTTTTGTCCTGACAGTGTACCAATACAAACACACACACACACACACACACAAAATGCATGCGTGCCTTGGAGCTGAGTCATTGTGAAGTCCATGTGAAAGGAGAGGATGTGATGCATGGGTAATTACCGTGCGCTGACGCACGCTCGCTTTGTTTTCGAAGAGAAGCCCTGGACCTGTTATGCCATTCCAAAAATCTAAAACAATCATGACTCACACAAACCCTGATGTTTTCTGCCTTTATATATCACATCAAATACTACAGCAATAAAGACGCGGTGTGGAAAGCTGAAAGGCAGCACAGGCAATGAACCCCTGCTTGCTCAGATTCTCTGGGACAGTAAGTTTAGCCTCAGTGGTCTTGCTAATAGTCATCAATAATAAAAACATGCTGTAATTCATTATGAATTATTCCTCACTCCTACATGGGAACGCTGAAAGGTTACTGTATCATGCAGGCTTGTATGGCAGGAAGAAACGCTATACTTTATATAACTTTTGCCCAGGTTATCGGTCATGTCTTATTCCCCACTGGCTCTTCTCTTCAAAACTGCTCTTAACACAATGTGATGAAAACAATGCACCAATATAGAAATGCTAACTGCCAGGTCTGTTATGTCAGCAAACTGACACCTAAACATCTGGATCACAGAGAAGCCTGAATAACAGTCAAAGCACATAAGAGCAGAGTGCAGTATACGATGCATGTTTCACTACTAACTATTCTTTATTCTGCTACTAAGGACAGAACTGGACCTGGCGGATTTTTGCTCCAAGCACAAGTTTGGTTATTAGTGTTTGAAGTCTGAATAACTGCATACATTTTGCCAAAGAGCCAGCTGCTTTTTACTTAGAGGTGCTTTATTTTATCAACATTACTTAAAAAGCCATTTTCATTTACATTTTAAAGTGCGAAAAAAGTTAAAAAACGAAAAAAAAAATATTTTTTGCTATTTCAGCAAATAAAAAGTACTGGAATGTATTCATGTGTTCCACGTGTTCATTTAGCACACACAGTGTGAGCATCAAGTTAAAAATGGGCTGTCAGTCAATTTGGGTGTAAAAAATCCCATTAAAAAATGATGGTCAGTGCATCAAATTACTAATAGTACTACTGCTTCTAAGAAGAAGCAGAAGAAGAAGCAGAAGAAGATAAAAAAGAAGCAGAAGCAGAAGAAAAAAAGGTAGAAGAAGAAAAAGAAGCAGAAGAAGAAAAAGAAGCAGAAGTAGAAGAAGAAAAGGTAGAAGAAGAAAAAGAAGAAGGAAAAGAAGCAGAAGAGGAAGAAGAAAAAAGAAGAAGCAGAAGAGGAAGAAGAAGATGAAGAAGATGAAGAAGAAAAAGAAGCCGAAGCAGAAGCAGAAGAAGAAAAGGTAGAAAAAGAAAAAGAAGAAGCAGAAGAAGAAAAAGAAGCAGAAGCAGAAGAAGAAGAAGAAAAGGTAGAAGAAGAAAAAGAAGAAGGAGAAGAAGAAGAAGCAGAAGAAGAAAAAAGAAGAAGCAGAAGAGGAAGAAGAAGAAGAAGATGAAGAAGAAGAAGAAAAAGAAGAAGAAGCAGAAGAAGCAGAAGAAGAAAAGGTAGAAGAAGAAAAAGAAGAAGCAGAAGAAGAAAAAGAAGCAGAAGCAGAAGAAGAAAAGGTAGAAGAAGAAAAAGAAGAAGGAGAAGAAGAAGAAGCAGAAAAGGAAGAAGAAGAAGATGAAGAAGAAGAAGAAGAAAAGGAAGCAGAAGAAGCAGAAGAAGGAAAAGAAGAAGAATAGCCATGATCATCTTCATCATCATCATCATCACTGTCCCCCACTGCAGTTAATCCTCTATGTCAACTACTGATATGTATAAAAATCAGTGATGTGTGATGAAAGTGTGCAGCAGAATCGGCATTTGTTATTGTCAGCCAGCCTTAATTCCCCATAATAATCACCAAACAGTCAGCAATGCATTCTGGGATGACAAAGGACCCCGAAGGCCTGATTGAGGATGCAGTGGCAGGAAGAGGAGTTTTAGCATGCTAATAAACACTTTGAGATGTGGCTTATAAGGACCTCATCAACAACGCCCTTGGAGAAAATGAGCAGCCGTACACTTCCCAAAGCAGGAGCAGTACTCCAAGGGTATGCAAACGGCAGATTAATAGGAGTTGTGTGAAAGTGAACCTGCTGAAGGGGAGACTCAGCAGTCGTGCCAATCTAAGGGTGGAGTGAAATACGTCTGATGCATCATCAATATCTTCTTCCAACGACACACACCCCCTCAGATGATTAAATACAATTAGATTTGCCCACAGTCGAATTTAGATTTAGAGGCATGAATATGGAATACTTAATGACATTATCCAAATTCAAGATTACACCAAAAAGCGAGAAAATATTCATACACATTTTTTTTGAAGAGACGAACAAAGTGTCAAAATTGAACTTTTACATCATACAGTATTACATAACCCTGAGTATTAGTATGCATATTAATCGTTATCTGATTTCAGAAGTTTATTTGTGGGCAGTGGTGGCTTAGTGGTTAGGACGCTGCCTCAGGGACCTGAAGGTCGCAGGTTAGAGTCCCGGCCCGGGCACTACAGGGGGTCCCTTGAGCAAGGTACCGTCCCACTACACTGCTATCCGGGGTGTTGGTAGCTGCCCACTGCCTCACGTATGATGGGTTAAATGCAGAGGTCACATTTCATTGTGGTGCTTGAGTATGTTCACAGTGACAAATAGTCACTTTCACTTATTTAGAAGGTCACAAACAAAAACACAGCAGATTAACCCTTAAGTGTTCTGGTCAGTTATTTGGTTGAGCACATTTTATGTCTCTAACTGAAACATGCACTGAACTAAACTCAACCTGTCTGTTCCATCTGTACCATTTGGTGTAGGTCAGTTGTGATCAAAATATCCTTATTATATAAATAAAATGTCGTGAATTAGTAGACTTTTTCAGTCAGTGTCCTCACCAGAATGTAAGACAAAGGCTGCTAGTTGCAGGTCTGTTGCACCAACACACATTTGAAATAAATGTATGGATCTTTCTCAGGATTTTTACACGGTTGGGTTAAATGCAGAGATCACATTTCGTTGTGGTGAACTATGTGCTGTAACGTGATGTGTTCACAATGACATGTGGGCAGTGGTGGCCTAGTGGTTAGGACACTGCCTTTGGGACCTGAAGGTCGAGGTTCGAGTCCCGTTCTGGGCACCACTGAGGTTCCCTTGAGCAAGGTACCGTCCCACAACACTGCTCCCCGGGCGCTGTTGGTAGCTGCCCGCTGCTCCACGTGTGCACGTGTGATGGGTTAAATTCAGGTCACATTTCATTGTGGTGCTTGAGTGTGTTCACAATGACAAAGAGTCACTTTCAAATAAATCACTCATTGTTTGCAGTTAATGGATTGTTTGATAGATATAAACACGCTTACTGAAATGGTTCTGTTCAATGTGAACAAACGTCAGCCAGAAAGGTAACTGCTCACATGTTGAGCACAGGGAAAGCCATGCTGGACTAAAGGGCAAGCTCAGTTTTTTTTTTTTTTTTTTTTTGGGATAAAGTCAGGAAGGCTACACTTCATGCTCCAGCAGCCCCCTAAAACCCTGCACACACTGCCTCTGTGTACACAGCCAGGCTAACTGAAGCTCCTGGCAAGAGGCCGTCACAACAACAAATATTTGCCATTGATTAGAGGGCGCATCAATGAAGTGCAAAATTAGCTTGCAGTGCAGTGACAAAGGTCCTCCACTGCACTCACTCCACCCATCTTTCACTCTTTTTCAACAAATCTCTCTCTCTCTTTCTCTCTCTCTCGATATCCCTCTCTCTCTCTCTCTCTCTCTCTCTCGCTCTCTCTCTCTCTCTCTCTCTGGGGACTTTCCAGGATCTTTCACTTCACTCCACTTCTCTCTGCGCAGTGTCTGGAGTGGCTGGTGCTGGAGTGTGCGAGTGTGTATGTGAGTGTGTGCATGCGGAGAATAAATCATATTTTCTGTCCCATTTCTCCAGGCTGATGAGTCCGTTTCCCCGGCAGCGTCCGCCGAGACACAAGGGATGATCCACACACACTGACAACTTCACCAGCGCTGCATACCAAAGCAGCATCACACAGTCCTTGTGTGTGTGTCTCTGTGTGTGTGTGTGTGTGTGTGTGTGTGTGTGTGTGTGTGTGTGTGTGGCGGTGGTGTTTGGGGAGTTGGTTTGGCTTGAACACCTTCGCCAAATTAGCACAAGTTTGTTAGTGTGTATGGGGAATATCAGACCGAGCTTGATGGGAAAAGATTCAAGCGAACATAGCCATATCCAGAAAGAGTCGCTAAGAGGTGGGCAACATGAGGATACAATTGTGTGAAAGAATAAGTACACCCCATGGAAAGTGTTGATATTTTCAACAGTTGTTAACATACGCTGAACAAACGCATATATCATAAAATTCACACAAAAGTGTTAGGAACGGCCACAGGACAGTTCCTTTCAGCTGCACACTAAAAATAATCAGCACAGCACAAGAAAGTGAAACAGGAGCAGAATACGGTTCCTTACACAACTCGGCCTTATACACTGGATCACTGATAAGGGTCATGGCACAGGTCACTAAAAGGAGAGGAGAGGTAAGCATAGCATATAAGAGGAGAGGAGAGGAAATAAGACAAGAAAAGATGAGAGGAGGAGATGAGAGGACAGGAGAAGAGAAGAGAAGAGAGATAAAAAGAGGAGGAGACAAGAGAGGAGAGGAGAGGAGAGAAGAGGAGAGGAAAGAGGAGGATAAGAGAAGAGCGGAAGATAGGAAAGGAAAGGAAAGGAGAAGATAGATAAAAGAGGAGAAAACGAGAGAAGAGGAAAGAGGAGGAGAAAAGAAGAGAAGGGAAGAGAAAATAACAGAAGGGAAGAGAAGAGAAGAGCAGAGGATAGGATAGGATTGTATAGGATAGGATAGGAGAAGAGAGGAGAACAGAAGAGAGGAGAGGAGAGAATAGGAGAGGAGAAGAGAGGAGAGGAGAGGAGAGAATAGGAGAGGAGAAGAGAGGAGAAGAGAAGAGAGGAGAAGAGAGGAGAGGAGAAGAGAGGAGAGGAGAGGAGAGAATAGGAGAGGAGAAGAGAGGAGAAGAGAGGAGAAGAGAAGACAAGAGAAGAGAGTGTACCAAGGACACTCAAAGAAATCCACCCATATTGGCTTTGTCCTTGACTGTGTGCATGACACCAGTGCATCCACAAAACAGCAGTCAATCTGACACAGTCCTTGCCCTAACACTATTACACACAAAAAAGACAGAGAGGGAGAGAGGGAAAGAGAGAAAAAGAGAAAGCGAGACCAGAGACCAGGACTGACTCTGTTGGAGGGGACAACTGTAGGGAAAGGCAGATCATTTCTACCTGCACATTACCTGAACACAGCTGGCCTGTCGCATTCCCTTAGATTGAATTTTTCCGAAGGGACAACGCAATTACACCCACTGGGGCCTGCGACATGGAATAAAAGCACTCTTCATATGGTCCTCCTCTGTCACCTGAGCGAATATCAGGCCATTGTGGTGAAGCAGAAGGACGACGCACAAAATGGATTACAAAGTTGCTCTTTCTCTTCCACTGCACCAGCTGGACTCTGCAGAACGCGAAGATCACTGTGAACAGCACTAAAGGAACTGCAGGGTGGGCGTGAAGGCACCCGGTTCATCTCACTGTGAACGGTTCATCTACTCTATGCAGATATTTCTGTTTCCCCCTTCAAACTAATGTAGTGCATTTCTCATGACGTTTTCCACCTTTGCAGTGGTGAACTGTGGCTGTTAGAGTTGATAGAAATATCAAAAAATTCAGAACAAAATTTCTATGGCGATGGAAATTTCTTCTAGCCCCCCCATCAGATTCTGGTAACACAAAGCGAATGCTGTTACACGTTAACATTCCAGATCACACACTAGCATCTAAATGACACTACATGTTTCATCTGAAGCTTGCAACCGACATTAACATGTAACTCACCTTGTATTTAGTATTTGCTGAGTGACTCCAGGCACAGAGATGCAGCTGTTCACCACCTGACAGAATCAGAGGGGTTCAGCTAAAACTCGTATCAAGTCAGTGACATATTCAGGACTCTTAAAAGGCCCAGAATGGTTTCTCACAGAAATTGGTTCCATCCATTGTAAATCAAAACATCGCTGGTTGATTTCTCTCTTCCTATTTCCTATACACTGCTCAGCCATAACATTAAGACCACCTGCCTACAATCAGTAGGTTCCCCTTGTGTAGCCAAAACAGCTGTGGTGCACTGTGTGTTCTGACCCCTTTCTACCAGTCAGCATTGACATTTTATGCAACAGCAACAAGTCTGTGGAATCGGACAACTCAGGCTAGCCTTCACTCCAGAGAAGTATCATTGAGCCCTGGGTGCCCATGACCCAATTGCTGATTTCACCAATTGTCTTTCCTTGAATCACTTTTGGCCACTACATACCTGGAACACACAGGCCTGCCGTTTTGGAGACGCTCTGACTAGTCATCACAATAAGGCTCTTGTCAAAGTGACTCAGATCTTTGTGCTCGCCCAGCACATCGGTTTCAAGAACTGACTGTTCACAATATAGCTCACCCTACTGACAGGTGTCATTGTAATGAAATAACTAGAGAGCCAATGCTATTCACTTTCGCTCTCAGTGGTGTTAATGTTATGGCTGGTAGGGGTAAATCGGTTTAACAAAAACTTCCAAAAATGTTGGTTCTACATAAAATCTGTATTAAAAAAAAAATCTACAAAGCTGCAATTACTAGTCTAAACCTTCCAAAAAGCACGGAGCCCCATCCTGCACACCTGCTGTTTCTAATCTCTCTGATTATTTACAGACAATATAATGTGAATGTTATTGGATTGAACTGTTTTCAAACCAAAGCTTTATTCGAACCTTCCTGTTGTAATCTGTGCAGGTCATGAGCTGATCAATACTGGGCAGGACAGAGAGAAAGGCTTTTAACAGAGCACAGCACTAAATCTAATGAGCGTGCGGCCGAGGCTGGCACGTGAGCGGCTGAATTAGCAGATATTTGCAACAGATAAGAGCGCATCGGTCACCACAGCAACGCTGTCCCTCGTGCACCCGCTCAAACAACGGCTCTGTGACTTTTTGCTCCTCTCTGGGGTGAACGGGACTTTCCATTGACTCCCGCACGCTCAGAAATGGAGCATTTTGACCTTGAAGCAGGCGACGGAGATTAGACGCGTGGCTACAGTGGCGGTATGGGTAGGTAGGTAGGAAGTACTGGGGGAGTTGTGTTAATGGCCTGCGCTGAGATTTAGGTACTCTGAGGAGTGTTTGTTTCAATCTGTAGGCATGTCATCCACTCTCAGACAAGCTGTCTCCTCTAATATCTCACCTCCGCTGTGCTTGTCAGCTGGGATTTCCTGTTAGGACGCCTCTGTTTGACCTAAATACTGACAACTGCAACACACAGCAACCGCAGTCTTCCTGACAAAAACACAGGGACGGTGAGCGGCCCCATCCCGGCACATTCAGCTCTGTCTATAGAAAACGGGGGAAAAAAGCTGCCTGGTGTTAATAACAATAATTACAGACTGTATCATTATCCACAAGCCTCTTTTCTGTCCGACGATGGCTTTAACTCTGCCGTCTTGGCCGTATAAACAGCGTGCATGCCGCAACACGGTTCAAAGTCACCTTACAGAAGGAAAGCAAGGAGACAGGCAGGCAGGCAGGCAGGCAGGCAGTTGCAGCGCCAAACGGCGGCAAAGGCCCTCCATTATGGGCCGTTAATGTAAAACAACAGCAAGTGCTGCGGAGAGGCCAGCTGCAGCCCCACTTCCCATTAATCACCACTCCAGCCCAGGAGCCGCCGACACGCATGGCAAACAAATTATCTCAAAGAAATGGCTGCCTTTACTAATGGCAATTAATTATGTCTATTCCATTTGTCATTTAGGGGGCCAAAACAGTCATCTGGGTGTGTTGTGTACGTAAAAGAAGCGAGGTCGGCGTGATTGCTGGTGATTCATTCTGCAGTGTCAGACTCATCAACATCCCAGGCATGGCGTGTGACAGTGCAGATCACGCAGACAGTGAAGGATGAGAGCGTGTTTTTTCGCCGGGTCCGTACTTATATAAGACCCACAGTCAAAACAGACAAACATATTAAACACATTATGTGGATCAAAGAAAGTGGCCAAAAAAACGCTGTGATGACATCATGAGGTTAGAATATCAGCTCATTGGCACAAGACGTGCAGAAATAGGAATAGCAGAGACTACAGGGATATACAAACAGTGGCTTCTCTTTACTAAACGTAAACCAGAACAAATATTCAGAAAAAGCTGCGGTGATCACTCCAGGATCGGGCCGGGTTCGACAGGAACGTGAAAATGTGAAAATTGGCCCGGTACGCTGATGTTTTTAATATTTTTGGGGACATACACACTGCATTCTTTCTTCACTCTCCGTTAAAGTCAAACACCTCCCTGGCACAGGAAAATGGTTAGAGGCAGATGAGTGTTGAGTTAAATGTAGCTGCTTGATAATGTAATCTGTTTGTAGCGTGAGGTGTGATTCAAAACGCTAGCAATGAATATGTGCCACAGCATGTGAGACATTTTACTCTCTTGCAGAAAAATTGTTTCGTCTGGGTTCATTTTGAACATTTTTGTTAGAAATGTTTAACATAATTTGGACCCTGACTTTGTAGGGGAACTGACACTAGACTGTAATGAAAATCCCGGTGATGAAAAAAGTCTTACATATCACAGAAGATTATTATTACTATTATCAACAACAACAGCCTTGCTAGTACCTTAATATAAATAAAATAAAAGTTACAAATAATTGCACTTAAAAAAATTAGGTCCCACTTTATATTGAGTGTCTCTAATAACTGTGTAGTTACATATTAACAAAACATGCAACCACATAACTACTAGTAATGTAGTCTGTTACAGCTGGATTACACTAGAGCAGCTTATGCAGATACACTGTATTAACGTCAATTTTCACCCAAGTAATTAAACAATTCTGTCCTTTTGTAAGAAGTTGGTAAACATACACATTACATAAGCTGAACTACTGTAAACTGCCTTTTACAGTGAATATGGGCAGTGGTGGCCTAGTGGTTAGGACATTGCGTTGGGGACCTGAAGGTTGCAGGTTCAAGTCCCGGCTCAGGCACTACTGAGGTACCCTTGAGCAAGGTACCGTCCCACT
>JBBPDA010000001.1:52268492-52282044 GCA_037974385.1 Arnoldichthys spilopterus
GTGCCCGGGCCGGGACTCGAACCTGTGACCTTCAGGTCCCAAAGGCAGTGTCCTAACCACTAGGCCTCCACTGCCCAATACCATAATAATGATATTTATAAAAAAAATTACATTATATAAAAATTATAAAATATAATATACAGGATATGTAATAAAATACAGGCTGATGTGTCATAAGAGGGAAGAAGAAAGCTAGTTATGTTAGCCCTATCATATCTAAACATATACCTAAACATATCTTTTGAAGCGAGAATGTAAAGTTTGTTTTGTAAAATCCTATTAAAGTATATATAGTTTACTTGGTAATATTTGTGTATTCAATATAATTTACGTAACTGACAATTAATGCCAAAAATTGTTCTGTGAGAGCTTTATATCTAACGACAATGATGCTCTGAGCATCAAAAACCTCACTTCCATGGGATGGAAATACGTCATAACACCTGCATAAGCACTGAACAGTGCATTTAAAAAGCACTGTTTAGGTAAAGTACACAATGCCATGTTTTATGAAGTAAAAGCTATTTTAAATCTCCTTAAGTGTATATTAGAGGGCAATGGAGCCTTAAAGGCTCGGGTTTTGCCCGGATCATAGGGTTGCAGGTTTACATCCCAGCCCAGGTACCACTAAGGTGCCCTTGAGCAAGGTATTGTCCCATTACACTGATCCCCAGGTGGGGCTGATAGCTGCCCCCTGCGCCATGTGTGCATGGGTTAAATGCAGAGATAACATTTCCTTGTGGTGCACTTTGTATGAGGGGTGTGTCCACAATGACAGTCAATTTCACTTTGTTCCATTTACAACACGGCAGAACACCATAGATCACGTGGGTATACTTCTGCTTCAGCTAAAGTGTACAAGACCTGTGTTAAGTACCTCCATTGTTTTTTTTCACGATATCTATAATAAGTTATTAATAATTTTTTTTTAATTCCTAAAAATCCTAAAAAAATACATTTAATTTATTGTCTTATAATTTAAGTATATTTCACAATATCTTTACTTAAGGTATTCCTACAGTCACCCAAACACAAGACTAATGTCTTTTATCCACTACACCACTGGTGTTCTATTTTTTTTAAAAAGTATGAAAAACTTACTTTCAAAAATAAGAAACAAAAATATATTATTTAAACAGGAGAAGAAAAAACAATATAACACCAACTTAAACATTCGGAGCACAATGGCAAAGCGAAGAGAGAAAAGTCCATTTTGGCCATCATCAATCTTTTGATTACTTACATGCCAGCTCCCACGCCGCGGCTCAAAGATGCCACAGCCAGTTAATAATTCTATCAATTTTCAGAGGAGGACTCCATCATTTATTAGGTTCCATATCTATCTCATCAGCTGTCTAATAACTCTCCTGATCATTGGCTAATGCCTGGGCCGGTCTCCCACGCCAGGGTACAGTGGTTGCTTTATTTACTTTAGTGGACGAGCTGCATTGTAAGCTAGAAGAGAAATAATGAGAACTGCAGCGAGACTGGAAAAGGCCGCAAGGCGATGGTTTGGCTGTGATGGCCAATATTGCTTTGACTTTAATCATCGGGACTTATTCCAGTAACATTTGCAGCTAACACTGTACGCGCAAGTTCACTAATGTACTGTCTCAGAATGAGAGAGAGAGAGGGAAAGAGAGATAGAGGCAGAAAAGGGCCCAGCAGTGGATGCATGAACAGTGAACGACTAGCCTACAGACACTTCTCCTGTCTCTGATTGGTTGTTCTGATTTGGGCATGGTGGATTCTTGCAAATGGCATTAGAAGCACTACAGGAAGCCGAAAGAGCCTGATTTTTTATCTAATTTACGACATATTTTTGTACTTTTTCCTTTTTGGATCTTGAGTGTGTTCACAATCTGTCATTGTGAACACACACAAGCACCACAACGAAATGTGACCTCTGCATTCAACCCATCACACGTGCACACGTGGAGCAGCGGGCAGCTATCAACAGTGCACGGGGAGTGGTAGCACTTTGCTCAAGGAAACCTCAGAGGTGCCCGGGCTGGGATTTGAACCTGCAACCTTCAGTTCACAAGGGCAATGTCTAAACCACTAGGCTTCCACTGCTCACCTGATTCAGTGTATTGGGAATTATCCCAGTCATTAACTGAGGATTGTTGTATTAGGGAAAGAACAGAAAGGTACACGGAGTATGGAGTCCACGAAAAGTGGTTTTGGAATCCACTGGTGTTCGCCCAGCCTGCCTTTAATCTAAATTATAACCCACAGTCGAAATGCTTCTCATCCCACCCAAACACATAAACCTGCTCACTTCCCTCCATACATAGTGTTGTGGCTGATACGATAACCTCTCGCTCTAATAAAATTTGTCTGAACACATGCTTTGGGAGCCACGCAATCCAATGCCAGTATGAAATTTAACATAGATTGAAATTTCACAGCACTAATTTCCCGCAGGGTCCTTTCCTATTTGCTAGGATTTCTTGGCCACTAAGTGAAATTTAATTGAACTGAAAATCTACAATACATCAATTGCAGAGGTTGTTGAGGTTGGGTTTGTGCATACAGTCAGAGCACATGAAAACATCCACAAGTGGAGGAATAGACTGAATTTGAAAAAGACATTTCTTAAGAAATAACGACTCACTCAAGTATCGCAAGAATGAATGGTTTACTATTATATGTGCTGTACAGCAGGGGATGCCATTTGTTCTCTCCCAATGTTTTAACTTTGAGGTGCACTGCATTTTGGAAACCATGTTATTGACACTGATGCTTACTGTTTTATCTCCAAAGAAGGAATTACTGTTGATCTGTTTTAAATTTTATATTTTCCAGCCTTAGTCACATGGCTACCAAAAATGAACAATAGCAGCAGGCATATAGCAGCAAATTCTGTCCATGCTTTTATATAGATACAAGTCAAAAACCATAGACGTTTCAGATGGTGTCATGAATTATTAGAGAATATTTGACATGGTTCAAGTCAAGACAACCTGAAAATGATTGTCATTGTGAACACACCACAGCACAGTACACTGCACACCACAACGAAATGTGACCTCTGCATTTAACCCATCCAAGTAGGAGCAGTGGGCAGCTGATGTAGGCACTGCCCAGGGAGCAGGGCTTGGGGGCAGTACCTTGCTCATTGGAACCTCAGTGGTACCAATCTGGGATTTGAAACGGCAACCTTGAGATCACAGGAGCAACTCCCTAACCGTCACACCACCACTGACCCAAGGTTGAAGGCAAGTGTAAGTGTAGGACGATTCAGACAGGCGGTTTGCACCATGCGAACACGTGACTAGAAGATTCTGTTACTTCTTAGCCATATTAACATCACAGCGTCAGTGAAAAACTAGGAGTCCTGGCCTACAGGACATGTATTGGCTAAAGTGCAAATTGAATAAATTAGGCTTCTGACCAAGCACTTACTACATACTTTAATATGCATTTCAATTACTTATGCTAAATAAAGCAAAAAAACGTATAAAAAATCATACATGAATCATACATGAATCATACATGAGAGTGTAGCGTGAAACACAGTCTTCACTCTGGCTACTGCAGCAGTCAGCGCTATTTTTGAAGTCAGTGCCTGTAGGCCATGGTGCTTAAACACCCTTAGGAGGTGGCTGATCTGTTTCGCTCTGCTCACAGCCTCAGCTTTACCCCCCACGTCTCCACCTTTTCAAAATAAAGTGTGTCTTTAAGCCGCCGCACCGCTCCCCTTTTCAACCCCGCGGAGAGCCCTTCTTGAAGCAAAAGCCCATTCAAATAGCACGTGTCTCATTTGCTAATACCATGCTCACTTCTGCTAGAACTTCTAAAATCTTCCTTAAAAAGGCACTTGCTCACACACACACACGCATACACACAGGGAAAAACACACAATAATATAAAGTGCTCCATGCAGTGCTTATCAAATGAACTGAGAGGGAGGAAGTACATTTTAAAGAACTGTAAATGAATCTGATGAGAGAAGGCTGCTGATTACACTTTAGCGAAAGCTCGGTGTGAAAGCGCAGCGCTAAGATTATCTTAGTTTCAGAGCATTCACAGTAATCATCTCTCTGCCGTCTAATGGCACGTTCTGCAAGCAAACTGTAGAACATTCAGAGTTTGGATGAGTTTCGCATTAGCTAAGCTACAGCATCAGTACAGTGGTGGAATGCACAACATATAGTTGAACTGTTTTTGTAACATTGTCTGTTGGAATAGTGATGTAGTGGAATGTTTCTCATCCCACCCAAACACAGACATATGCTCCCTTTCCAGAATGCATAGTATTGTGCCTGATATGACAACCTTTCACTCTATAAAAATTTGCCTGAACACATGTCATTGTGAACACACTCAATCACAAATCAAGTGCATCACCACATGTGACTTCCTGTGCACACTTGGAGCAACGGACAACTATAACAAGCTTGTGGGGAACAGTGTAGCGAACGGTACCTTGCTCAGTGGTGCAGTGGTGGCCTAGTGGTTAGGACACTGCCTTTGGGACCTGAAGGTCGCAGGTTCGAGTCCTGGCCCGGGCACTGCTGAGGTTCCGTCCCACTACACTGCTCCCTGGGCGCTGTTGGTAGCTGCCCGCTGCTCCACGTGTGCAAGTGTGATGGGTTAAATGCAGAGGTCACATTTTTTTGTGATGCTTGAGTGTGTTCACAATGACAAAGAGTCACTTTCAATTCTACCTCAGCTGTTCCTGGGTCAGGATTTGAACCTGCACCCTTCTGTTCACAAGGGCAAGGCCCAAACCACTAGGCCAGCATGCAAAATTGCAACGGTACAAAATCAAAGGGATGCAATATGCAAATAACCTCAAACCAAACTTCTTCATGTCATGACACAATCTCAGACTTTCCAGATAAGTGTGCTCTATATAGTAGGGCTCTGCGCACCCCCCTTAAGGGCAGTATGACCATCGAGTTCCAGGACGGCGCAGTGGCACACAAAGTCAGTTCCTGCACTTAATGCTTTTTTTTTTGGTACATCTTCCAGATAGTTGGTTGGAGGTGACCCCAGAACTCTCAGAACAATCTGCAACTCTTTAGCCACACCCCTTTTTGCCTGTCTAGCTATCTACCCAGGTGTCTTTACTCTCAGAAAAGGGAAATAAATATAAAACCTATAAAAAAGGAAAATAACTCGGTAACATTCTGTGCTCCTATGGATTGCAATTAGAGGCCAATAACAGTGACATGCACTTCATTAGATTGGGGTGTTTTTGCATGAACAGCATCGTGGCGGTACTCTAAACTTCTAAAACAACTGTCTGCAGACTATCTAGTCGCTTGTGGGATAAATGTATTCAGAATGTGTGCAAGTGTTGGTGTGTGTGTGTGTGGCTGTGTGTGCGTGAAGAGACAGAGAGGAGAGTATGATAAATGTCTGATGCGCCCAACCACTCAGCTCCTCTCCCCAATCGTTCAAAGGTGTGCATTGCCCTTTTAGCATGGCTCAGTGGCTTATGAGGCCAGTCTCAGTGTGTATTTACCTGTCTGTGAAGCGCACTGATGCCTGCATGTACATTGATAAGGAAAGGTTGCTGTTTAGAGTCTGTGCAAAACAAACTTGCACCGAATGTGCATATTAATTCAGAGAGACAAAAAACAGCGCAGATGAAATATAATGGCGGCGCGAGGCACAAACAAAGCAGGTGCTAAAATGATTCCATTTATTAGTCTAACAAAAGCCGGCACAAAACATCGGCTTTCAGAGGCCAGTTGACCGCCTCCCCTCCCTCTCCCTCGCTCTCCCAGCATAGAGCAATGAAATTAGATGCGCTGTCGAAAAAAACGGCATATTTTCCAGCTGCATTTCTGCACTGAAGAAAACACTGAAAATATGAATACGTTTCTAATGCTAAAACGTAACGGTGTCGCAAGGCGAAAGTGAGGAGAGACATTTTAACCTAAACCTGCATTTCTAAACTAAACCGCACGAGATTTGGATTTATTCTGAATCTGCAAGTATGTGATGAACAAATTCCAACAAAAATGCAGTGAGACACTCAGAACAACAGGCCATTCATTTGTTATGCACATTCCTAGGTATGGATCAGAAACAACGATCAGCCATAACATTAATACCACCTGTCTAATATTAAGTAGCTACCCTCATGCTGCTGAAACAGCTCTGAATGTGGTGCACTGTGTGTTCTGACCCTTTTCTATCAGTCAGCATTCACTTTTTAAACCACATGAGATCTTCTGTGTGATCGTACCAGACAGGCTAGTCTTCACTCCCCACATGCATCAGTGAGTCTTGGGTGCCTATGACCCTGTCACTGATTCACCACAATGTAGCAATTACCACATACCTGAACACTCCACCATTTTGGAGATGCTCTGACTCGATCACAAAAAGCCAGACATATGGCCGATTAATGCAATTTTGATAACTTTGTACTTAGAAAAGACTCCATGACTCAAAACATTCTTACAGCAGAAGCCACGGGCGGCTGCTGAATTCTGTCGACAAACAGTCCATGAGAAAACTGTTTCTGCAGAAAACCTGTACAAATTTTGGGTATAAATCATGTATAAATCATTGGTCAAAAGTGTTTTTAAATGAACCTGTAAAATGTGCGAGGTTCAGTAATTCAACAACTTTCAAGAGGGAAAAACCATTTGTAACTCATTACTAGAGTAGAAGTGTAAGTAGAGTTTTCACCTCTTTCCCTTGATCACCATAGAGAAATAGATTTTGATCCATGGGAGCAAAGATAAATAACTGGACAACATTAAATTACATTAAAACATTAAAACAAGAAACAGGCAAGACATTTAAAGCAACATTGTCAGATGAAACCTCATAACAGCTATTGTAGGACCTGTACCGTCAGGAGTAGGTTACATCCATCATAAAAAACACTATTTAAACTGAGGATGTGATGCTTGTGTGAGCGAGGAAAATGTGTTATACAGGCCTTAATGTGTCAACTATGTGCTCACGGTCTGTGTTCTTGGTCCATAAGCTCCAAGTTCATAGCTGGAGTAGAATTATAACCCTGTAGAAACTTTTAGCGAGAAACGCCACTCTCTCTTCATCGTTTAAATACGACTGTATCAACGAGATGGGAATTTGTCTAATTCTCTTTCGTCTTACGTCATATTAAAACAAAAACCCATTAATTATTTATTTATTCTATCACTTTGAAATTGTGCATGCATGCAGAGGACAGGCGTGGGACAGACATCACATTTGAAAGAGAATCACAGTGTATTTTTGGATTTATTATAGACTTGTTATGTGGCCGATTCGTTTTTTTCTTTAAAAAAAAATATAAACCTAAGTCAGAATATAAAAAAAATTTATAAATTAAATTAATCTTTATTGTCTTCATGGTTCTTCTGTCTTGATCCAGTTTCGGTTTGAGTTATGACCTTCTGATATGAAGTTTTTAAGCTATAAAGTCACCTATACCAAACTAGGTGGAAATTGACTAAATCCACCATCCTTGAAAGAGGTTGTTTTTTTGTTACATTTCATTGAGCCTTTAAATCCTGAACCACGCAAGCATGCACTCAGTAGACTGTCCTGTGAACTGTTGGCGGACCAAAATTTACTTTCAGACACGCGGTTATACATTTGTGCCTCAATGCTCAAAACTTTGTCACATGACTGCGAACGCTCCCCTCCCCAAACAATTCAACAGAAAAAAACAAAAAGTACAAAATTTGGACGTGTTGGTTGTGAGAGCAGCTTGTGCAGCGGTGATGCCTTTGGAGATAAGGCCATAATAGGATCAGCAGGACTGAAGCTGATTAGAGTTTTACCCTTTCAAACAGTGAGAGCATTCTGAAAGTGTGAATAGAGGGTTTGGAGGAGTGAAGTGTTTACTGTTTTCTGGGTTTTTGTTGTCTGTGTCTTCCCTTGGCTATCTGACAGAGAGATAACTCTCGCTTACTCCCACCATCATCACATAACAAGAAAATGATAATGCACTGGCAATCTCCTCACGAAAAAACCCCTGTGTGACCAGACACCAGCCTATCGATCAATAATCCATTAGCATCCGTTCTCTGTTCTGCGGTGAGCCCCACAAGGGCCTCGTCTCTGCCTCCCCAGTTTATCGCTCCAGTCCTCCATACGCTAGCCACACACCAGCTTATCTGCACACACTTCCAACATCTTGCACTGAGCTCCAGCCACCGCTCTCCCAAAGGGCGTTTCAGGCAAAAATGTTATTTGAATATTCAGAATATGGTAAAAAAAATGTATATAACAGACAGTTTTTCTTGTAAAAATCTGATTGAAGTCCTTATCACAACACCCCTCATACAACTGCCTCACAACTGTTATCCCACCTTCAGAGATCAAGTATATTAATATTGGTTATGTTTGCCATACGTAGTATTACACCTGCGCTAAATGTCAAACTGCCTCCAACTTCCTACAGTGTGTAGTATTAAAAATGAAGGCTTGGCTTTTATGGCCCGTATGGACTATATGGTCAGTATGGAATCCTAACTGGCTCTTTATCAGAGGTATCATGGACAGTCTGAGGGGCAAGAGTTACTATTTTAAGCACTATACAGTCCACTATGTAAGCAATAGAGAATCACTGAGATTTAGCTGGAGTATGGAAAAAAGAGGTTGAAAACACCATGGAAATAAGCATTGTTGCCATTTTTTGCAATTCAATGAGAAATAAAAGGGAGGTTCCACTTAAAAGGTGTCTCCATAGAAAGATGGAGAGATAAAGGTTAATAAGTTCTTGATAGAGAAAACATATATTGTAATTATTAATATTTATAACAACAAACTATTTATTTGACTTGGCGCTTTTGTCATATTTTTGGTTGTCGCTATTTAATAAAGCAGTAAGCCAACCGAGGCAGTGTGATTTTATTAGAGGTACAGGGCTTCTACTGTGCTTTGTGTCATGAGTAAGAAATCTCCTCACCCACAATAAAGCCCCAGTAACACACAGTTACTTTGGTCTTGTTGCTTTAATTGTAAATAACATCAAAGTAATTCAGATATGGTATTAAATATGAACATCCTGATCTGAAAAATTCTTATCACAGCTGATCAGTCAATTATTATTAGCTACAATGCACCCGATTCAATTGTAAATCTTATTGGACACTGATGCAGAGGACATAATCCGACCTCATCCACAGCCAGCAGCACTGAGCCACGTTTCAGGCAAGTGTTCACTGGTCTGTAGGAAAACGTTATTTTCACAAAGGCATGAATATACTAGTCACAAAAGAAACTGGAGAGTGAGACTGGTTAATGCTTGGCGGTAGAAGTAACACCACATTTTTAACTCGAGAAGAGGTACGAGCAGCTTAAAATGTTAAAACTGTATATTCAAGAAGTTTAAATGAAAATAAAATGTTTAAAGTGTAAAATAATGATGCGTATAGTTAAAGGAAGCAATCTGGTCTTTTTTTAAAATACCGTTGCGACTGTGCAAATATATATATTTTTTTATTATAAAAAAGTCGAACATCCCTACTGAATACAGATTCGAACACTGAAAGTTCACCTCCAGACTAAAGTTCACCTTAGGCAATTAAACTGCACTCAATTTCAGGCCAAGCCCCGTGCTGACAGAGGCAGCAGAGCGAAACAGACCATCAAGCAAAACATCCATCACTGAAAAAACAGCCTGCCATATTAATATGAAAAAGAGACTCCTTTAATTCTGTGTTCGTCAGAGGGTAAGACAAAGCTAAATGGGATTAACACTGCAGGTATGTTGAGCGAAGCACTGGGAGTTATTCACGTTCAAGCACGAAATGGTACTGATTCATTAACATGGCCAGTAAAGGAGAGAACCCACTGACTCATTCGCCAAACACAGCAGTTACGCCTGTTTATAGAGACCCGAGGCTTCGTTCTCACCTCATTGACGTCTATCTTGTGCGTTCTCATGTATTCTCGATCGTTGACCTGCCCTCCTTCTGCAAAGTCCATGGTCAGAACACGCTTGGTCGAAAGATCCCAGTGGATTTTTGGCACCTAAAACAGAAATGAGTACAAAATCAGTTTTGTAAAATGCACGACTGGGACTCAAATGACGCATTGTGCCAAATTGTTTTTACCATATTGATTTGAATTGTAACTGTAACTGTGTATCTACCAGAAAAGAGAGAGCCATCGTCAGCGCCCTCACTGCAGTGCACACAAACCCTCATTGATTCTACTAAAGCATGTCATCAAGTGCTATTTGAGACTGCAATTTCTGAAACCCATCTGCAGTCCATTCGTTCCTAACCCAGGCCCAAAGTGGCATTATGCCTGAGGGGTTAGCTCCACCGGCAGTGCACAGAACCCACAGGACTCAAAAACACACTGCTGTTATCCTTCATATTCTCCTGGCACTGATGCCATCGAATGGACGGGCAGATTAATTAACTGATTGCACCTTTCAAAGTCAAAGCAGTTACACTACTGTGAGATATTTGGTGAGTCGCCATTGTTAATTTGTTTGTTTGTGTACTAAACTCTCATTAAAGTCTCAACTTTGCCAACTAAAGCCTCGTGTAAGTCAGAGCACTGGGCTGTTCGGAGATCACGGCTGGGGAACAGTGGTGGTGAGGTTTGAGGGCTTTAATACATCAAAAAGAGCATCTATGTCATGGTGAGAGTCTTCATGATGAGCATGTGAAATGGGAGGTGAGGCAAAGGAACTTTCCAAGAGAGAGAACAAAAAAGAGAGAAAAAAGACCAAGAAAGAATAAGAGAAAGAATGAAGAAGAGAGAGACAGAGGAAGAAAAAGGACAAGAGAGGGAGATAGAATGGGAGAGTGTGAGCGAGAGAGAGAACAAGAAAAAGAGAAAAGACCAAGACAGAATGGCAGAAAATGTTAACAAGACAGAGACAGAGAGAGGGGGGGGGAGAGAGAGAGAGAGAGAGAGAGAGAAAGAGGAAAATGATTAATGAGAATTGTACCTTTTACAATTATTGTAATTATTGTTGGACGGCATGTGAATTCTGTCAGCTTCAACCAGGGCTAAACTAAAACCACTGCACTTCACAGAGAATGGACCTTCACCTGTTTTGAGAGAAGTTCTCAAAATGGCTGTAAACACACTGACTAATCGCCTCACTTTCCCAATTCCGTACGTCTCTTGTCCCTAGAGTATGGCCAGCGCTCCAGCCCATTTGTGTGAAATTTTTTGGCCCAAGGCTCTGGCTGATAGTGTGGTCCGGCTGCTGCCTGTATCTGTAGTCGCCCCTCCACATTAAGCCCAGGACT
The DNA here is from genome assembly GCA_037974385.1 of Arnoldichthys spilopterus. Classification (NCBI taxonomy): domain Eukaryota; kingdom Metazoa; phylum Chordata; class Actinopteri; order Characiformes; family Lepidarchidae; genus Arnoldichthys; species Arnoldichthys spilopterus. The sequence goes on from JBBPDA010000001.1 coordinate 52,279,691, forward strand.
GCAGTTTATCATGCAGACGTTTTGAGATAAACACACCTGGGAACCCAAACACAGACTTTCCTAAAGCTGCGCACTGCATTCCAAAAAAAAAAAAAGAGAATAAAAAACAGGAGGCACATGCACCGAGAGGGAAAGATTGAGTCTGGCTGTATAATTGTGCTTGTTAAACAGCACAAGAACCAGTCATGCAGCGGCAGGGATTTGTTCCTGACACAAGGGCCGCTGCTCTGCTGTCAGGAGTTTAGAGGAAGCTAATATTGCATAGTAAAGCTGCAGATCTGCAGGTGTAAGACCCTCGCAATTCTGATTAGCCCCCAGGGCCAGCAGAGTCTCTTTGTTATTCATTAAAAATGAAACGGGGCTCTTTCTGAGAGTTCTCTTCAATTGTTATGACAGATTATTTACCTCGCAGAGTCATCTCGCCATGGGGAAATATAGGGTTGTTCTAATGCAGGGTGTGTAGCTGAGAAAAATGACTGCTTTGCACTTAGTAGCAAAAATGCATAGCTTTATTCATGATAAAAGAGGGGGAATAACGAGCTGTAGCAGACATACCGATGCTCTAAAAAGACGATTTTTAACACCAATACCTAATAGGACTAGATTTTTGGCGGTGGCAGCCTAGCCGTTAGGACCATGCACTGAGGTACCCTTAAGCAAGGTATGGTCCCACTGCTGCTGCTCCACGTGTGCAGGTATGATGGGTTAAATGCAGAGGCCACATTTTGTTGTGGTGCACTTTTTTGTGTGATTAAGTGTACAGTAGGTTTTAAATGTTCAGCTAATCACCTAACGCTGCAGCTAACCACATAAATAGTACCCGGCATAGTTACAAGAATCTCATTGTAAAATGAAAAGAAATTAATAATAGTAATAATACTATTTAAGAATTAAATATTTAATAATAATAGTAATATTTGCAAAGTATGCTGTTGAAGTTTTTGTCATATGTTGTTATGGTAATAAGGATCTCCAGCACTCATCTGGAAAGTCAGAGATGTGTCAAGACACAGGGAAGTTTGGTCATTGGTTAAAGGGTTCATTTGCATATTGCATCCTCACCCTTATGAACAGAAGGTTGCCGGTTCAAGTCCCAACCTGGCTCCCTTAAGCAAGGTATCATCCCACTGCTCCCTGAGCACTTTCCATAGCAGCCCACTGCTCCACATGTGCACGTGTAATGGATTAAATGCAGTGATCACTTTATGTGCATGTTCACAATGACAAATAAGTCACTTCTACCACATAAAAAGGAACTTAAGATGACAGATTTATGGCTCAGTTTATCATGTCGAAAAGTAGAAGAGTGATAGGAAAAGATGCGACGACTCTGGAAGCAAAATTAAACTGAAAAAAACAATAAAGCTATTGAATCTCAGATTACAACAACTCTAAAACAAAAGCAATGACTCAGGAAGAGTAGAGGTCCACAGGGGAAGATTACACACAAACACTATTGATTCCTTGATTCAATTGTACTGGAACTATAAATTAACAATGTCCCAGTTTGACAGGACCTTTAACAAACGTCTCGGAGAGAGCCCTTTCAGTTCAGCTGAGGCCAGATGTGTTAAACTGCACTACTTTAAGGCTGCAAACTGCAGGCTTCAGTGTTTTTCTTTTTTAAACACTCCTCATTCAGCCTGAGAAGGGTTTGTTACTTATTTTGTCCATTTAATCAGGTGAACTTCAAGCTAAATCCTGGTTAAAGAATTAAATATAGTGTATAGTTAGCACTAAAGTGCATCAGGACATCAAGAAGGACTTTACTGTAAAACCAACCACATAGAAGTGCACAGTGGAACCAAGTAACATCAAGAGCATTGGCACAACATAGAACATCGTTTATTGGTCTCCATAGTGTAAGGGACTGCACACGGCAGGTGGCGGCTGAGCGATAAACACAATATTCATACAAGATGTGTACACAAAATTTCAACTATGCATCATGAGAATCTGCAGAGCTTTGAGTCAAGCGAACAGCGATAGGCTCTTCAAGAGTGACGGGGGCAGGACAGGACCTAAACAGTACTCTGCCTGAACCAGAACTAACAGAAACTAAGCAGTTTGATGACTAGTTGGTGCATGAGCAACATCACCAACATTGTACAAAACATGTTTCAAATATTACCACAACAGTGAGCTGAGTATTAACTCTTGGAGTTAGAACTTGGAATATCTTCATTTTACGGTCATGCATGCTTGGTAGACATTTCTGCAGACTATACGCAGACTAGGGAGAATAAATCAGCATTCAAAGAAGGTGAATGTATGGATTTTTTGTGTCTAAATGAGTGTATATGAGTGTGTATGTGTGTGTGTTTGCACAAACCTTGAGAAAATCAAACTGTTTG
>JBBPDA010000001.1:52284439-52295252 GCA_037974385.1 Arnoldichthys spilopterus
CAAATGATTTGAAACCTTGTGGTTTCATGATGTTGAGTACTCACCTTATATTAATACGACTGTACCTGCAATGTTTTGAAAAAAGTGATTCCAGACTAGAAAAAGAAATGAGTTTTGATACGAGAGTGACCATATCACAATCCACATATTATACTCACAACATGAGTGTAAGTCTCCCTGTCATTTGGCTGCCAGTGTCCACCTTGGGCCAGATGGCTGCTTGAGTAGTTCAGCTCTGTCAGTAAGGGCTGTCAGCACTATACTGTCAGCATTGGTGAATGAACAGTAACAAAGCAGGGTGCCGAACATGGGCGTCATGAAGAAAACCCTGCTTCATTGTGCCATCGCCAAAAATACTGCACCCACACATGGGAAACTGGTGATATAACAGCAAAAGGAAGTGACGCATCTCCCACCCACAAAAGGGGCAACCCAGAAATAAATCTAGTAAGCTGCGTCCCATCTAAACTTCAGTGTTTACACTGTGGCTGGCACAGTCACGACATAATGGAGTAAACTCAGGACAAGAATCTGAAATGTTGCAAAATTCCACTTATTTACAACTCACTTTGCCAAACATGGCCCACCTTTAAATGAGTGTGAAAACTACTTAATGAAGGTCAAATGACTCCATTTAGACTGCTATTCTTTCCCACTGGGTAAACACAGCTCCCGGGGAAAAAAAAACAACAACAACAACAACATAATGTTATATGTGCTCATATTTTTTTAAAAATAGACATTACATCATTGCAAACTTTGCCATTTGGATAAATCCGCCACATCTACATGACGAAATAATAATGATTGGCACTACAAAGCCTCTGTACCCTGCACTTCTTTCACCGAGCATTTTTACGCCTACCACAGGTCTGCCTGTGGAGTAAAGTTCGTCCCTCTTATCAATCATAGAGCGGGATTTCACTGCTTGACTGGGCATGTGTAATGCAGCCTGTGAAGCCGTAGGCCATCTATCTGAACAGACAGGGCAGCCCTGTGGGAACTGGAGGAATCTAGCCCTCAAGCTCTCTTCCAGCAGTCAGGAAACACAGCCCAGTGTCAATGCCAGTGAGAGTTCAGCCATGCAGACTGGAACAAGTATGGCTCTCTGAGGGAATAATGACCAAAGGCAAAAAAGGGGAGGCGGTATCAAATGTTAGGATCAAAGTCAATGATTGCATTAGCATACAGTCAAATGTACTCCAAGAATAGTTTTCTGTATTTTTTTTTTTTCAATTTTGGTATCATACCAGGAAATAGCACAGAGAATTATGCAGTGTAGATTCCTCAAAGTGGAAAAAACTTCATTTGAAATTTAGAGTAAAATTAATGCACCAGGTTATGTCCAGACTTTCAGATGGCGTTGCATTTGCTGGCACACGGACACATACATTGACATCATACTTTCCCCCAAAGGCTTTTTCCTCACAATAAATGATCAAGTAGCGAAAATAAGCACAGAAGGAGGAAACAGCAACAACATCTGCCGTATGTCAGTTTCAGTAGTCCACCAGACCTGAGCAAATGACCATTTCTGCTCAGAGGAACAAGTAGAAAGTCTGTGACCTTGAGCATCAAAACAGAGCAGAACAGCAGCTTTTCTAGAGAACATTTGATTTATTTATGAGATTTTATCAGTGCCTTGGTTAGGCCTCTGCCACGTGTGTGCCAGTTGAATAGTATCAGATCACGCAGTAGAGGTATAACTAGGGCAGTGGTGGCTGCCACTACATTGCTCCCTGGGCACTGTTGATAGCTGTCCGGTGCTTCACGTGTGATTCCTCGAGCTTCTGGGACACCAAATGGCGTGACAAACTGGTCTCAACTGGTTCTTATCTAAACAAGTGTATTAAGATCCTAAGACAGCGCAGGAAGACACGTGTGGCTCTCTGTGCTGCTCTCTTTTACCCTTGAGGCCTCCTACAATTTGGCAAAACCTCTCTTCCATTGTTGAGTAACACTTGTCCCTCTTACTTTGTGATTGTATGCCCGTATGTGTGAAACTATGCTCAAATAAAACAATCTTTTGCAAGAAATCTGGTGAGCTGACCGTTGAACACCTGCCTGCACGAGACATCAATATCAATTTGGGAGACAGCCCATGTTCTTCTTACAGGGATTAGTCACAGTGCCTTAGTGACTGGATGATGGGCTCCAGCTTTACAGCTGACTACGAGCTGAGTGAGTTCAACACCATCATGAATCAGCTGCTACACTAGAGCCTTCCAGGGTGCTAAAACTGCCCAGATGTTGCAGAATAACATAAACATACACACTCAGCCCCTGAGCAGTGGTTAGTTAAGGATACAGACGGGATCTGCGAGCAGACAGCCTCTGACCTGTCGGCTTGGCGCTGCTGGTGGCACCTGTCTGCTCTCATAGGTGGTGCGGCCCCAGGGGGACGGACGCACGCTCTGATGCACTGGGACATGCTGTCTGATCAAACAACTTGCAGCTGGGAAAAACCTTACAGCACATCCTGGGCCAGGTGCTCACGCACCACAAACAGGCTTCTGATCACATTCAGAACCAATACAGAGCTGAGGTTGTGAAACTACTTACAGAAAAGCCTCATTATTAAGCACCTGGGTTGATTTGTGTGCAGCTGGAGTAAAAACAACTTTGTGTTACTGCTGACCAAGCTTTGGGTTATCTGTGTGACTATTTGTCATTGTGCACACACCACATTACACAACGTGCACCACAATTAAATACAACCGGGTTTAACCCATCAACACGTGGCGCAGCGGGAGCAGCGTAGCGGTACCATGCTCAAGTGCACCTTAGTGTCTGAGCCTGAACTTGTAACCTGTAACCTTCAGATCACAAAGGGCAGGTCCCTAACCCCTAAGCTACCACCGTCCTATTGGCCTTGCTCTAAATGTAGTCAATCAGCCTAATTTGCCTAAGTTGCCTAAAGTTTGCACTGCAATTAAGAGGCTAGTGCAGCTAGCGAGTAATGGAAGCTGATGGCTGCTGTGTTAACATCATGCTTACTACATGCTTAGGCCAACAAATGGAGTTTGAACGGAGCTTAAAAATGATCTCAAGCTGACTTGCTAATGTTTTTGACAATGTATGACATACTGTTATCTATAAATGCTAATACAACTGTGTGTGTGTGTGTGTGTATATATGTGTGTATATATATGTACGTCATTGTGTGTATATATATGTGTATATATATGTGTGTGTATATATGTACGTCATTGTGTGTATATATATGTGTATATATATGTGTGTATATATATGTACGTCATTTTCTTCACAGTTCTGAATTGTTAGGACCTTGACCTTGGGACCAGAAGGTTGCAGATTATCTGACCCTGTGGCGATGTCATGAAATAACTAGATAATCAATGTTATTCACTTTACCTGTCTGTGGTGTTAATGCTATGGCTGATCAGTGTATAGATACATACACAGCCATATATGTATTAGTAGCTGAACTTTGCCCAGTAGCAGCTTATATATTACACAAACAGTCTCAATGGAGTCACTCTGAACATGCGATATGCCCCCTACCCCCATGAGACCAGGGTAATAGAAGCAATTAGACAGCAAGGAGGTTAAGGAGGAATCTCTGGAGAGTTGTAGTCCATAGTGAAGCTGGTTCTGTGTTTTCTGTAATGCGTTTATCCTACAGAGAAACCACAGCAGCCATGTGACCTGCACCAACTATAGGAAGGAATAGAATTCTTTATTGTCATTGCACAACAAAATGTGCCAGTAACGACAGTGCATTCACAAATAAACAGAATTAAAGAACAGAAAAGAGATCAAACTAAGCAAGGTGATACACATATAAATATGTATTCTGTGTAAACTATAAAAAGTAAAGTATGAATAATAATCTTGATAAAAAAGAGAAACATTTGAAATATTATTAGCCGCAATGCGAAACTGCACATTTTAGCACACTGCAGTGATGCTGTGTTCAATGTGTAAATGGGAATATGTTCTTACAGAAGTGAAGGTCAAGTGTAAACTGTGCAGTGTTCTATATAACAGTACTGTAGTATGATAGTCACACAGCCAGTGTTAGCGTTTAGCAGTATTCAGTTTTTATACATTTTGCATTAGAAACTGTATTTAAGTCTGTTGGTGTATGGACTTGCACAATTTACGACACCAAATCAAACCGATGATGTCCAGGGTGGCTGTCCTACTAAGGCAGCAGTACATGAACGGTTCCTCCAAAGAGGTACTGATGACCCTCTGAATTACTCTCCTGTCTGCTGCTGAGCAGCTGGCACACCATGCAGAAACACAGTATGTCAGCACACTCTTGATGAGCAGCTGTAGTTGAGACACCAGGGTCCAAGGAATTCTAAGTTCTTTGGTTTTTAATGAGGACACCACGCTGCCAGTATCAACACTTCATCCCTGTAGGCGATCTTGTCTCCTCCTGAGATAAGTCTATCCACAGTCACGTCATCCACAAACTTCATTTTGGTGTTGGTGGAATGGGTGGCGACACAGTCATGGGTGTAGAAGAAAGATATAAAGGGGGCTCAGCACAGCCAGTGCTGAGTGTAGGGTTGGAGATGGTTAAAAGTGGGGATGGGATTTTCTGTAGACAAACAGAAGATATAGGTTGGGCAGCATTGGCCTAGTGGTTAGGACTTGGCCGAAGGTTGCAGGTTCAAGTCTCAGCCCAGATACCACTAAGGTAGCTGCCTACTGCTCCACACGTGGATGGGTTAAATGCAGAGGTCACATTTCATTGTGGTGCACTTTGTGTTACTGAGTGTTTTCACAATGATAAGCTTTCTCTTTCACCTATTCACTCTGTAGGTGACTGGTGTGGGTCAAGATGTGTGAGAAATTGACTTTGATGAGCTGCAAGACCAGCCTCTAAAAACACTGGACAAATGTTGGTATAAGTGCGACCTGACTGTAAACACTGAGGCCAGTGATGACTGAGAAGGTGGGATGGTAGATTTAGATCCACATCTGGGTAAAGTTGGGAATTTAATGGAAATTTGACGATCTTTGTTAAGAACTTGAGGAGCTGCTCTACCCATCATTTCACAGCATCTGAGTACATGCCTAATGTGCCACTCCACCATGAGGGTGAGGTTGTTGGAGGCTTATGTCTTTTAGTGAGGCATCATCTTTAGCAGTGGTGCAATTCCTGGTCTTGTGGTTGAGTCGTTGCTAAGGTGCTCCTCAGTCTTCCTCTTTTAGGCTGCTTTCGCCTCCCTGATGCCTCTCTTTGGGTCAGTTCCAGCAGCACAGTGCAGGGCTATTACACTATTAGATGCAGCATGTTTACAGCAATAATGATCAACACAACCACATTTCTCTACAGAGGTCATCTCATGAGGAACAAGTTCAGGTCAGGTTAGACCTGTATGAAAACACGGTCAGGCTTTTACTCTTCCCGTCCACAATCTAGATGTCTTGTTCTACACTCTTTTGTCATTTTGTTTGGCCGGAGCGTCTGTACAGATGACCCAGTCTGTCCTCTCTAAAATGATCTGATAATCTCAGTTTTGTCCAGTTCTGCCCCCCTCTCTAGCTTATCTAAAGCCACAGATGACTGGAGCAGCGATCAGACAGAGTCTGTGATGGCCTGATAACACAGCCTGACCTCTGACCTCCTGCGGCTCAGACCCAGCCCATGGTCCACCCAACCAGCAACTGTAATCTAAGTCAGTTGGGATTGGAGCAGAAGCTGGAGTCCATCAGAGCTTAGAGCAGCAGAGGAATGACACAGGGGGGAAAAATGCTGATGCAAAGGCAGATTGGCTGACTTCTCTTGGTAGTGTCCAGAAGTTTTAATTAGATTTTATACACTACTATTTAGGGCCAATATTTTTTCTCCCTAAATCTGTAAAACTCATTACTACACCTGTATAAGTGTTTAACACTCTACTAGATTTTAATAAGAGAGAGGGTTATAAAAAGTCACAGGTGTTGTTGTCAATGGGCTAACAGCATTGGACACTAAAAAGCTACCGTTTTAGTTACTAAGCTGTTCTTACATGATTTACATGTTCTTCAATGGAGCAATGGAAAATAACACTGAACTACAACACACAGTGGAACACAGGGAAGGGTAAAAATACAGTCACGTGAAAAAATAAGCACGTCCCATAAAAAGTGTTTACTTTGTCAGCATATTTGAACAAAATTGGTCTTTTGGTCAAAATCATGATTAAAAAGAAAAAAAAAGGATTCATCACACGGAAAAGTTCACCATTACATTTATCACACTCTATAAAATTAGAATCAAGAATTCCAGATCAGGTGCCACTAATTACAACCTCCTGCCAGTGAAACCTGTCTTCTGACATCTAAGGTCCGGTGTTTGTGGTGTCATCATGCAAAGATCTAAAGAATCAAACTGCAATCTGCTGCGTGAAGAATTGTTATCCATTCAAAGGCCTAAAGCTTAAAGGAACAGATTTGTGATCAAAAGGTTGCTAGTTCGATTCCCAAAACTCAGGGCTAAAGGCTGAGCTAGGCATTTAATCCCTGATCGCTCCCTGGGTGCCGCGGCTGTGTGGCTGCCCACTGTTACCGGGGGGGGGATGCTAGTGCTCCCTGCTCTGGATGGGTAAAGTGCACAGAACAATTTCCCCTCAGGGACTAATAGAGTATATAAAATAAAAATAAATACATGCTTTGGCAATTGCCAGGTTTGGTGGTGTGATTGAGTAGGAAAACTACCAAAGTGTGGAGCTGTGTAGCACTGTAACGGAACTGTGTTTCCAATGTCAACATGAGCAAGTGCAAAATTAGTCAAAATTGTGTCCTGTCATCCAACCCTCAGTTCAGAGTTTTGTGGTCTCTCTGTGACTCTCACCACTTGCCTTGCTGCTTCTCTGCTCTCCTGTTCTTTACAGTCTTTCCCATGCAGGACTCAGAAGAGTGGATACACCACTCATGAGAGGTCAGAGTAACGGACAATGGTTACTATACAGCTGGCTACAAGATACAGTGATACAAATATGTATCATTAGTCTGTGTTGTTTTTCATCCTACAACTATTTATCATTACTCTGCAGACTGCTGCTCCTCTTACACTTTACACATAGCCTTTCTTATTTTTTCTTATATATATTTCTTACGTTTTTGTCTTTTATTCACTTCTCTTTTTTATTTATTGATTTATATTTCATTTATTCATCCCTTTTTTTCATTATAACTTTTTTTTACAACTATAACGGTGTACTGCTGCTTGAAAACTGAATTTCCCGAAGGAATCTTCACAAGGAATATTAAAGTTTTAATCTATCTATCTATATCTATCTATCCATGCAAATTTCCCACTTGTGGGACTAATAAAAGTTCTCTTATCCTATCTATCTATCTATCTATCTATCTATCTATCTATCTATCTATCTATCTATCTATCTATCTATCTATCTATCTATCTACCTATCTACCTACCTACCTACCTACCTACCTACCTACCTACCTACCTACCTACATATAAATATATATATATATGAATAATATAATAATAACTATATTTTGGTCTCACATTAAAGGGACAGGTCAATAAGAGGTCTAGCATACTCCCAGAACTCTGTGTGCTACCTTCACAGGGGTAGAAAAGTAAGGTCTGCACATTTTGAACTAAATCAGAACACTCAGGATTGGTCGCTCAGACACCCTACAAGACCTGTGTGCCCCTTTTCCACGCTTGATTACATTTCTCACTACAGAACTAGGCTAATCTGTCTGCAGAAAAAAAATAATGCAAATATCTATTAGTCAATTAATACCGAATGTCTAAGTTGCTGTGTGGAGATTGGAGTCTCCTCTGAAAGCATGGGTTCGAATACCTCACAAGTTTCTACACTGATGGTTCAGTGGTAGAATTCTGACCCAACTGTGACTGTGGCCAGTGTTTACTGTAGTCACTGGAGACTTGCCCTTGTGATCGGAGGGTCGGTTGATGGGTTAAATGCAGAGATCACATTGCATCGTGGTGTGTTCACAATGATAAATAGTCACTTAAAATCTGATCATTATGAAACAGGTCTAGAGTCAGTTCTGCTCTTGCTTTGCAGTTCTTGTTACTAAGCACCAAAACAAATCTTTCCGACGCATTCTCAAACTAGTTTAAGACAAAGAGTGTTGTGTGTCATCATAAGCCATAAAATGTGCTGTTATTATCTCACACACTTTCAGAGGCATAGACTTTATTTACTGCAAATAGCATTCCTTAAATCTCCCAGAGTAAACACTGCAGGCATTCTGTAAAAAAAAGCAGCTGTGCTCTGTATGGCAATTCTCATTAACATTTTTATAGTAAAGCGAGTTTTCAATTATTCTTTTCATGTTAGCTCTTTTTCCCCATCAGGGATATTTATTTTATTCTCCCACTGTTAGAGATTGGTGACTTTATCTTAATTACAGAAATGCACAAATGCACCACCAACAAAATATTAACATGTTTCTCTTCAAATGTAAATGCTTTTTTTAATCAAAGTGAAATGCATTTTAAATAAACAAAAACCAATCAAATGCACTAATAATTCATACCACAATGGGGAAAAACACTACTTGTAGGAATTAAAACAGAATAAGGAAGCAGGATCCACAGGCTGCTCATACAGTATCTACCTACTGTTCCACTGTACTTTATTACTGTATCTTACAGACATTTTATTTCACTTTATTTTTATTGTAATTATTATTATTTTATGTTGCTAACTGTCTGCAGAGGAAGTAAGAATTTCATTGTAATCTGTACACTGTAATTTCACGGAACTTCTATAGGAAGATAACAGAACAATACAGAAACACAGTGGGCAGTGGTGGCCTAGTGGTTAGGACATTACCATTGTGAACAGGAGGTTGCAGGTTTGAGGCCCGACCCGGGTACCACTGAGGTTCCTTGGGCAACACTACATTGCCCCCTGGGTGATTCTCATAGCTGCCCGGTGCTCCACATGTGCACGTGTGATGGGTTAAATGAAGAGGTCACATTTTGTTGTGGGGCACTTAGTGTGTTCACTATGACAAGTCACTTTTAATAACCTGTTTCAAATTAATTAATGAACTTAATGAGCTTTTTTACAGTGTACAGTCAAAAACAATCATTAGTGGTGTAGCATAGTGTGCTTTCTCAGTGGGGCCCTGATGCCCTTCGTCTTTACAGTAACAATAAAAAATTATTACAAGTTTATTCGTTATTATAAGTAGTAATAAATAATAATAATAATATTAAGTTACATTTACATAGAACATCTTTTATAATCCCAGTGTTGTTTAAAAAGAGGGGAGAGCAAATGATCTTTGCTTATTTACCTTATTCACTAACAGCATCGATAGCTTCACATCCTTTCAGACTCAGCGTTGAACTCGCAGTGGAAGGACAGAACAACAGACATTGATTTCTCTAGATCTGAGGAAAGAGTAGAGCTTGATATTCTTGTCTCTTTCAAAGATTAAAGCGTTTAAGTGCTGTTTATCTAATGATGATTATTTCAGTAGTACACCAGGTGTTGAATGACTGTTAGAAGTCTTGATAAATTAAAAACATGGTTTACTCTTAAGGACAGTTTCACAGAACTAAATTTAGATTCACCACTGGCAGTGCATTTTAGCCCAAGACTATGCTTAATCCATGAGCAGGCAACAATCTGATAGTGGTTAATGATCAGCTTACATTACTGTAACATTACATCACTTCAACACATGCGAAAATGTCAAAAATGTCAAAATCATTTGCTAAAAGCGCAGCCTCGCGGAAAAGCAGCAAAGCAGGGGACGGGCAGCATTCAAGAATCATCCAGGTCAGGAGGCCCAGACATGAAATTTTACTCTGCCCACATGGACAGAGGGTTTAATAAGAGGAAAGGCCTGCCTCAAAATCACAAAGAAAAGTCGTCTGTGTATCTGCCAACCCCCACCTCATCCACAGCCTGAAAAAAAAAAAAAAATGACAAAGGCCATTTATGATACGCTTCACTATCCATGGGCACTTTGGTGAAATTATAGGGAAAGCAACAAAGGCAAGAAAAGCATTCTCCCATGCTGTGCTCCATCGGAGACCAGGCTGCTGGAGCTGCTCATGTCATTTTCCACAGTGAAATCACAGGATGCTGGGAGAAGCACAGCCTGGCTGGACCTCCTTGGGGGTCTGCGGGTCTGACACATGGGTCAGCATCCCTGCCCTGCCATGTGGGACTCACACAATACCCAACATTTCACACCACTGACACTGGGCAGTGTTTCCGACACAAATAGGGCACAACCGATGATATAGCTTTAGCATCATGCCAGAATATGCATAAACACACACATACACACACACACACACACACACACATAGATACATACATACACACAGACACCAACACACACAAACGTTTAGCCAAAACACAATACCAGATGCCTGATATTGTGTGGGCCTCTCTCTTGTAGCCAAAACAGCTCTGACCATGGTACCCTGTGTGTTGACACCTTTCTTTTATTTGATAGAAGACAGGCTAGCCATCACTCTCTACATGCATCAGTGAGTCTTGGGTGCCCATTACCCTGTTCACTGGTTGTTCTTCCTTAGATTACTTTTGGTAGGTACTACCTACTCCACACCTGGAACACTCTACAAGACCTGCTATTTTGGAGAAGGCCCTTTTTAAAGTGACTCAGATCTTTACACTTGCTCATTTTTCCAGTTTCCAGCACATCAACTTCAAGAACTGACCTGCTGCCTAATATATCCCACCCCCTGACAGGTGCCACTGTAATGAGGACACTGCCTTTGAGGCCTGAAGGTTGCTGGTTCAAGTCCCAGCCCGGGCACTACTGAGGTACCCTTGAGCAAGGTACCGTCCCACTACACTGC
>JBBPDA010000001.1:52306819-52330000 GCA_037974385.1 Arnoldichthys spilopterus
CACAATAATTATTGGATAAAACACACTTAAAGAAACTAAAGGCAAAAGGCAAGGCATGAAACTCTTTCACATCTTTTCCATTCCGCTGTAATCTGAGGGGGGTTAAGCAGTTCCGGCCCACCCCTCAGGGCCCCCTGCACACACGTGCCTTTACAATCCATCAGCCATGTCCTGCCACACTGTAAGGTGTGATTGATATGTTATATCCATCAGCCAGCCTGTCTGCCGCACAGTGTGACACTAACCTCGGTTTCCACTCCTTTTCGTGTGTGTGAGTGTGTGTGTGTGTGTGTGTGTGTGTGTGCAGGTTCCACTGCCATTAAATGGTCTTTTGTTTTGCTCCTCATCCGTCTAAATGACACTCACCTTATCAAAGGCCTAAAATAGGCCTCATTGTGTGTGTGTATGTGTGTGTTTGTGTGTTTGTGTGTGTGTGTGTGTGTGTGTGTGTGTGTGTGTGCATTGACACTATACTATGATTAAAAAAATCACACCTAAAGCATGCTGGGATAGGTATTCAGTATTCAAAAAAGTAATTCATTACAAATTACAAAATACTCTATTACTGTATTACTGTACTGTTTAGATTACTCATCCCCACTGTTGTCATAAATGCTGCTTTGGTCAGTTCTGATGTCACTTCATTGCCCATGTCATAACTGACACGTGTGGTAACCAGCCATAACATTAAAACCACCTGCCTAATGTTGTTGCTGCTGAAACATTGCATTGTGTGTTCTGACCTCTTTCTAGCAGAGTCAGCATTCAGTTCTTGTGCAGCAGCGGCTCCTCATTGGGATTGGACAATACAAGCTAGCTTTTACTCCCCACGTGCATCAGTGAGCCTTGGGTGCCCATGACCCTTTCCCTGATTCACCAGTTGCCCTTCCTCGGATTACTATTGCTAGGTACTAGTGCATACCTGGAACACCCCATTCTGGAGATGCTCCGACTCAGGCGTTAGGTTATAAGGTGTATCACTACGTCGCCCTACTTTAGACCATGTTACCCACAGCCCTGGTAACCTCACAGGAGAGGAAACCTAAAATTAATTTAAAAAAAAATACTAATTCTGGGCCTTTTCTACTTCTAAAATGAGATTAAATTCTAAAAGGAACCATATTTGGCCACAAAGGGCTAGAATGTCAATTTCTTTAGGGTATATGTATGTAAGTGTGTGTGTGTGTGTGTGTGTGTGTGTGTGTGTGTGTAGGAGTGGTTGTATCTGTAGTGTAAAGTCCTTGTTTGTCTTGTTCTGATAGTCTGGAGGTCAGGGCGATGGTGGCTGATATCTGCCCAATCTCCAGATATCCTCCCTGGGCTTCGGCTGCTCTCAGCCAGGCTAGAGGTTAAGAAAAGGACGGTCACATCTTCCCTTATCACTGTACCTTTAAGGCAACACATCACTCCAAACGGTGCTAGAGACGAAGGGAGGCTCGCAGGGACCTATTAGCATGACGCAAATGTGTCGTGCTAATCGATCTTTACCAGCTTTCGTTCACCGTCACGTATGCGTCGGTGGATCGGGACCCCCATTCAGGCCTGTATTATGCCACAGGCTGGGGTAAGCAGGCTGCTGGAGATAAGGAATGATCGAAGATTCAGGGCTAATCGTATTGCGATACCTAAGCCAAATCTCATTTTGAAGATCCTGATGCCAATCACACTGGATCGCACATTAGAGATCAGGCTTGTGTTCACATCAGGTTTAGAAGGAGGGATTACGAGGCTCTGGGTTCGGTTACCCCCCCCCCCCCCCCTAACAACAAAAAAAATTTCTTTTCAGCCTTATCATTTTATTTAAGGCCATTTTTCACACCTTTAGTGCGTTTACTCTGGTCCAAATCAGCTTTTTCCTCCCGATCGCATTTCTTTTCACGTTAGAGGAAAATCTCAGCGAACCACAATGCATCAGTATTGATTGGTCAGATGTGTCTGGGGGTGGGAGTCAGAAATTAGTTGCAGAAAGTGACTGAAATCTGTCATTGTGAACACACTCGAGCACCATAACGAAACGTGACAGTTGACTTACCAAAGAACCAGTGAACCATGGACACTGAGTTGGGCCAGGAATCTGCTTGTTTTACATTACCCTCAATAAACAAATCTTCATGTAAATTGAAAGTGACTATTTGTCATTGTGAACACACTCAAGCACCACAACGAAATGTGACCTCTGCATTTAACCCATCACACGTGCACGCGTGGAGCAGTGGGCAGCTATCAACAGCGCCCGGGGAGCAGTGTAAGGGGATGGTACCTTGCTCAAGGGAACCTCGGTAGTGCCTAGGCCGGGACTCGAACCTGCAACCTTCAACCTTCTTATCCACTAGGACACCACTGCCCGCAAGAAGGTTCTGTGGAAGAAACATCGCTTTTTAATTTAACGGCATTGCTGGAGTTTGCTTGATACTGTGGTGGTCATCTGGGCACCTTAGAGGGCAAAGTGCTGAACACATTTCGAGGAAAAATACTGAACTTCAAACTCTACAAAAAAACGCTGCTCTCAGATGAATGAGCGGAGCAACGGAGCTAATATAGAGCATGTACAACGATTTGCTAACGTGTTTGTTGAGCCTGACATGTTAAAGGTCTTTTCTCACCATCTGTTCAGTTCTGACTTGAGGAGAAGACCTGGTAGCTGAATCGGATCGAAGTTGGATCATGTTAAAAGCACAAACCAGAGGGGGATCAGACCGAGACCACCTACTTGTAAAAGGTTGTTTTGGTCCAGCACCAGTTTGAGATTGCGGTGTTCACACCTGCCGATAGGAACTGAAGCAAGGGGGCAAACACACCATGGTTCCTTTCAAACAGTCTAAAGGCTGCAGGAGTGAAAGCCCCTCAGACCAAATGTGCAGCAAGAAGAGGGAAACAAATGTTTTTGTCTGCTGCTTTTGAACTTTTGGATGCAAAAAGTTTTTCACTAAAAAACCTTTTCACTTTTTCACAACAAAAAAAAATCACTATAAAACTTTTTCACTATTTCACTAAAGAACATTTTCACTATTTCACAAAAAAAACTCTGATTATTTCACTAAATAACTTTTCACTGTTTCACTAAAGAACTTTTCACTATTTCACTAAAGAACATTTTACTATTTCACAAAAAAAACTCTGATTATTTCACAAATTAACTTTTCACTATTTCACAAAATAATTTTTCACTATTTCACTAAAGAATATTTCACTATTTCACAAAAAAACTCTGATTATTTCACTAAATAACTTTTCAATATTTCACTAAAGAACTTTTTCGCCATTTTACTTAAGCTAAAAGTCACTTTATTATTTGAATCTTGGTTCAGACTTTTGCACACATCTGTATTTCATTAGAAGCTTCAGATCCAACGTTTCAATTAAATGCTTAACAACTTAAAGGACTTAATCCCTTTGATCCTCTTCCCAACTTTAAGCTTCAATCGAATGGGCAGTTTAGATAGAGATAAACAAACCTGTTGGCAGATTTCACCTTAATCTCTTTCGAGGATATAAGAAACCATCCAACGCCAACTTCCTTACCATCCAAGGCCATACTGATGATAATACAAAGCTATTGTAATTTATATTTATCTAATACAGTGGATTTGTGCCAGGGTGAGAGAGATAAATGGCAGCACAACGAATCGCTTAACCTGTCACAAATTTAGGTCCACCTTAAATAGAACCACTGTTTTCCATTCCACCTTAAATGGTGCAAGGTTATGTTGTGACTGCCACACCATTCAAGATGGAAACAAACATTATAACAAGAATCTGCTTGTTGTAGACTACGGGAGGAACCTGCGAAACCGGGAATAAAACAAATGACTGCCTGCTTAAATTAAAGACAGTTGGGCTTGATAGTGACTTACCAAAGAACCAGTGGACCATGGACACTGAGTTGGGCCAGGAATCTGCTTGTTTTACATTACCGCATACCCTCAATAAACAAATCTTCATGGAAAGTGACTATTTGTCATTGTGAACACACTCAAGAACCACAACGAAATGTGACCTCTGCATTTAACCCATCACACGTGCACACGTGGAGCAGCAGGCAGCTATGAGAAGCACCTAGGGAGCAGTGTAGCGGGACGGTCCCTTGCTCAAGGGGACCTCAGTGGTGCCTGGGTGAAGACTTGAATCGACGACCTTCGGTTGCCAAGGGCAATGTCCTTACCACTAGGTCTCCACTGCCCCGGATGAAAAGTTACATATTATTTTATGTGGGAAAAAAATGTATATATATATATATATCTGTGCTCTGTGAATTACAGTGGTGTTACCCATTACACAACATTAACCTTTACCTACTATCCACGAAACCATGAAATGTGAAGTTTCAGAATCTGTAAAAGATTCTACAGGCTGTCAGGACTTGCTGGTTGATGCGGTGTCAAATCAAGCAAAAAACTTCTCCCCATTCAAATAACCACTCGCACTCAGCTGGCCTTCACACTTATACTGTCACAGCTGCCATTTCGCACAGGGATGTATGTGACAAACAGGACAATGGCACCCATCACAAGCATTAAACTCATGTGTTCGTGCCAGATTTAGCGAAGCCTGTTGGGCATATAGCTAAGTTAACAGTCTTATGTTCTTGCAATGTATATGGAAACGTAAAACTGCAAGAACGGTTAGATGCACGACTGTAGTTTCAAGCATTCGATCTCATCACAGCCTGGTAAATAGAATGTTAAAGTTAGTCAGATCTATAAATCAGAACTGTACTTCCCACACACAAACACTCCTGAACTGATTTATACACCTGAACTAAACTGCTCTTTCTCCTATACACACACACACTTAAACTGTTCCCCCATAAACAAATCACACCTGAATTGCCCCCCTCCCAGTTTTGCCTACTGCTGCAGGCGCAGCAGTCTTTAGACAGTATTTATTGTTGCACAATATTTATTCTTTTTATTCTCTGCCTCATAAATCATCGCATTTTTTCACATTTAACTCCTCGGATGCAGTATTTGACACAATATTGTACTCACCCAAACTTAGTACTGCTGCCCTGTCTTATAATATTGACCTGTCTGCAATTGTTTAGTCTTGTGTGGTTCCATGTTTTGCTATGGCCCTGGAGGAGCATTGTTTTGTTTCACTGTGTACTGGAATAGATGGCTGAAATGACAATAAATGCTACTAACCTGCAGTTGATTTTTCTGTTAGGAGAAAAACAGAGCACTAAAGGTGTATTATGATGATTAAACATGATTAGAAGAACAGCAATTTTACAGCAAATTGTTTTTGAAGTAACTAATGCAAAATATTTTAGTTAAATTAAATCATGGCAAGTAATACAACAAATACATAGTGTACCTGCACAGGCTGTGCTTTTTGCTCAAGGCTGCTTAATTTATTGTTTTGCAGCTCTTTAGGCACCATCTTAACATCAGCAGGAATGATTAAACTCGGGCTGGAAAAGGAGCGGGAACGTCTTGATATCTGGCCTCTTTAATTATCAAAATGGACATTGACTGGTTTTAGTGCTAGTGACAACAACAAACATCCAATTACAAAAGAAATTCTCATACACTTTATGCAGAGTATTGATGTGGCGGTCCCAGCAATGTGGAGGCCTTTTCTAAGTTAGTGATTGCCCTGTTGGACAAAAAAATAACACTATTTCAACACTGTTTACTATTGCGGCAGATGTATGTACACAGAAAGGCAATGCAACCTTCTCTCAACATGTTCAAACTGCATCCAAATTTCCATTAAGGTCATACATACTTATTCACATGCAGACACAAAACTTATTCTGAACAAACGCATGTTTACCACTGTGTTGCATCCCCTTCTCCTATTAAAACTGTTAAATTGTTTAGGAACTGAGGAGATTAACCGTTGCAGTTCTGCATGTGGAATTGTTGTCCATTCTTGCTTGATACAGGATTTCACCTGCTCAATAGTCCGTGGTATGAAAGAAGATATGAACTGCTTGCAGACCAGTTAAGCATATGCACTCTGTCTATAAAGCCACTCTTTTGGTGTTGGGTACAGAATGAGGCCTGGCATTGTCTTGTGGAAATAACCTTGGAATTCCTGATAAAAGTTCCAGCCTTGATGGTAGAGTATGTCTCTAAAATACTAAAATACACCACAATGGGGCCTTTACAATCTGATCCCCTTTGATTACACTCGGGCCCAACCAATTACGTTTCAAGAGATTAACCTATTACTTTTAATTTACTGACTTTTTTTAGTAATATAATGATTAATTTTTCAATGTATCAGTTATTTTTCCATTACTCAATGAATGTAAACATTTACATAAGATGAATATCAAAACATGTATTGATAACATTTCAATAATTATTAAAAGATTTAATTAACACTGCTCTAAGGAGCAACGCTCTCAAAAAGAATATTCTGTAAAAGTTTTGCAAAATAATGCATTCAGATGCCTACAAGACATGTTACACAGTTTATTTCAGGGACGTTTAGGTAAGCAGTTGGTAATATAGCATCGTCGGTGAGTCTATCGTACATGACAATGTGCAGCCAGTAAACAGAAACTGATAGCAGCTTTATACGATGCTTAACGTTAGCTACAGTGGTGCGTTTATAACAAATAAACCGACTAATGTAAAGTTACGCTGCTACTAAAACAAAAGGATGTGTCATTGCTTGTTAATCTAACATTCCTGGGAGTAAAAGGGACAAAGAAGTTAACAAAACTTACGGTGTTTTGTCGCCAGCTAGACACACAGCATCGTTATAGTACTACTAGGATATGCTAACTGCATCTTGCATCGTCTGCAAACCACCATATCATTAGCATTATTAATGAAATATTCCCACACTTCAGAAGAACGGAGTACTGGACGCAGCCGTGTTGTTTTTTAATTCGACGTGTTCACGCAGATTATTGACGCCAATGAATTTATGTAATCACTTACGTCGACTATGTCGATACATCATCCCAGTCCTAGAGCCTACCATGACAGATTTAGCTTTTTGCACCGCAGACATCCCAAGTCTCCCCGAAGAGACCTCCCTGAAATGAGTTTTTGGAGGTTGGGATGTCTGGAATCCTACACTGAAAACAATCATTTTTTTTCCCCGAAAACAAGCTAAAAGGTGGACTCATCTGACCCCAGCACGTTTCTACAGTCTTTCAGTCCATCCGGCAGCCTGTTTTAAGTGACAACGGTTTTCTGAAGTGCTCCCATGTGGCTATATTTCTCACTGGGGCATGACAAAGATTTCTCTGAATTCCCTGAATCCATCCATCTTCTACAGCACTTCTTCCATTTCGGGTCATGGGGAAGCTGGAGCCAATCCCAGCTGACTATGGGTTCAAGGCAGGGTTCACCCAGGACAGGAGGCCAACCCATCGCAGGGCAATTCCCTGAAACATTTCACAATGTTATGTACTGTACATGATGAAAGATTTCAGTTCTTTATAATCTTGTGTTGAGACAACCTATCTTTGCTTATTTGTAAACTGCAATAAAATAAAGTTTATAATCATACGGACTCTAGTATAATTGGGGGGGGGGGGGGGCAGGACATGAGCAATATCTGGAAAGGATAGGACACACAAAAAACGATTTGGTTATAATTTAGTAAAAGGGGGAAGTAAGCAGACTGTGAACACAGCGTTAAAGCCCTTGAAGGGAATCGTTTCAGTGGCGTATGAGAGGTGTAAGCTCGGCGCTGAAAAATGGGGAGGCTTTAATAGGAAGCTCTAAGTAGCTCTTAGAGTCCGCTTTTGATAGCACATCTATCAGAGCCAGGGGTCTTGGAGAAAGTCATTACAAAAAGTAATAAAAATAAATGCTGAGGGGACAAAAGGAGTCAAATACTGATGTTTCCATTTTGCCCCCCAGGACTTAGAATGTTTGCTCTCGCATGCTCCCACACTTCGAAAAGCATACATGTTCAGCATGCATCTAAAAGAAAACACCCATATTACATAAACGGGGCAAAAGAGAGAGAGAAAAAAAATGAACTCAGACGAAAAACATAGAGACGTTGCGATTGCATTCGCCAGACACATCGTCGATACGAATTTCATCTCTTTGTACCTCAAACTGTCATTTGGATGCAGTCAGTGCAGTATGCTAAGAGCAGAAGTGGAATGCAGATGACTAAGACAGTGTTCGCTCAAATCAGTATCAGCAAAGCCCGGTGCCATTTAAAAATCTACACGTGGAACTTCTTTCTCATTTACAATTCAAGGAGTTTCAATTTTAATCTAGCTGTGCATTCAGGAGGATGTTTGTCATCAGTAAGCTGCCTGCTTTGGTGCCACGAACTGCCATTTCAGCACGGCTTTAGGGAATAATAAGGAGTTTTCTAACCAGCCCAACACAAAGGCGTATGAGGTAATGTGTAATCAGGAGCGATTGGCTCTTTGTGCGGATAAAGGCAGTAGAGATGCCTCTGCCGACAGTATAATGGCGGTGGTGAGGACTGCTGGGTCTCTAAGGTGTAATTAAAACATGCTGTAATCATGCTCTTGCGCTTTAAAGCTGAACACAGGCCCCGCCTCTCGCAAGGACTCTTTTGATTCCGCATGTTACCAACATCAGCTGTAGAATCTTAAACAAGGTGCACGGACAGAGCAGATCGTCGGATCTGTGCTTAGCAGAAGATAAAGCTCAGAACGCATCACAAGCTTGCTGAGGGTGCTGTTAGCATCATGGGCCTAAGCGATGCCACCGTAATGCAGCATAATGGCTGTAATGGGTCTGAAATACAAACCAGAGAGAAAGAAGGCCTAATGATACGTAAACGAAGCTTCTGTCATGCTCGCAGCCACATTCCACCACTCAGGAGAGACTTTCGTGATCATCTTCAAAGGCAAAAAAATAATAATAATAAAGGCTAAGAAACCTGGAAATAACAACAGGCCATTTCAGCCTATCTGCTAAAATGCCTTTCAGACAGAGCAGCACGGAAGCAGTGGTTCTGTGATGATCTCTTCTAGTTTCACAGTCACTCTCATACTCTTGGGGCAAACATCATAACAAATGGATGGGGGCAACGAAGTTACAGTCTATAAGATGTGTGCTAAAAGTATTCAAAGTCGTTTCCCTTTGTCTTTAATTAGTGAACAGGGGTTTCATTTAAAGCATGAAGCCTTGATCAATGATCTCTCTCTTCTGATTGGCCGATCTGCAAAGTGAAGTGACTATTTGTCATTGTGAACACACTCAAGCACCACAGAGAAATGTGACCTCTGCATTTAACCCATCACACCTGCACACGTGGAGCAGTGTAGTGGGACGGTACCTTGCTCAAGGGTACCTCAGTAGTGCCCAGGCCGGGACTCGAACCTGTGACCTTCCGGTCCCAAAGGCAGTGTCCTAACCACTAGGCCTCCACTGCCCACAATCAGGGAGAGGTGTAATGTACCTGATTCAAAATGCAGTACGGGCTTAAATGTGCAGTAACTCATCATTTTGACATCAATACAGGCTGATCTGCTGTTATTGCTGTAGACTGAATTGAGTCCCATGCACATGTCTGTTCAAAAGTTAGAGTTGAACATTTTCAAACATATGAAACCAGTTTCAGACAAACACGCACTATGAATTCAGGATGCCAGTCTTGTGCCATTTCACAGGTTCAAAACAATCAGTGGGATCACTAGAAAGCAGTAAACAAAAAAGACATTTTACATGTGTCCACAATGGTGCAGCGGTGGCCTAGTGGTTAGGACAGTGCCCTTGGTACCTAAAGGTCACAAGCTCAAGTCCTTGCCCGGATGTCACTGAGGTGTCCTTGAACAAGGTCCCGTCCCGCTACACTGCTCCCCGGGCGCTGCTGATAGCTGCCCGCTGCTCCACGTGTGCACGTGTGATGGGTTAAATGCAGAGGTCACGTTTTGTTGTGGTGCTTGAGTGTGTTCACAATGACAAAAAGTCACTTTCACTAATCATTCGCTTATCACTAACCAAAGTTTTTGTACTCATTAACTAATGGTTTGGTTTTAGCATCAAGAATGAAACATTTAAAAAATTTCAAAAATGTTCATATTTTTAAAAACATGTGACCAAATCTTGAGGGATATAGCCATACATTTATAGTTCATCTGCTAACCAGTGTCACTTAAATATTTTTCAAAAGCTGCATTTATTGTGCCTCCATCCTCACTTTTTGCGCATGTTGCATGAAGGTTATTTATTTTTATTTTGTCTGTTAAATTTCACAGAAATTTACAAAATTTCTAAATTTTTCATGAAATCAAGTTTGTATATAAAATAACAAAAAATATAAAAACGATTATTCCAGACTTATGATCAGTAGTGTCAATGTGTTTACCCTTGTGACTTCAAAACCACGATGACTTCATAACCTGCCAGTTTGGCAGAGCATATGGAGTAAATGGACACGAAAGTGAATTGCATTCATAGAACTTTTTCCACCACACGGGCCCTTTACGTACAACTAGCTTCATTAATTTTCTAAGAAAGTTCTTAACACACAAACAAAAGAACTGATGTCACTACTGACTTTAATAGAATGCATTTGTACACAGTGTTGCCATGTGACTTAATCAAATTTGCCCCGGTACTCAACGTTAATCATTCTCTCTCACTTCACTGAAGAGGCACATCTTGTGCCAGGCTCGTCTTTTTGCACCCAGAAAAAAATCAGATTGGTGAACGGAAACAAAAAAACTGCAGGGCACAGAGGGAGGCAGGGGCCCTGCGAGGGAGGATGAGAAAAATGCTATTGACATCCAGTGTAGAACAGGGAAGAGCCAGATGAACCAGAGAGACACAGGTTTGTTTAGGACCTCAACCTGCTGCGAGAAAACTGTGAAACAAGACAGCGGACTGAGATCTATGAATAAAGAAGTAGACACAGCCGAGCTGCTTATAATCAGGGAAAAATACACTTTAAAGTTTAAACATTACGTTTCCTGTGTGTGAATTGAGTTCCATGCTTTTAGAACATGTTCAGCAAGGAGTAAAAAGAGGAATGATTCCATCGATCCCCCTCCCACCTACGTCACCTGTTTTCCCTTTTAACGCTGCTCCAAAAACGCTGATTAAGAACAAGCACAGCACTGAGTGAGATTTGATTTTGCATTTTGCATCAAATTAAGTTTGCCTTTCTCTTTCCATTAATGTGGGAGAAGGTGAAGAGGATAGCCTTGAAAACACACAACCTGCATATTCAAAACTGGTCTCAAAGTACAAAGAAAAATCTCCAAACTGATGCCATTAATATCCAGCAATTTCATTAAAGTGCAATTCACAAATAAATCAAGACATTTGGCCAAATTACTGTAAACAACAACCACATCACAAATGGTATCAGCACTGAAACCTTTTTTAGACTGATTTCTAAGAGTAAAATTCAATTTTAAACAATAATAAAACTTTGTTTTTGGTAAATTAAAGTTATTTAGGAATATTAATACAATTAATGCAAAAAAAAAAAGTGAAGCAGTTCAAAATGCGTATTTATTCATAAACCCTCCTTCGGATGTCTTTGGATTCATTAGCAAATGAAACATTTTGTGAGAATAAGCTAAAATTGCATTACAGTTTCAAAGGCTAAATTATTCAAATATCTCAATATGGTTTAAAAAAAAAAAAAAAAAAAAAAAAAAAAAAAAAAGAGAGGGTTGCAGCTTCTTGTATAGAAGCCAGCAATGGTATACACCTCTCAATAGTTGACTGATTCAGGGCTGCATTCACAGAAAAGAGAAGTGCAATCACTTCTAGTCATGCTATGGTCCTATTCAGAGCAGTGCCAATATATACAGTGGATGAATAGCTTGTTAATGGAGCGGATATTCGTGCTGAAGAGATAGAGAGATAACATTCTGCTGCAGGGGATATGAGAGTGAAATTCTGGAGAGTGAGATAGTGCTGTGTTTATGGTAATATTCTAATCTCTTATCATGCTATAGAAGAGAAACCCAAAGGGTATTTATCAGCTTTTGAACTGACGCACCACTGCTTTATTCATTTTTATCATCATTTTGAAAACCTTCCTCCCATCTTTGTGTCACCATATCAAAAAGCAACATAACAGAGTTTTCCTCTCTTTATTATATGGTGGCCAACTGATTTGCTTCTTACTCCTTAAAGTTCAGTCTTCAGAAAGTTGTAGAACTACAATTTTACAATGAGATAAAAACACAGTTTGTTTTAGAACGAAATATAGTCAGTGAGGCGTAGGCTTTGAATGTCTTGGATGTCTTTAATTAATTTTTAATCACAATTGTTTATTTGGCATAATAACCAGCTATAATTGCATGATCGTGATAGGCCTGCATTGACACATGGTTCATTAGCTGCATCAGGTGCAGTAAAATGAACCCAAGCACAATCTATAATTGGTAGACACATATACTGACAGCCTCTTAAATTTATTGTACTGCATTTACACATTTTCATAAATATTTTTAATCATTTTGAATAAACAAGCGTGACCTTCACATAATGAGATAAAATATCAGCTGCTTGTGTTTGAAGATTTCAGTCCTTCAGAGTCAAGAAACGTATATTACATCACTACAAGATAATAGACGATGTATTTTCTGCCACAGTCCGTACATGCTTTATTTAATAACTCAGTTAGGTAAAAACAGTTCTAAGATGAGTATGGACACCTGCATTATTTCTAATAATACTATTAGAATATATTATTATTATCATCGTTTCTCTATACGACAACCTGATCTGCACCCATATGTTTCAGACCTGTGGGTTATTTTTTCTGAAGTATGTACATTTAGGGTATACATATATAAGTGTATACAGCTATTAACAGCGTCCAGGGAGCAGTGTAGGGGGACGGTACCTTGCTCAAGAGTACCTCAGTAGTGCCCGGGTCGGGACTTGAACCTGCGACTTTGGGTTTTCAAGGGCAAGGTCCAAACCACTAGGCCAATAACATAATAAACAAGAGCATATGGGATGTTGTTGGAATAAAGTGTTGTTGTGCATGTATAAAGTTTTCAGATGTTCTAGCTGTTACTAAATGTCCCTCAAACAGAACGGAGTGGGGTGGATTGTTCATGATGCTGAGAAGTTTCCTCAGTATCCTCTTCTCAGACACATCCAACAGAGTCTTGATTTCCCTTCACAGAATTGAGTGCGCATATATATATATAAATGTGTGTGTTTGTGTGTGTGTGTGTGTGTGTGTACGTATGTGTGTACATTTTTGTGTGTGTACATGTGTTTACAGCAGAGACTACAGAAGAACATTTGATCCTGTTGAGAAGTATATTGCACAGTATAGTGCAATGTCATTTTCTACTCTGGGCTGCTAAGCTGAGTAAGCAGATTGTGAAGTCGTTGGTAAAGCACACTCCAGATCCTCACTGTAAAGCCACATGTGCCAGCACAAGCACTATAATTTTCCATACAGTCCATATCATCCACAGGCTGTACCTTAGAGCAATGGTTCTCATCTGGTTTTGCCTCAGGACTTACATTTGTTACATCTTACTGTTCCGCATCTAAAAGCAATATTTTGTTTCTAACTGGTGTTTAGGGTTAGAAACCTTCATATTTTCATTGCTAATACATCACCATACAAAACACATTGTGGTCTCTGGTCCACTATACACTGTATGTCTACAATGGAAGGGGGAAAAAAACATTGTTGTTGTCAGAACAAAACCTGACCAAAATCAATGGTGGAAGAATATTTTCATCATTTCATCATTTTTTTTATTTGTTTTTTTTGCACAGTTTGAAAATACCAATAATGATCCAAAATGACATTTTATTAAGACTAACTGTTTTAGGGTTAGGCTACCAAGGCCAGGTAAATTAAAAGCAGGATGCTATCAAAATTAATAGAATAAAATCCTAACTGTAATAGATTTTAATTATTTTTCTGAAATTATATTTCTACTAGAGCCTATCACCTTTTAATCATTATTGCAAATTAAATTCAACAATAAATATACCACAGAATTGTAAGATAACAGCTAGAATACGTGGCATTTCTCCTTGGCCACTGCATGAGGCTTATTCTCCTGATCGTGACGCCCTAATGGGCACGATCAGCATCAGAATGAACAAATGCATAAACATTGTCGTTAAGTCACGGCTAAAACATGCCCATATCCTGGGCTGGAGTTCAGACCAAGCAGGAGTATTAAGAACATAGTCTGGCTGTGCTACAATGAGCATAGTGTGTTGGTGGGGGAGTAGCCCATATGGGGACAGGAAGCACAGGGACATGCTGGCCTCCGCAAATGTGTTACACTGCTCAGGAAGGCTCCCTAACACCACAAGGTTGAAGGCCTAACAACAGCCAAATATCAGTGGCCTCCCACATGCTCTCTTACTACTATAAACCACAGCCAAGAAGAGATAAATACAAACATCCCTCCTACACGAAATGCACTGAAAATGCTTTTGGATGTCCAGCCACATCTTACAATTTAATTCTGTAATGTGGCTCCACCTTTAAAATCTTCTCAACCACAAGAGAAAGAAGCAGATGTGCAGGATCAGGTTTGAATAGGAAAGGTGACTGCATGATATTTCTGCCTGATTAATTCTGTAGAGGTTCCATTTTTGAAGACGACATATTGTTTTTACTTAAGTCAAATTTTAACATTTAAATTATTCATATTTCCATTTACTGCATAAATTATTTATAGCCATTAAGAGAATTATTTATTCATTTATTCACTGCGTTTTACATTTTGGGTTGCGGGGAAGCTAAAGCCAGTCCCAGCTGACTGTGGGCCCAAGGCAGGGTTCACCCAGGACAGGAGGCCAACCCATCACAGGGCAACACATAGACAGACAACCAGTCACACACACTCACAACTACAAGCAATTTAGAGAATCCAGTCAACCTATTGAAGCCTTTGGAGAGTGGGAGAAAAGCAGAGCACCTGGAGGAAACCCACACCAACACAGGGGAGAGCTTGCAAACCCAGCAGAGAAAGGCACCAGTGGCCAACCCAGGGATTGAACCCAGAAACTTCTTGGTGTGAGGCGACAGTGCTAACGGCTGCATCATCAGGCCGCCCCTAAGATAATTAGCATATAAAACTAACAAATTGAGGCAGGAAGGAAGCAGAATGGACGATCACGTGTCACATAATAGTATAGCGAGCTGGCTGTATCTCTTTATTGTTCTTTTATTTCACCATGTTTTCAATGTAAAGGACATTGGCCTATTTTCAGAACTTCTGACAAACTAACCCTACACGAATTTCTCTACAGTCAAAAGCTCTTTCCACTAAAAGCAAACACTTACTGGTACGCGTGGACTGACCTGCTAATTTCAAAGTTTAACTTTAGGGAAATTCATTAGCATAAAAGCCTAATGCACATTAGTAATTAACATCCAATCTGCAAAAATCCAAACACTGAAGACTGATGGGGAATAAAGGCAGTCACCTGATTGCTTTTTAAAAGACCCGTATCAAGAAAACGCTGCATCTTCCCTTTCCCGTTGATGCGAACACTCCTAACATTTGAAAATATTCAATTTACTCCATAGTCTACCTATAGAGATTAAGCAAAAAAGCCCATTTTGAATCCATCATGCTTGTTACATCACACTCATGCACATATTTGCATAAGTTCAACCCACTTACTTTTGCCAGTGAAGTCATGAGCAGTGAATGTAGCAGAGGAGGGGAAAACAGTTAGATGTTTGCTGTTCCTGGCTGTCAGGGGCACTGCGTACCTCCAAAGGAAACATCCATCTGAAAGGTGTGACTCACACTTACTTTTCCCTTTCTCCCAGAAAATCTTCACTTCAGTCTAAACTTAACAATTAGTTCTGTACACTTCAGCTCAGTCTGCTTTTGGAATAAAGTAGGCCTGCAAGAATGAACTGATAAAATGTGATTCTAAAAATTGCAGGCAATGAACTGATTGACTATTGAGAAGTTTGGTCCAAGTGGTTTGCATGCTGTGCCAATGTTGTTTTTTCCAATTAATCAACTAAAAAAGTCCTTTAAGTCAACAATGAAGCAGTATACAAGGCAGTCAACCAGCACAGAGGTCTGCATAAACTCTCACAACATGCAGAAAAATCTAGAATACGAGTCCTTTAATGGCTTTGTCTTGGAATGTGTAAACCCTCAGTTGTCTGTATGAGGGTTGTGACTCTAAGGCCAATAAGCAGTCAGGGAATACTGTGCGTGTTTGCTCTAAGCCCTGTGGCACTGTGCAGCTGAGATTGTGGTTCCTAAGCTGCTGGTGGAAATTGAGTGGAGCTATGGCACGGCCACACTGTCTCCCCGCTGTGGAGATACAGAAATGATGGCCTGAGCTGGAACACTGCAAACAAACAGCAGCCAGCAGTGCTGGGACTTTGTGCTGAATGAACAGGAGGCTGGTGGAGCTGACAGAGAAACAAGTGACTGGAGTTACCGACAGAACACGACCTTTTGGACAATCATGTTTCTCATAAATACCTTTTAAAATAAAGTCGCACACAAGAATGTGCCTCTAACCTCTAGATGCCTTAAAAGGTCATAACTGCTTTACTTTTTGATACAAATTAGCGGTGAGTGATAGATCATCTTTAACCATATTATCACTATTGGTTTTCAGTTCTTGTGGTATTGACAGAGAAGGAAACCTGCACTATATGTCATTTGCTGAGTGCTTTAATATGTTTTGAAGGAAAGGTTCAAATTGTAAACCACAAAGTAGATACTAAGCTTAACTTTTGAACTCTTGCAGCGATCTAAGACGCTTTGCAAGGCACGACGAGGTATCGGCCAGTGGTTTTTTATTACTATTTAAAAAAATTTGGGGGTCTATAATTCTCAAAATACAAATCAAAAGACAAACAAAACAAAACCTAAAGTTTTTAAGGTGTTTTAAAATGTTCAAATAAATGGTCATGGTTATTTGTCCACATCTCACAATATATATACCAGGCTTTAGAGCATTCAGCTCTTCTCTCAGCGTATCCCTCTTTGCCAGTGCTGCACATGCAGCTGAGACTTCTAAAGTCCTCTAATGTTTCCTTATTCACGTCAGTACATAATTCTGCTAATGAGCTTTGATTTTTTAATGATACGGTTGGTTCTTTACTTTTTTTTCCTGTGTCTTTCCTTATACAATATGATAATGTAAAAGACCAGTTGTATTCTATAATAACATGTATACAGAAGAAATTAAATAACAAAAACACTAGTGAACTTTGTGCATGTCCCTGTGTCTGTAAGGAGAGTTTGTAAAATGTGCAGCTTAAATATAGTTTAACATTTGACTGACATGGTTTCAAATTTGTCACTGACTTTAGACGTGGTTTTTGCTGTCGTAAGTAAAAGTGTAAATCACAAGCGTCACCACGATTCGATCCTACATTGATTATTTTAGCCAAGAATCCAATACCTTAAAATTTGCAGCTTGAGATTCAGCTCGTTCTGGTTTTCGGTTCGAATATGGGGTCTGCACTCAGTATGAAATATGATGAAATTTCACACAGTCGGAAAACGGGCATACTGGTACAAAAATGAGGAATGCACCGGTGCTAAACTAGCAAAACCACTTCACGTTGCACAAAATATGCCTATTGGTGTCTGTGTGTTTAACATTTATGATACTGTGCAACATGTCCTTCATTTTCCAGACGAAGCTATTCTTTAAGCATTGCGTAGCGCTCTCGTGGGATCATTAACTTGAATTTAAATATCAAATACCATGATACTGTGCCCTAATGCATTCATTTATTACAAGAGAGGAAAACAAAATAGGAGCAGCATGAACGCATGCAAAAAGAACAAGAAATACATTACTGATGCCACTGCGTAGATGTCGGACGCAATTTATTATGCTACTGTAGCAGATCGGGGGCCTGAGGAGGCAGGGTGTGGTTCTGTGAGTGAGAGAGAAAGACCATGTGTGAGAAAGAGAGATAGACAAAGAGTGAGAGAGCTGGAGACACAGATAAAAAAAAAAGAGGGAGAGATTAATCACAGCTGCCACCACACCTAACGCATCAACCTGCTCCTGCCCCTGAAACTGTGCTGGCAAAGCCGAAGTGGTGGGGTGGTAGGCCGATGAAAAACGCCCTGTATGAAAACACACGTGCTGCACGTCATTAGGGAAATGATGCACATTTACATGCTCAGCTGCCTGCAGCGTAATTGAAAGTGCAGCGATGGCAACAGCGGCAGCTTCCAGCCGACCCGAACATGCATTTCTGCTTTACGTAACCAGACAGACACTCGCTGGCTTTTTGCTGCTATTAGGCTGAGGCTCGTCTGCCATCTGTTGTTTGCTGCTCTCCAGTAATGCATCCAAATGCAATGCTTTCTGAGTGCTTTTCTCTAGCGGCTGCCCAGGAGAGAGCCTAAGGCCCAGAAAGCTCCGCTCACAGGGGGGGGGTCACAGCCTGGCTGGAGGTGCATGGAGTAATGTGGTGTAATGATAGCATGGATGAAGGCACATCAGCATGGTTCTCCCACTCTCTGCAGCAACGGCTGGCTTGCTCTCATGCCATCCATCAGATCCGCCATGTAGGAGTCAGAATTGTACCATCCCAGTAGAGCGCTATTAAAACTAAAGCCTTATCTCCCCACTTCATTTGCAGAGAACTGAACCTTTCCACAGACATGATTAGTTTTGGGATATACAGTCATGTGAAAAAATAAGTACACCTCAAAACTACTGATTTGATGACAATCTCTTATTAAGCATATTAACATTTAAAACAAACATTTTATGCTCTTTGAAACACTGCCCACAAATACAGATGATTACAAAAAAACAGAATAGTAGCTTTTTCAGTTATGTTAAGTCCTCCTTTCTTTTTTTGAGTGATTTTTCACCTTGGGTTCCCTCCAGCTTTTAAACAGAGGGCCCCTCATTAACTTCAAGCACACTCAATATAATGCAAAACCTGTCAATCCCATGATAAAGGTCTAGGGTTCTTGGAGACTTCTTTTCACACCAAGCACACTGCACTCAAGCTGAATTTGCTAGGGCAGTCAGTCCTGGACAAATTAGCAGCTTTTTGAGATCTACATCATGTTTTTTGTTAATTTAAATTGTAAAAATGACTAAAAAACAGCAATTTGGGATGTACATATTTTTTCACATGACTATACACTTGTGGTTAAATGTTTATCACATTGAAAAGTGACATTTATTTTTTAATAATATACAAATAATGGTGTTAAAGGTGTAAGAAACAAATCATCATCATATGGTAATATTCTACTTATGTTTCTGTCCATGTGTAGGAAACTAATGAAGAAATGTTAAATGTGCCCAGAATAATGAACAGTGCGGCAAAGGACTCTATAATAACTGATAAAGCTGTATAACATTAAGAATAAAGATGTTATACCCTTTATTTCCAGATTTTCTCATATTTGAAGCATTGTGATCAAAGCTCAGACAGACAACTTATCAATGAATTAATGTCAATAAGCAACTGCAGTATATTATTTGTCATTTAATTGTATATATTAATCATTGAATTGTAGAATTAAGTTCTCAGTGTTCCTAAAAACCTGAAAAACTTAAAAATCTTTTAAAAAGCCTTATGATGATGAGATCACAGTATCATAATAGTAGTTTTTATTGAAAATAAACATATTGAAATGCTGTGTTTCCAAACTTTTAAATAGTAATGTCTATAAAGTTACAGCACTACTGGCATTATTAAATAATACAGATGTTTTCAGCTGTGGTAGATAACAAGAAGTACATCCTTTGCTGGGTGTCTCCTTGCTTTGAAACAAAAGTTCAGACCAATGCACATTCAATAGTGGTTTTCAGCCTTGGCCAACAAGATTTCTCAAAATTTCCTGAATTTTTTATTTACAATTTTGTTCATTGTAGATCAGAAAACCTACATTCTTTACAATCTTGCATTTAGTTTGGAACCAAACGTGAGCCACAACCCAGCCACAGGATTTGGTGGATGCTCCTTTCATTCCCACTTATGTTACCTTCACCTGTTACCAAATCACGTTAACTGTGGAATTTTTTCAAAACAGTGTAACCTGAATTTTCTATAAACATTTTGCGTTTGTTTTTCCCCTCTGACAACTTTTTTTGAGTGTTGTGCAGAAATCTTTTTTTTTTATATTTGGTGAAGTGAAGTGTACTATTTGTCATTGTGAACACACTTAAGCACCACAACGAAATATGACCTCTGCATTCAACCCATGGAGCACACGTCGAGCAGGGGGCAGCTATCAACAGCACCCAGGGAGCAGTTTAGCGGGACGGTACTTTGCTCAAGGGTACTTTAGTAGTGCCTAGGCTGGGACTCGAACCTGCGACACTCATGTCCCAAAGGCAGTGTCCTAACCACTAGGCCTCCACTGCCCATAATGCAGTAATGTTGGTCAGTAAAAATACTGGAAATCTTCTCTCAATACATTTGTTAAATAAAGATAAATAGTTTAAGTTTACGGTTTAAAAATAGCTTTTAAGCTCAGTCACAGCAGTGTACACTTAAGGTAAACACTGTTCTACCATGTCATTTAAAAAAAAAAAAAAAAAAAAAAAAAAATCTTTGTAATTTGTATTTTAAAGCGTTCTGCTTTAGCTTAGCATTAGCAAACAGTGACATTCACATAGGGTTGCCTGTCCTTTCCCACCAGCAGACTTGTGGTAGAATGGCTCGAGAGATAATAAATTTATAGACGCTCCTGTGTGGCCCCGATTGTCTCAGAAAAGGTTAATTGAGTCTCTTTTAGCTAATGGATGGCAGGGCCTTTCTTTGGTTAACCCAAGTCTTTAAGTGCACTCTCCACCACCAGGTCATGACTGCCCACTCAACAGTGCCTCATCTCCTCTCCTGACCACACAGTACATTATAATATTGCTGTTGTCATTTAAAAAGCTGGTAACTTCATTTTTCTATCATTTTAAAAGGCCATTAAAAAAAAATACTAACTCCTTTTACATTTCATGACAACTAGACCAACAGAAATGGTCAATGAATTGGAATAAAATCATATTAAAGTTAATGAATGTTTATTTCTTTTTCTTACCTATAAATTTATCCTTTCAGAGAAGTGAGTTCTTTTACTCAACCAGAACAAAACAAGGTTTGACAAAATAATGAGTTTTGGGTCAAGTTTAGGCCAATGTTTCCCATTCATCATTATGCGTCAGTGTGTTTCGGGTTGTTTAGTAAATGTTTTGCTCTCCTGCATTATCTATCTCCCTCTTTCAGGCACAAGTGGAATCTCTCTGGCACTCCTTGTTTTCTTTGTCGCGTGTATCGTTAGCTGCACTCGGAATAGCTTTAGAGTTCGAGGAGTTTGTTAATGTGCTCCTCAATTCAACCATAGCTAAAGCCACTCTGGTGATGTAAAGTTGACTCATTTTCAATAATTAGCTGTTTAATCACTTGCGTTGTTCCTGCTGTCTTGTATGTGCTATATCAGCAGTAGCCAAAGAGTCCAGTTTGTAATGTTTACCTTTTCATTCTTATGAAGTACAACTGAGCTGATTACCTCCCTGCTGTTCAGCCCCAGGGGATTAGCTCTGTAGTGAACCACCGAGTGTCAAAGCCTGTGCTGCGAGTGTGATTCGTCCATGAAAAGAATATTTTACTGTTTTCAAAGACGTTTCCTGGTCATTCTTCTTCCCTGGGGTCATCACAAAACTCTTGAATAATTAGGAGACGAAGCACACACACACACACACACACACACACACAAGCAGACACATACAAACACATATGCCATTTAACCTGCTGTAAAAATGACTAAAATATGGTTTCTCAATAAAAAAATAACAAAAAATAAGACAAGGCCCCCCAAATCCTGCTTAAAACAATCAGGAGAAAAACAAATGAACTGGTTAATGGGCTTAAAGCTACAGCCCTGATAAAGAAGACATAAAAAAAAAAGAAAACAGGCTAAGACTGTCATAGCATCATTAATTCAATAACTCTGAAACTGCAGCCCAAGGCTTGTCTCGCGGCTCAAATTCGCCCGTGTGAACACATTCGCCTCTTTTTCCTCTACGGGCCTCCCAAGAAGTAGTGTAAAGTAATTAGCTCCATTTTTCAACTGCATGTGATAATTACGCTTGATAAATATTTGCATAATTGAACTACGCAGTGCTGTGTGGCACTTCCGCGAGAGAAGGGTGCTGAGGGCTAGAGCTGGGACTGGATACAGTCTTAGTTGTGCTCTCAAAGGGGTGGAAAAAAAAAACATGAAAGCATGACCTTGAAGGAATGAGGCTTTACAATGGTTTAATTTGGTGCATACTTTTTACACATCTATACATGTATGTTAAACTATAATCATGCAGATGTGAGTTTATGCAGCAGTGCCCAACTCTATAAAGATAATTATAGGATTTACAGGCTAAAGGTTGAATGAGCACAGCTCACATGTATTAGCTTTAGCTTTTTGAGGGCATGAGGAGAACATTCACGTTAATTAATTTGGTCAAATCAGTTTAATCAACTGTAGCAAACAAAACACTTGTAACATAGATGCAAATAACATGATTCCAATATACTGAGCCATCTGGGTGAACAAGGGCCTTGAGAACATTTGAGGCTTGGAGAACTGTTGGCTGTACTATTTTCCCCTTAGAAATGATACAAATCTTTGCCTCTTCTAAAAATCCAAAATCTCTGGTGGTGGCGGCATGCTGCTTCTCTGCCTGCCATTATCTGCCATAATCCATATGCAAAGGGAAGTATATAATCAGTCCAACCCTGACTGCATTCTCACTCAGAGAGCAAATTACCCGTTCTGTATTCTGGGATGAAAAGCATTAGTCACAAAAGAGCAGCTAAAAATATACATCAAAGCCATGTCAGCAGCAAAAGTTTGCAAGTGTTCTGTGTTTAACAATCATGACAAACGGTCAAAGACATAATGTAAAGTGTCTTTTAATTAGACAAGCTAAAACTATGTTTTGTTTAGAAGTGACATATGGAAAATGTCTCAGTATAACGGCTACAATAGACCCTATGGTTTATTTACACAGAACTACAGGCAAATATAAACCATGACTGGGTTTTCTTAAATGAGACAGAGATTTTAAAAAGAGAACATTCTGTGTTGCTTGATCCTTGGTAATAATGTTAAAATGGGATATAATAATCATACTAACTGTTTTCAAGATTTCAAGATTTTTATTTGTCACATTCACTGATATTAGTACAACATGTAGTGAAATGTGCAATGACTTAACTAGCTACAGTAAAATAGTATAATAAATAAGAAATGTAACAATAAATGGTACACACACAATAAACTATATAAAATATATATATTAT
>JBBPDA010000001.1:52331230-52342440 GCA_037974385.1 Arnoldichthys spilopterus
ATACATTTGTAAACATGTAAAAGGAAGTTTTAGATATAGAAAGGTCATATACGCAGCTACAGAGGGTGCAGCTGAATTTTAACACAGAACTGTGCATGTACCGTGTGTATTTTAGAACAAAGACTGATAGTACAAATATTTGTAAAAATAAAATTATAAAAATATTATTATAAAGAATATAAATAAATTAATGTAATTTTTTTTTCTCCTCATATATTAACACATTTATATTAATTTTAAACAAAAACTTTGTATAAACCTTGGCTTTATTAATTGAGGGGAATCCGTGAGAATAATATATCCACTGCTTAAGACTTTAAAGGAGCGTGAACTGGAGAGATAGTGAGAAGGCAACCTGAAGCCTGGACCAGTGTCTTTATTCCTCGTTTCGTCTCTGTGATATCAATAATTCCTTATCTAAATGGATCCAGGGCTGTGTGTAACAGCTTTGGCTTGCATGCGACTGTGCCAAGGCTCATAAATAAATATGAAGGGAGGAGAGGGATGCTGTAGATTAGCCCAGAGAGCGGGAGAGTCGCTCTAAAAGTCCTGGCAGCAACACTGCCCCCTGTGCAGGCCATGTTCAACACTGCCAGCGTAGTCTCTCTCCGTTTAATACCAGCAGCCCTCGCAAAATGATCTGCCCTGACAGATCTGGGGGAAAAAAGAAAGGACCTGGCTGGCAGAAAATTTGTCTCCACACCACACTAATGCTCCCGCTCCATTGCATCTGCAAGTTCACGGAGTGGGAAGACAAGCTACGGCGAGACAGAGCAAAAAAGAGAGACAAAAGCTGTGAGAGGTAGAAAAGAGGGGACTTTTATTTTGACACTCAGACAGACGGATTATTCTCCTGCTGCACTGGGCTCAACGAGCCGTGACGGGTCCATCTCCCACTGCCGACACACAGCGTCTGAAATGCCTTTCCTTTCGCCACACACACACACACACACACACACACACGTGCGCTGAAGGGGAAAAAACACCCCTAAACCTCCACAAACCAGTCGCGACCAGGCTGACATTACGTAATGCTGCAGCCAGAGCTAGTGTGTGTGTGTGTGTGTGTGTGTGTGTGTGTGTGTGTGAGAGAGAGAGAGAGAGAGCAGGAGGGATGAGCGGAGATAGAATGATCTATTAGAGCTAATAATTACAATAATAAAACTGCAAAAGATCCGATCATCTCACCATGGTGCCACAGACAAACTGCTGCCCTCTCAAGGTCATTGAGCACACACTCTAATAGCAACCTTCAGAGAACAACCGTTGATTATAGCAGTTTGGACTGTGCTTCATTCAAATCATTTCAGTGGAATAGGCTTGAGATGCTACAAATGCAAAAACTACTGCAAAATGAGCAGTATGATGTAAGAAGTGCGCAACATAATGGCTTTTTATGCAGTGCTATATAAAGGGCTATAGGCATTATTATAAAGGGCTATATGAAGGATTTCTGGCCAGGAATGGGTCACTTTATAAATATTCATTCATTTATTAAAAAAGGGATTTTTGCAACTATCACTTTGTCTTAACTTTTTTTTGTCTTAATCCTAGCATTACTATTGACAGAATCCGGTGGCAATAAACCTGCAAGCTGTTTGTTAACTGCCATTGCGCAAAAAAGGTAGGCTGGAAGGCAGGGAGACACACCCAGTCAAACAATGTTTTGTTGATTTTCCAAGTGAAAACGGAATAAAATGCAAAGAAAGAAAGAAAAACATGACAACTAATATTACAAAATAATTCAATGTGATGTGTAAATCTGAGCACCCTTTCTGTCCATTTCTGTGTCTTTTTTTAAGATTATTTGGAAGCTTTCAGAGCTTATACTTCACTAAGACTGCTGACAATTCCATAGCATAGTTACTCTTCAGACCTCTCATGGTGTTGCGCTTACAATCAATAGTCATGAGCTCATCTAAGCAGATGACTGAGGACAGTGGGTTAGTGACCAAAGGGTAACTGGTTTGTTCCCCAGTAGCAGCAGAAAAAGTTGGCGTTCATTGACTCCCCCCCCCCCCCCCAACTCCCCTCCCCTTTGTACAAACGACTGAAGTGCCCCTAACCGCTAGGGTCTTTGTGTGTGCATGTGCGTGTGCGCCCTTGTATATGCTTCTTAGTGAGGTCTAAATGTCCTCATAAAGATGGCGATTAAAGGAAAATCCGTTATAGTGAGGACATTTTGATGGTCCTCACTAAGCAACTAGCTGATTTCTCCACATATTCAATTTTTTTTAGAAATACTAGAAGTGCAGAAAGATTGTCTTTTGTTTACTGAGGTTAGGGTTAGGGTCAGGGTTCGGGTTAGGGTCAGGGTTCGGGTTAGGTGTAGTGTTACTGAGATACAGTATTACACAAGTCAATGGAAAAACCTCGTGGACCTCACTGTTATGGCTATACAATCGTGTGTGAGTGAGTGTGTGTGTGTGTGTGTGTGTGTGTGTATACTTACTACTGTAAAATTGAGAAAGTAAAAATATTTTAAATTATTATTTAAGAATATTTTAAATGTAAAACCTCAGATACCTCATTTTAACAGAGCAGACTAAAGAACACATCAGAACACTTCCTGCTTGTAATCACAAAAATGTCCAAAAATCTCTGAAAACTCTCTGATTTAGATTGGTCAGGTATTCGAAGCAAAACCCTAGATCTAGCTCGCATGGTGATGCACTGCAACCTTCACTGTAACTGTAAATGTCTGAAGTGTGCAACACAACGAGACCTTGCCAACTGTTAAGGAAAAAAACAAAACATGTTTTAAACAAAAGAACTCAACAAAATTTAATTGGGGGGCCCATAGATTTTCATACAGCAGTACAAGCTTTACACTAAAGGTCTATTAGCATAGTCAAAGGGTTATTAGCATTATAATATTCAGCTATATGGGGGTATATGCATTACTATTTAGAGCTATATTGAGAACTATAGGCATTATTATACAGGGTTCTATTGAGGGCCAGCAAAATTACTACATAGGGCATTACGTAGTTCTGTACAAATGATTATATAGACCTACATAGATGATATATACACTGATCACCCATAACTAACACCACTGAGACATAAAGTGAATAACATTGTCTAGTTATTTTATTACAAAGGCGCCTGCCATGGGGGTGGGATATATTAAGCAGCAAGTGAACAGTCAGTTCTTGAAGTTGTTGTGCTGGAAGCAGGAAATATGGGCCAGCATAAGGATCTGAGCCACTTTGACAAGTCAGAGCATCCAAAACGGGTCAAGTATGCAGTACTTAGTACCTACCAACAGTGATTCAAAGAAGGACACCTCAATAAAAACATTTTAACAAAAAAAGAAGGACACCTAGTGAATCGGCAGCAGGGTCATGGCCACCCAAGGCTCACTGATGCATGTAAGGAGTGAAGGCTAGCCTGTCTGCTCCAATCCCAAAGAGGAGCTCCTGTTGCACAAAATGTTAATGCTGACTCTGATAAAAAGGGGTCAGAACACACAGTGCCCCACAGTCAGTGGCTTACACAATCTTAGCCAGGTAATGTTAATGTTATGGGTGATTGGTGTACATGCAGAGGACCATAGACATAACTATGTAGGGCTATGTAAAAGGTAGCTGAAGTTATAGTGAGCTATATAAAGGGATACAGGCTTTACAATAAAAGGCTATGTCAAAGGCCCTAGTAATTATTGCAAAGGACTATATGAAGGGACACTTATACTCAGGCCTTTAGAGGCCCAGTGACCTCACTATGCAGGAGTAAACTCTCAGGTCAGGAGAGCAAAGATCTGACCTTTAAGCATCTTTATAGGTCATTCGCTGTAATGCAAACGAAAGGATAGGATGACAGAGGAGCAAGCCAGCAGATACGAGCATAAACGGCAGCACAGAACTGACAGGGGACCCAAAAGTGTCATCTTTGACGAAACAGAACAATTACCTCCACCCAAACCGATGAGCCCAAGTTTAAAAGCCTGTCAAAACATTCTTGAGGCAGAGCACTTTCAGAGAGCACTTCTGACAAGAAGAACAAAAGTGCTGACAGGAGAGGACAAGGGAAGCCTCGGCCTTCACTCGCTGCGCTCCCGTCCAATTTCCCTCAGATAGCATTAACCCTAGGGTACCATACCAGACAGATGATTACAAAGATACGACCAGATGGCATCTGTCTCTGATCTAAGGTCTGCGCTGAATTTGGAGGGGTATGTGCTTTACATAACAAAAAAAAGGACAAGTAAAATAACAACTAAAGCTGAGAAATACAGTGCTGCGATTAGATTACACCAAATGTCAGGGCTGATCGACTTCATCTGAGACAAGTGGAAAACGGTGTGAATTAGAGATTTTCACAAAACTGCGCTTTAATACAGTAGCAGATCTGCTGACCTCCTTTCCCAGGTCTTCTCTGATGACCTGCTGGATCTCCTCCATGCTACTCTGAGGCGCTCTGCTGTGCAGGACCTTCAGTGTGCTGGTATATTCTTCAGGCAGGAGGTAGTCCAGGGCTCCCAGGTGCTGCCCTACCTTAATGAACGTGCCACGGTTTGCACAGCAAAGGTCCCTGAGCTTCTCGGCTGAGCGTTTGTGGACCTGCATGCGCACACACACACACACACACACACACACACACACACACACACACACACACAGGTTTGTAAAGACTCTTGAGAGCAGTCAGAACTTTGTAATCCAGGAGTCGGCCACATGGCAAAAATGTCACTACACTTCACATTTACATAAAGACATCTACTCTATACATGACATGCATAAGAACATTTTTAAACCGGTTTGTACAGCATTTTTCTGAGGTTTGATCATTTGGTACAGACAAAAAGAAATAGTCTGACATTTAAAAACACTAAGTTCAATGAGTTCACTTTTTATACTCAATGTTTCACACACTGCAATGCACTAAATCCTATTAAAGAGGCATAATTACTCTCTCTTTGTAACATACATTTGGTGTTTAAGATACCCGTGATATGCTCAGAAAGTTTATTATGACATGCTGTAATTTATCACAGTTAAATATTGTCACATGACCCTTCCCTGATGTCAGTTGAATAATAATTTAAAAGGTGTTCCTCCAGACCCTCATACAAGACACAGAGGCCAAAAACATAGACTTCAGAGGATCAAAGCTGGGCCATCAAAACGGGCCAAGACAGCATGAAAAAATGTACATAGCCAAGCAAAGCCTAAAGAGATTCACTTTCTTGGGTATTTTTTTGTAACAAAACTATCATTTGACTTGTATGATAATGAAAAAAAATGCGTTTCCGACGTTACACTGAAGACAATCTCATTAAAAGTTCAAATACAAACACGCAAACAAACAAACAACAACAAACAGTGCCCCCCACACACACGTCCCTCTCATTTGTCTTAAATTGTGATTGAATAGGACGCCACTTTTACGGAGATCTTTGTGCTGTCGCGGCCCCCGGTGCCAGCTGGTGGAGTTGATAGCGTTCACAGAGGGACATCCCTTTGGGACCAGAGCAAATAAAGTGCCGTGAAATGAGCTCCCTTAACCTCTCACCCCAACAAAAGACATGCCTTTTGTGCTGAGAATGGCCCTGCATAGGGAAGTAGTGCACCGATTCAAATCATCATTCAAATGACAAAGGCCTCATATACCTAATTAGAGTAAAACTGCCTGCTGTGTGTGTTTGTGGGTGTGTGTGTGTGTGTGTGTGTGTGTGTGTGTGTGTGTGCGCACTGTGCAATATTTCCTTATAATACTTCCAATATATCCTAGGGCAGTCATAGTTGCTGTATAGCTGTATTACATTTAATTTAAAAAATCTAAAATTAAAATTCACCTTATCAAATTACCAATAGTTAGTTGGCAGTTTGCATGATGACATTTTAAATTCTCTTGGTCTTGCTTGCAGTAAAAAACAGCCAGGTTTACATAACCATTTACATGGACGGAGCAAACTGGAGTAACTTTACAATGTTACTGTGCTTTATTATTTTGGAGGATTTATACTTTACTAAAGAACTACTGGAATGAAAGTCTAACATTGTAAAATTTGGACCAGATGATTTAGAAAATGATTTGTTTCTGAGGTCTGTATTGGTATAAAATAATGCTTTTGTTGCTACGCATTTTGCTTTGCAAAGTTTCATTGATTCACTTTCATTTCGTTAATTTATTTCAGTTTAACAGAACAAGCTAAATTCCTCATTATTGCAAAAAGTAATACAGAATAACTGAATATATAAAGAAAATATAAATGGAAGGAACTTGCTATATGAATCATATCAGTGTAAAATGAATCTGCTAACAACGATGCTAATTTGGTTGAGGACTTGACCACTGAAGGACCCCCACTACACACTATTACACACATACCTGTAAAAAATGTCATTTAAAAATGTATTTGTTAATATGTTTACTTTTTTACTCTTCTTTATTTGAGCATGTTTAAATATGCATACTTTTTCTAAAATTCACAATTTATTCTGGTTGCATGTGTCCATATTTGAGTCAAATTTATAATATTTTTTCTGTACTTTTCCCTGTTTAAAGAGGAAAGTTTAATAATTTAGTCGTTTTTTATATATGTATGTATACATACAAAATGACAAATAATTTAAACATTACACAAATTATATTACACATTAATATAATACACATTTTTTAATTTTATTAAAATCGATCACATTTAATTATCAATATTTGCTTTCAGACATTTTAAAAATATTTTAAATCAGATGGTTTTGGTAGACTAACTCATTTTGCATCTGAACACCTCCCTGACTGTGGCTTAACAACACTGGTGGCTCATGGTTACTGCTTCTGTCTATTTGCAAAGCTACTGTGGACAAATGTATTTATGTCCAAAATGTGCTACTCACACACAGTGTTATCTGTACTTCTTCCTATGGTCAGGAGATTTGAGGACGATGCATTTTGAGAGTGCTTTTGATTCAGGGCCAAGTGGATTTTGTTTTTGCTATGAAACAAATATAGTTCAAAACAACTCATTAGCCACCTAAAACATCAAGCACTAGCCCACTGCATTGGTTTTTTCCACCGCATCTGCAGTACACCACTACATTTTACGGCACACATGCTACAAGTGCATACATCCACAATCAGAAAGAGACTGGGCAAATTGTAATGGCATGGGTGTGTCAGGAAAACCTTTGCTCTCCAAAGGAACATCAGAGTAGGACTACAGTTTGCCAAAGAACAATGATGCAAAGATCAGGCCTTTGGACTAAAGACCATAGGGTTGTTTGGCCACAGCAACAGTACATGTGTAATATAAATATAAATTGTTATTATTATTATTATTATTATTATTATTATTATTATTAAGACAGCTTTCCAGAAAAAGAACCTCACAAAAAGTGTTTGCCATCATATAAAAGATAATGTAAGGCTATATATCCAAAGGGTAAAGTTGAACTAGAAGTTGACCTTTCTATAGAATAATGACCCTAAGCACATCAGCATATCCACCAAGAAATGGCTTTAAAAAAGAAAGGAGGGTTTTTTTTAACCTCGTCGAAATGATGTGTGGGATTTGAAAAGGGAAATACATGTAAGAACATTCTCACATCTTAAACTCAATTGAAGGAATTTTGCATGGTAGAGTAGTCCAAAATTTCAGCAAGCCAAAGTCAGAGACTGGTGGACAAGCATGCAAAATGCCTACAAGGAGTTATTTCTGCTAAAGGGGGCAATAATAGTATTGGGGGTCTAGGGTGTACAAGCGTGAACTTTCTCCACAGAAGAGTCTCTCATCTGTTGAAATGACTTGGTTGTGTTCAGGTGTATCACCTATATCTGTCCTTATTAAATATGTTGAAAAAAATCAATACATATAGTTATGCTGCCCTGCTGCACCGTGTTCACCAGTGGGCTTGTTTCGGGAAAGAGTAAACATGTTTTTTTGTCAGGCAGGATTTGTGATTTGCTCCTAATCCTCCTATGCAGTGGGTGGGAGATTTGAAGGTTGTCCTGTGGGCATTTTTCACGCCATCATTGGTTCTGCCCCATTGCTGCCATATGAACGCCCAGGCCCCACTTCATGCACACTAAACTCCATTTTCTGTGCCCAGCACAATCCGACAGGATGTGATCGCTAGGAGCTAATTATGAAGACGATGAGGAGACACTTTATTTTGGCAGATACCAAACATGTGGCCCTCTTTTCCTCAGCCCAAACAGGCTTTTGATGGCGAGAAGGAGATGAGGAGGAAGGCTGAGCTAATGAGAGAGGAGAGAAGTGGTAATAACTGTAATGATCTCAGCCTGTACTCTCAGCCCGGCCTCAGCAGCTCCAACCCACCATATGCCATGCTTCTGCACTCTGCCTAACCCAAACCAATATCTGAATCAGGAGTTTTACTGGAGAACTAAGATGCTGTTAAATATTATTTTGCATTTATTATTATTTTTAGTTATAATTTTATTTATTTGTTTGTTTATTTATTGATGTAATCA
The DNA here is from genome assembly GCA_037974385.1 of Arnoldichthys spilopterus. Lineage (NCBI taxonomy): Eukaryota > Metazoa > Chordata > Actinopteri > Characiformes > Lepidarchidae > Arnoldichthys > Arnoldichthys spilopterus. The sequence goes on from JBBPDA010000001.1 coordinate 52,339,670, forward strand.
TTTACTTGTTTTATTGAACCTTTATTTTGCCAGGCAAGGCATAAAGAATGGATTTTAATTTACAATGACAGCCTGGCAAGTGTCAAAAAAAACTTGAGGGGAAAGTCTATGGGGAAGGGAAACAAAAAAGAGACGGAAAGGAAGAATGGGAAAAAAAAAAAAAAAAAAAACTAAGGTTAAGAAGGAATCTGTTTTAGACGTTGCTCAGATTGAGACCAACAAATAAATAAACAGAGGAGAAGAGAAAATATGTAAGGTACTGTGCAAAAGTCAGAGACAACTTTTCCATTTACTTAAATTACAGACTGCTTTTAAAATGTTTTTTCAGCATCAGGAAAAACAACAAAAACAAAAAAATAGGTCTTACAGAAAATTACACAGAAGCATTAAAAACTAAAAATAATATAAAATGTTATTTTCTGGATAAACCCTTCACTGGCAGCTTTCTTTCTTTTTAAGAGACTTGCTTTCAGTGTTTCAAAGAAATCTGCTGAGACATTTTCCCATGCTTCTTATAAGTACTTCCAAAATTGCCGTTCTTGCTTTTCACAATCCAAGTAATTCTAATTACAAATTTAGACTCATTGTTATATAAAACCTCTCAAATGTGCAGTTTCTTCTTTTTCGTCTATTTCCCTGTCTCAATAACACTCTTAACATCTACACGTCCTTTCAGAGCAAGAATATTATGTTTTCAATGTGAAAAAATTGACAGAAAAGTGTTTTTTTTCCCATCAGCGTTGGTTAAAGATTTTTTCTCTCCGAGTTTTGAGTGATGGTGATTGTTCTGCACATCTTGCTTAGTTGTTAGCTGTTCCACATTTTTGAAAATTTTTAGACACTTTATTCACATATTTTCCAATGACTCTTCCTTAATCATTAATTAAAGCCACTGTTGGAAGCTTTTCATGTCGTTTCCTGGTAAATATATAACAGTTTAGGGAAATGACAGTAATGCGTAGCTCCTAATTTATAAATTTTAAATGAAATACAGGGGGAAAAAAAAGTCAAAGACCTTTTCCCCTCACGCTCAGTACTATATCCCTCAAGGAGTGGAATCTCTGCCACCTGCTATCTTCCAGCCCTGGCACTCCACACCACATGTGACTGCCAGCGAGGCAAACTCGCTCTCTTTCTGGCTCCCTCTCTAGTCTTCTTACCCCCTGTGGCCAAAGCATATGCATGCTTCCACCACCAGGGGCAGTGTAGTAGCCTGAGAAAACATACCGGTGTGTCATGTTGACTTTTATAGGGCGTGAAAGGAGAGGCGCCCTGGGATTGGCTGATTTGCAGTCGTGCTCCACATCTCTCTAGACGGCCGCCTGTCTTGTTTTTTGAGGGTTTTTTTTAAGCATAATGCTTATTAGCATTTCTTTAAACATCGCCCCCCTTTTAATAATTTCTATCACCAATTTTGCCAGGAGAACAAATCCCAGCCCCTTTTTTTCTCCATGGTACCCATGAAAGAACCCACAAAGACAAATGCTTCAACCAAAATAGCACCAGTGCTTATGAAGGAGAAAGGGAGAAAAAGAACGTCGGCACCAAGAATGGAATTGCTACAATTTACCGCAACATGCAATTTACCACAAGTCTAGCAGAGGGAGCCTCTCCTATTTGGTAGGGAATCACTCTCACGCTGCGGCGTGTGAAATTCCTCTCACGGCAGTGGCTTGGCAAACGCAAACTGTGACAGTTGATCGAGCACTCAAAGCTGAAACTCGCAGCCTCTATGAGGTGGCACTGCCAAGCATCCTAGCAGCGAAGCAGCCTTTTACGTAACAGAGATGGAATTGAACTGTGGGTGTGTGCGGAGGACGATCAAAAGGAGTCGCAGAGAAGGACGCTGCTGCTGAGAGGACGAAAACAGGGCAGCGGGACATCTTAGGATGCTAAGAGGACAAGAAGGAGACTATGCTGGGGATGATGATCTTACGCATGATTTGTTTCGCATAAAACACGACAACAGGGAGGGCTTATGGAGAGCAGGCACAAAGGTGGGAAAAAAATGAGCTGAAGCTGAAATTAAGCCCTAGTTACAACAATCACTGTCCCAGCCAGACAAGCAGCGTGGTTAAGTGTTCACTCAGACACCAACTGAAATGATTTTTCTCAAAAAAAACCTTAAAAATGACAATTTTCTCCTCAAATAGAGCCTAACAGGCCCCTCAACTAGACCTGTCTATGTGGGTTTTGACATAGTTAACAATTAAAAAAATAATGACAGAACTAAAAGCAGTAGTGAGCGTCACACTAAAGGCTGGAATTTATATGTTCTTTTGTCCGTCTGTATAACAGTAGGTCATACAGTGTCAAAAACCACACACACAAGTCTAACTGTGGGCAGTGGTGGCCTAGTGGTTATGATGGTGCCTTTGGTCGCAGGTTGAAGTCCTAAGCACTACTGAGGTCCCCTTGAGCAAGGTACCATCCCGCTACACTGCTCCCGGGTGTTGTTGGTAGCTCCCCGCTGCTCCACATGTGCATATGTGATGGGTTAAATGCAGAGGTCACATTTCGTTGTGGTGCTTGAGTGCGTTCACAATGACAAATAGTCACTTTTTCCTTCTATTTCCCCCCTTCTATCTCTCTCTCGCTTTCCCTTTCTCCCTTCCTTCTACCCCCTGCTATCCTTGTATCTCTCTCTCCCTTCTAATCCCCCCCTTCTCTCTCTCTCTCTCTCTCTCTCTCCCTTCTATTTCTGTATCTTGCTCTCTCCCTCCCACCCCCCCTTCAGTTTCTCTGTCTGTCTCTCTCTCCCCCTTCTATTT
>JBBPDA010000001.1:52350804-52367687 GCA_037974385.1 Arnoldichthys spilopterus
GATGGGTTAAATGCAGAGGTCACATTTCGTTGTGGTGCTTGAGTGTGTTCACAATGACAGAGTCACTTTCATTCATTAGAGAAGCAGGTTTGTGACCAAGAGTCACTGGTTCAAATTCTTGAACCAGTAGGAACACCCAGAGCTGACGAGCCCTTGCACAAATTGGTGGTTCCGCCAGGTTACCCACATCCTTAGCTGTCCCAGGCCCTAAAAACATTTGGTTTTCTAACTCTCTCCAAAACAGCTACTTTACCTGTCTAGGCCTCATACTGTCCAGAAACTGAGGCCTCTTGGCCCCTCACACAATGCCATAAAACCTGATTGTCATAAGGTTAGGCCTATCCTTCAGCTAAGTTACATAGTTCACACTCTGCAGTGGCACAAAACGTTCCAGAAACTTTGTTCTAGAGTTCCTAGACTTACACAGCAATCAGGTAATGTAATTTTATACCTCACCAATTACTGCAAGTGAACTGCATTTCTAGCTTAAATGAATGGTATTTACTGGTTGAGTAGCTTCAAATATGAACGGCTTCTGAGTTACAAAAAGTTGCTGTGCTCTGTTTCTGGGTTAATCCTGAAATGCTTCAAATGTAAAAAGCCACAAGCCTTTCAGAAACTTTTGGGTTTTTATGTTCCTTAAAAAAACAGCTCTCATATTTTACTTTTGGAATGATTTTGGGAGATATGCTCTGTTCTGACCCCTTCCTATCAGAGTCAGCATTAACATTTGGTGCAACAAGAGCTCCTCTTTGTGACCAGACCAGATCAGACTGGCTAGCCTTCACTCCCCACATGCATCAATGAGCCTTGGGTGCACATAACCCTGCTGCCGGTTCACCAGTCGTCCTTCTTTTGGTACTAACTACCGCACACCTGGAACACTCCACAAGACCTGCTGTTTTGAAGACACTCTGACATCATAATGAGGCCCATGTCAAAGTGGCTCAGAGCCTTATGGTCACCCACTGTTCCTCATTCCAGCACATCAACTACAAAAACTGACTGTTCACTTGCTGCCTAATATATCTCACTCCCTGAGAGGTGCCACTGTAGTATTATAACTAGAGAGTCAATGTTGTTTACTTTGCCTGTCAGTGGTGTTAATGTTATGGCTGATCGATGTATACTCCATTATAATAATATCAAATACATTATTATTAAAAGCTATAGTAAATAATAATATCAGGTCACTGTCTCTGTTGTGAGGCAATTTAGAGGAAATTGTTTATGTATTGCTGATTTCTGATGGTATGACACACCTTTATCAAAAAAAACACTTCTGTTTTGTCTGTAATTCTGGGAAAATGTTTTGCCAAACTAATATAATTACATAAGCATTTAATAAAAGAATCACAGGAGAGAAACACTGAGAGCATTTATGCATTTAACTCCAGTATTCTCTTCCTGAAATCAAACACCTTACGGGCATTTACTATTGATGATCATAAGGACACACAAAGGACAAAAATGGCTTTTAATCAACTCTTTAATGAGAAAAGAGAACCTGATCTGTTTGCAGGAGGCCTGTGGCAACCGCATAGCTGATCAGATGCGCCAATGTCAGCCACGTTTGTACTACAGCCAATTAATGAAAGCAGACATCAGAGGATACATTCTGAGCAATACAGGCTGTGCAATGCAACCCCACACTTCATTATTCCACTCACTCTGGAGGTCTAATCGATACGCTTTCCTTCAATCTGACTTTTCTCCATCTCAGAACAGAAAAGTTTAAGAGATTAAACTAAATTAAAACTCTCTCTCTGAGAAAACAGCATAGTTCGTTCACCAAGATGGGTAATTTAGACTCATTAGGCATATACATTAGCACAATGCACTTGAGTGAAAAAGTGATTTTTCAACCAAATGTACAATAAGAGCTTGAAATATTTGCCCGAACCCAACTGGACCCAACCGCTCATGTTCAGTTTGCATTTCCACTTGCTTCAGCTTTCTCCTCAGCTTTTATCTAAGCTTTCATTTCCTAAAACAATTTTAATCTGGCATTCTGGAGACACACTCATGTTTCAGTGCAGAAATCCCCGAGGCCCAGGCTTGTGAGAAAATAGAGGTGCAGGAACTAATACAGTGAATCTATTCAGAAGAGGACAGATTAGTGCAGTCAAAAGGTCATTTAAGCAGCGCTATCCTATCAGGATTTATTCAGCACTCTGCGTAATGATGGGTCATTTCAGGTCAGTTTCAGACAAACCTTGCCTGGGACTTGGGGTAGTTTTAGACCCAAAACTTCAGACGAATTGGGTGGTGGGGGATTTATACAAATTATGCAAACTATCAGGCTGTATTTGGGTTCAGACCGAAGTTTCAGGCTTGACTCAAGCTCTGACCATAATTAGCATAGCACACGTAGAGCATTTTTCCACTGCATAAACTTTATATAAAAATTGTATAATTTTGTGTTTTTGTTTGTTTGGGTACCTACTTAAGATTTGTACTAGTATTGGTGGGTGTGTATAGTATTCGGGGGTCATCCCTGCAGCTAAGGTCAACAACAATTTAGTGAATTCTTTACTCTTCCAGGTGAGGATAAAGTCGCCAAACAATATTATATCACCAGTAAGAGCACAGAATCTAAACTGGAGTGGTGCTTTTGTGTGTCAGTTGATACTTTTAGAAGTATTACTTTGTAAATAGTTTGTTAAAGAAACACATAGCTAGCACAAAAAAAATAAGCTTTTCTTGACATTATATGTGATTCTGCGTAATTATACATCCTTGTGAATATGAAAGTGCAAAATAGTGGACAATGCTGTCTCAGTAGTAGTTCGATATCTATTCAAGACAGCTATGCTTTAAATAGATAGACAGATAGATAGACAGATAGATAGACAGATCGATAGATAAATAAATACATAAAACTAGTGCCAATAAAATCATTACAGTGACATAAAATTACCTAAAGGACGCTTGGACCCAAGTGTAGACTCAATGACACCTTTTTTTTGCAACATGCAAAATGGTAAGTCCATCAGGCGGAATCAAGGTCAAAAACAGTCCGAGTTCAGAACGGGAGCAAACGGGTATACAAGGGTTAAGGCTAATGCTAAGGTCTAAGAACGAAAGCTATTGTCGGTATACAAAGGCTATGGGTGCTAAGGCTATGGGTAAGGATATTCGTTATCACAAGGCTTAGGGTACTGCTGAAGAACAGACAGTAAGCTTCGCACCCACTTAGTGTTGGGTTTGAGCTTAAGTAATTCCCCTCATAAGTCCTCTGATGCATGTCACCTGTGCGAGGCTGGACGTCGGAGCCACTTCCGCTTTTAGAATGCTTAAATCCTTCATGGTAATGAAAGACTCTACCAAATTTAATCGTTCATGTTAAAATGGGTCAAGGGGTTAACCTTAAGGTGCACATTAGCAGGACTGTATGCAGGGGGCAACTGTATAATTGCATTAGTGGTAATACTGTATCCAGTTATGCTGTTTTCTGACTGTTCACTGAAAGTCTGTGCAGCATCGACTATCAGAGAAAAAAAGAAACAGAATTTATGGCAGATATCTATTCCGTTTTTTTGGACAATGAGGGAAACCAACTGTTGAAGTGCTGTTAAAAGGTTAGCTACCAGCAGGCTAATTAGGCTACAGCTGGGGAAAAAGACATGCTAGTCTTAAGTGGTACTAATTTTAGATGATATTTACAGCAGTTTGGGTTATAAAGTTCATTGTAATTGATGACTCTTTGTCCTTTTTTTCTTGTTTTTTTATGTTTTTTTTGTTTTTTGGGAGGGGGGGGTGTTATCACGAATGCTAAAAAAAACCCTGTAGTGTCCTATAAGTGTTTCCTTTGCATCCTGAAAAATGAAACAAGTCTTCAGCAAGTGCTAGAGTATTAACATCATGATCTATTACTCAACACTTCACACATGAGAGCCCTGTGTGTTAAAAGTGTGCTTTTTAAAATTCATATATTGGTTTATCCTCAACATTTTCGGCAATAAGTGCACTTCTACATGCTGTCTATGCTGTTCATTTCCTGAAGCATTTTGGACTTTGAACCTTTCTAAAAGGCTTAATGTAAGATGCTAACTAAGCCACAATAGCCTGAGGCAAGAACAAACTATAGCCACTGGCATTTTTTCACTGTAAGTCTTACCATCCATGCCCTAAAAACACACTGTTTATAAGGCAAAACAGAAATCCAGATTATGTCAGATTGTGTTCTAAATGCTAGGTCAGTGGTTCCAAACCCTGGTCCTGGAGGGCCCACTGTTCTGCATATTTTAGGATTTTGCATAGTCCTAATACATCTGAACCAACTGCTATGCAAATTAACAAGCCTTTACTGGATGCAAGAGGGTGTTTTTAAACCTCATCTTGTTGCAGCCTTTATGGTACTATAGATAACCCTAATAGTGTAGGGAATATACTATGTATATGACATAACAGACACAGACACAAAGCTTACAAGACTATGTGACCTTCAAATATGTCTGAAATTTGACCCTATGTGGTTTTTAAAAGCAGACAAGCCAAAAGCAGAGCGGTCATGAGAAGTGCAGGACGACTGGTCTCTTCTGTAAGTGCATGAAATAGTCTATTGCTCAGACTAATCTCAGTGTGTTATGAAGGTCCGCCTGTCAGGGCTATCTTCTCCTGCAGTGGAGACTCAGAGCCATAATTAAAGCACTGGCTGTGGGGCAGAAATGAAGCGCGATCAGCCAGCCTTCAGAGCCTATAAAGCACAAACGCCAAATGGTTTCTAAGAATCCTGCTCTGCCTAATGCAGTGCACATGGAAATCAGAGTGCAGAACTGGCCGTGGGGGGAAAAATGAGGTAGTTTTAACCATTTTGGGACAGACAATACTCACTATACCATCAGCTTGTGGACATGACACTGCACATGCCTTTATTTACCAATCCCCCAAACGAATGTTACAGAATGTGTTTTTCCATTAATACAATAATATATTCAATAATTCATTTAATCATTCATGTGTTCCTTCGTACATTCAGCGGTGTGACAGCATTTAATAAAAAGAACAAAATAAAAAATAAGGTTATTATTGAACATTTTTTTCTGTTTCATAACTGTAATATAATTGTACATTAATATATACAATTATATTGTTATGTTGATTTAAAAAAAAATAAATAAATATCAGGGATACAGATGTTTCCACAAAGAATAACTGTATTGCATGTGTCCTACAGTATTTTGAAACCTGTATGCGGATATGAACTGCTTCATGTCCTGAGTCTGTTATTACATAACTACTCATTGTAATTACCCTGTTAGCCACTTTGCAGGTTCGTTCTGCAGCACATTCAAAGAAATACTTGCTCAAACACCTGCTCGACAGCAGAGTGTAATACAGAGATGAGAGCATGCTAATGTTTCTCCAGGAAATTCATTACAGTGGTCATTTCATGCACTGGTGCAACCTAACCAGGGGCTGAATTACAGTTACTCTCTGTGGTGTGCAAACTGAAGATAATGTCTCTGCCATGAAAAACAGTAGGAGAAAAAGCTGAGAGGAAGATACATTCCTGCATCCTGCAGAGCTGCAATGCACTAGACATGGAAGAGGGAGCTAGCATAGCAAAAACGCTGAGCGGAGACGCCATCTTCCTGCCCGCCTATATTTTACACGCGCGCACACACACACACACACACACACACACACACACACACACACACACACATTTCCAAATGCCTGTACAAGCAGTTTTCCGAAGCACTGGCAACCAGGAGAACAGGCTTGGGGGCTTTTACTCCCTTTCCAAGCCTTCATAAGCAGGGTGACACATGTGATTACAAAAGCTGCCTACCATTACACACCATTCACTCAAGAGTGACTTAATTTGAAGGTTTAATAGTTCTTGCCTCTATTTGTACATCCCGGGTGCTCAGTTCCCTCTGTGACCAGTGAAAAAAAAATACTAGAAAATCCTTTTATGGTTTCCAGTCCCAAGAGTCCTAAACACGCCTCTGTCCCAACTTTTTTGAGTAGGTTGCAGGCATCAGATACTAAACTTCATTATGAAGTGAAAGTGACTATTTGTCATTGTGAACACACTCAAGCACCACAACGAAATGTGACCTCTGCATTTAACCCATCACACGTGTACACGTGGAGCAGCGGGCAGCTACCAAAAGCGCCCGGGGAGCAGTGTAGTGGGACGATACCTTGCTCAAGGGTACCTCAGTGGTGCCCGGGCCGGGACTAGAACCTTCAGGTCTCAAAGGCAGTGTCCTAACCACTAGGCCACCACTGCCCAATTATATATACCCAGGACAGGAGGCCAACTCACCGCAGGCTTATACAAACAAAATATTTAATTTTATATATTAAATACTAAGCAGTTAAACAATGTCCGGATCAGAGCCCCTAATGAGGAAGACAAAGTGGCCCGGAGGCAAGGAAAAACTCCCTAAGCTGGAGGAAGAAACTCTGGGAGGAACCAAGACTCAAAAGGGGAACCCATCACAAAACAGGAATGAATGAATGAATGAATGAATGAAGGAAGGTGGAATTATTTAAGGTCTATAACGTTTCTGGCTGGGAAGGCAGCAAATGAAGCACGTGGAGGTGGTCAGTGCTAGTTAAACTGAAGACAGATGGGCAGGAGGCCCCACTGATGGATGATCTGGTCGCAAGTACAAGCCGACTGGAAGCGCCAGTGATAGTAGATCAGGTTGACAGGGACTGAAGCAATGCCTGGTGTCCTAGTGTAGTGAACGGTCTAGTCCGCAGTACAAAAATAGGTTGGTCAGTGAAAACATTTGAAATATTTTCTTTGCACTTTTATCAGTTGGTTACAGAGAATAATAACAAAGCATAGATTCTTGATTTAATTGCATTTTTTTTTTTCAAAAATTGAGTTTGTATGATACATGTACTTACAATATTCTATTGCACTAGATTCAGTACATACATAGTAAACTTTTGGGGTTGTTACAGCCCTGACTTCACTAGTCTGTTCTAATTAGCAGCATATCCATATTCCTCATTCCCGTTTAAGTAGGAAGGCACTTCAGAGTGTAGTGCGGGAAGAGCGTTGAAAGCGTCGTTCAAAACCAGGCACACAGTAAATGTGTCTCTGCCAATCAAGACAAGCTTCTAGTGCCTGGAGGTGCGTCTGTATGACTGTAACGAAGCAGCTGTTTGGGAGAGTGGCCTGAATGAACTGTTATTAAGTCGAGGAAATGGTTTCATTTGCTATTGCTGCTTTCTGACTCGCCAGCGTGGACGGCTTGATCTTTGCGGACTGTAGATCTAGACTGAGGTGTAGGACTTCATAAAACGCTGAATATTAAAGATGCGCTGTACGTTTGTTTAAAGCAAAATCATTGACTGGAAATAAAAAATAATGGCAGTCTATCAGCAACAAAGGTAAAAAAAGATCTTCTGTGCAAAAACATATTTCAAATGAAATCAATACAAAGGCTTGTCCAAACCTATTCTCTTCCAGACGCAGACAGATGAGTTGGCAATGATCTCTCATTTATAGAGAAAAAAGAGAAAAAAAAGTCCTTTGTTTCACTTAGGCCTGAATCCTTGAATTAGGAAGACTGAGGGACATTATGCACATGTTTATCAGGAGTCAATTTCCCCCTTTAAAGCCTCCTGACAGGCTGTGTACTCACAGATAATGAAATATGTACAGCGCCTAATATACACACTTTCAAAATGCTGTAAAAACAACTGCCAGTCTAAATAAACATCTGCTTTTTTCTTCCAAAGCCACTGTTGGTCAGCACTGCAGGCCTGCTGTCAGGAATCTGTAATGGGATTCTTAAAGGCTCCTTCTCTTTTTCACATCATAAGAGATCTCCATTAATGAACAAGCTAAAAGCCGTCCGCTACAATGTGTGCTTTACTCCACCGCAGCAGCCAATTATCTGGCTATTTTTCGGAGAAGCCCCAATTTAATAAATTCCGAGAGTGTAGACGGATGTTCGGGCTAGGCAGTGCTTTTCAATCAATCAATCAATCAATCAATCAATCAATCAATCAATCAATCAATCAATCAATAAATCAATAAATAAATAAATAAATAAATAAATTCTCATAAAGGCTTACAGCTTGCATAAGCATTATGCCACGCTAGCCTTACCGTTCTGAGAGAGCAAACAGAACCTACATTTAGCAAATAGGGGGGAAAAAAAACAATGTCTGAATGTCAAATGTGAGGGAAAATGGAGGAGGCCAGGAAAAATGAACAGTAGCAAATTATCTCTCAGCCACAGCTAATTTCATGCTCTGCATTTTATTCTCCTGCTTCAGTAATTCAGAGTCAGTTAGGCATGCGCACTGTAGCAGCCCCCCACCCCACCCCCACACCCCGATAATCCTGCCACCCCACCCCCCAACCCACACACACACATACTCATTAAACACCACACTGAGAGCAGGGCAGGAGACTTATCCTTGGTGTTTATGCTCAAGCTACTGTCTATAGATCACACAACATTAATATGAAGGGCTGAATGATTTGAGGAAAAATTCTAACATATATATAAAATAATAACTATTATAAATATTAAAATTGCAAAATTGTAAATCACTATCAATCATTGTGTGGTGTGATTACTGATCAGTATGTGTGTTAACCATGTTATTATAAATATTAGTATTACTTTTATCCATCCATCCATTTTCTAAACCGCTTCTGCCGTTTCTGGGTCGCTGGGAAGCTGGAGCCAATCTACACCCAGGACAGGAGGCTCAACCCATCGCAGGGCAACACATAGACAGACAACCACTCATACACACATTCACACCTACGGGCAATTTAGAGCATCCAATCAACCTACTGCAGCCTTTGGACTGTGGGAGGAAATTACTTTTATCTATCTGTTAAAAACTTTCCAAGCAAATTTCTCTGTGCGGAACCCAACCCATTTACATGTGCAATTTTTTATACACTGACCAGCCATAACAGTATGACCACTTGCCTAATATTCAGTAGGTCCCCCTCGTGCAGCCAAAACATCTCTGACTGTGAAGCACTGTGTGTTCTGACCCCTTTCTATCAGAGTCAGCATCAACATTTTTTGCAACACCGACTCTTCTTTAGGTTTGGGCCAGACAGACTAGCCTTCACTTCCCAGTTGCATCAGTGAGGTTTGGGTGCCCATGACCCGGTCACGGAACAACCAGTTCCTTCCTTCACTTTGGTAGGTACTAACTGTTGCATTTTTCCTGCTTCCAGCACATCGATTTCAAGAAATGACTGTTCATGTGCTGTATAATACACCCTGACAGGTGTCACTGTGCTCTGTCATAATCCAGACCTGTATAGTAACTTCTTGGGTGTACTGTGGGAGAAAATGAACATTAACCATCTGTTTAACAGAAATCTGGAACAAGGAGGTTCAGTTTCTACTGTTGTTAAATATTTTCACTCAGTGCTGAAAATAATTGTGTGTAATAACTGTGCACTAGGCCTGTTTATTTTCTTTTAAGCATCTTTGTACAAAAGGCATGAAGGGAAATTCGCTTTATGGCTAAATAACACAGGCTAGACTGTCAACCATGCATAAACTCTGTAATATCCAGCAGTATTTTGTGCTTGACATCCTACACAGGGAAACAGGAAGTGGGGCTTCCTGAGGGAGCTACAGCACCCAACTTAGAAAACAGAAAAAAAGACCTGAGCAGTCCTCAAAGTGTTATAGTTCAACTGCTTATGTCTAAATCCTATGTAAAACAGCTCTATTCATCACAAACTTTGAATTTATGACAATGGCCCACAAAAGTTTCATATTTCATATTCACAGCGTCAAAACACAACTTTGTATTTTTTTCTGGACAGTCACAGAAAGTTCTTGAAAGTTCTAACAGGTCCCAAGAAGTTCTAGAGAATTCTGAACAGTTCTCACAGTTCCAGATTAATCTGGAAGTCTACTTAGCATTTAAAGTGAATGTCACGATCAAGGGTGTTCTGGCAGCAAACGCAGGCAGGACGGACGTAGATAAAGGGGTTTTTATTGACACAAGACACTAACTCAAAAGCACATACAACGCAAGATACGGACAGTGACGCACAAGCATACAAACAAAGACCGACGAAGGAAGGGACGCACACGAGAACCTTTATCCTCTTGATAATTGGCCCCAGCTGAGCCAGAGTTCCGGTTCAGCTGAAGGGGCGGGGCTACGGATCGCCCTTCCTTACAGTGAGTTGAGAATGTTCTTAAAAACATACGTTTTTACAAAATGTCTTTGTCCTGACCTGCACGACTCTCTCAAGACAAGACGATGTTTTTAATGCTAATTTGTACGCACACACACATACACAACGTACTTTTCTTTTAATCAGTGAAACGTATTGCTTTATTGTTTTTTTGTCTTTTTTATCTCTTTATTTCTGTGACTGAGACTTGCATAAGAATTCCAGGTCAATTTTATTTGTACCCAGGCAAATGGCAAAGAAAGAACTTGAACTTGAACCCTTATGGTACCTGAAACTTTCAAAATCCCCAACTTCCCATGTCCCTGATCTTACACAAAATATCGGTGTTTATACTGATCGATAAACACATCAATAGTAAGGTTTTGTTTATTATGAATATGCAGTTCTCTCTCAATACCATTTAATGCTCTAATCTATAAAATAACTCTCTGTGTTGTTGTTGCCATGGCGATGAAATACACTGTATATGGCTCCTTTTGGAGTACTTTTAGAAAAACAATACAGTAAAACAATACAGGAGGTTGCAGAAAAATGCTGTCTCACCTTGCAAACCCCCTTTACACCTTTAACCAGATTAATTTTAGTGTGTATATACTGTTTATTGCCAGATTCATCTTATTTATTATGTGCACTTTTTTCTGTTTATTCTATTTTTCTCTAGTCAAGCCATTGCACAGTCACAGGAGTGTTCAGGGGTACATTTCATATCTTGAATCTTGAAAAATAAATAAATAAAAGTAATAAATAATAAAGCAATAAATAATAATGTAAAAATAATAAAATATATTAACAATTTAATATTATTCATCTCAAACGTAGTATAAACAGTAACTTAATTTAAATATTATCAAACACCATGATACAATGACATATTTAGAAAATACTGTGATACTAAATTTCATGAGAACCACCCAACACAACTTACAAACCAGCAGTTGCTGCCGGCCCTTCATTATAATAAACTACCAGTTACAGGGTGGGTGACTGGGGTTCCCTTCTCACCAGTGCCCCACAGACATTTCTCCAGGCCACCTGAGAGAACTGCAACAAAGTCATTATGAAAATGATCACCCCATGATGACAAGTCTATCTGCCTGCCAAAATGACTGTACTACAGGCCCCAGACACCAAAGTATGCATTAAAATGTTTTGGTCTTTTCCTCTACTCTTCCATCAGGCTGGGAAAATGTACACAATCAAAGTAGCAGGCTTGAGCTGGATTGAGCTCAGTGGACAGCCCAGTGGGCTGAGTGGGGGTTAGTACAGCAGTCAGCAGCAGACCTCTGGGAGCTGAGCATCTGTGGGGTTCTCTAGCAGTCTGTCACCTCTATGAATACCCATCAGACCTTGAAATTTAACACTATACTTCTTCAGGCCTGAGACAAACACACACACACACACACACCTAACCCTCTATATCTCTTAAACACAGACACCAGTAAGCTACGCTTCAACTGGCGCATATATGCTCCGCCCACAGATTCATCATTTCATAGGAACCCTTTAACAGATGATAACAAAACCTATATTCAACCCAGTGTGAACTATAGCTCAGTTTTTGTCAAAATATGGTAAGTTCACTATTAATTTCTAACAATGTTTACATTGCATACATGTTAAAGGTCACATTTTTTGCACATCCTGCCAACTCGCACCTGATCGTCCCATAACTGCAATGGTCACTGTTGCACTGTCTGTCCCTATTGCACCTATTTGCACACAATGCACTTTGTTGTTAGTTGTGTAGTGTTTGTGGTCCTGAGTTTTCTGTTGCACCGTGGTCCTGGAGGAACGTTGTTTCGTTGCACTGTGTACTGTGTGAACTGTATATGGTTGAAATGACAATAATAGCCTACTTGACTTGACATGATCAGGATGCATTAAAATTGTTATTATTATAATTACCCTCACGTTAGCATGGTGGCACACTGTCACATCGCATGTCCCTGTCGTTTATAATATGCCAAATGACTTTAACCAAACAGTGAGTATGTTTACATGCACAAAATAGTCTGATGACTGCAGAAAATCGGATTTCGGCAATCCAAGTTCAAAACATTCGCTACTCAGGGTCAACTTAGGTCATTCAATCTATTTTCTCTCTAAATCTGAGAGCACCCATGCTGTTGCTTAGTTACTCGTCAATAAACTCATTAAAATAGTACAGCCCAAGACACAAAATGCTACAAGCTTACATATTATTCAGATGTTTAAATATTAATAAGCTTAATAATTCAAATATCTTATTTCATATATATTTATTTAATTTAGTCATTATTTACTTTATTACTTATCATCACATTATGTCAATGTAGGCACTAGCCCTTTAATATATAAACCAACCAACTACCAGAGTGGGTGAATGTGGCCCCCTTCTTCCCAGTGCCATGCAGACATTTCACTAGGCCACTTGAGGGAAATGCCACAAACAGCAGCAAAGTCCATTATAAAAATGATCACCCCATGATGGTAAGCCTGTCTTCCAAAATGGCTGTACTACAGGCCCCAGACACATTCATTTTTACGACTAAAGGGTCTCCATAAAAAAAAAAAAAACATTATTTGCATTATTATATGGCTCAAAACTACACATATTAAAATAAAAATACTGTTATCATTTATACAGCTAAAGTCCAGGACTCAGATTTTCTAAAATCAGATTGTCTAAAAACATCTGCTGTCAAAATTATATAATAATCACATAGCATCACTGGTGTGAATGAAAACACACTCGGTTTAATGGTTCCATATGAATAATCCATGTATTTGACAATATGCTGACAATTCTGCAATATGCTCAAGGGGATTTGTCATTATGAAGTGAAGTGAAAGTGACTATTTGTCATTGTGAACACACTCAAGCACCACAACAAAATGTGACCTTTGCATTGAACCCATCACACGTGCACACGTGGAGCAGCGGGCAGCTATCAACAGCGCCCGGGGAGCAGTGTAGCGGGACAGTACCTTGTTCAATGACACCTCAGTGACATCTGGGCAAGGACTTGAGCCTGTGACCTCTGGTCTCAAAGGCAGCGTCCTGCATTTAACATTTTGCATTTAGCATTTAACCCATCACACGTGCACACGTGGAGCAGTGGGCAGCGATTAACAGCGCCCGGGGAGCAGGTTAAGGTTCAGGTTAGAGTACCTCAGTAGTGCCCGGGCCAGGACTCGAACCTGCGACCTCTGGTCTCAAAGGCAGCGTCCTAACCACTAGGCCACCACTGCGCAATTGAGACTGGGTGCAAGGATACGTCAACTGTACAGCCAATGGTAAAAAGTCACCAGTTATGTCAGAAACCAACTTCAAGTCATGGACCATGGACTTCAAGTCCATTTTAAGAAACAAGAGCTGGGTTTTGATGATGACCAATGATGTCTATGATTCATTTGAAGTGGTAAGATCTGAATGAATCATCTCATGTGTCAAAAGCTTCAATAGCAGATGGAACAGGCACCTGAATCTTTGGGCTAATTGCTGAGTGATCACTGCAAAAAGAGTCCCCTAAAAAGTATTGACAGGCTGTATGCTAGGAGGGAAGGTTCCAAAATAGCCTGTAAAGCGTATTGACAGTGGATGAAAACGATACAAGTTTTCCTTTTTCTTCTTCTTTTTCAATCAAATTTTAAGGATCTATATAACCATCCAGCCCAGTATATAGATCTGTGTGTCACTTTAAACAATGCAATAGTAACATCTGCAGTGAGCATGTACTGTTTTGTTAGGTAACATTATGAAACACAACATAAGTACAAATACAGTAACTGTGCTGCTAGTTGATGCTGCCCTCTTCATGAGCCATCTGGCTGATAATATGGGGAAAAAGAAAACTTGAATTAAAATACATTTACTCATTAACAAATGCAGACAGGGCATTAAAACAAACAGATACTGATTATGAAACATCATCTCTGTCTTGGGGAACCTCTCAGATGCAAAGTGTGCCCAGATAGTAGATGACAGAAAACGTAGTATTTAGTATTTATACATACTAGAAATGAACAGATCAGCATTCCTTCATATTCAGGACACAAGCCTATTTTTCAAAATGGCCATAATTAACATAGGCCTGTGACCCTTGAAAAACCTTAGTCATACAGAGACTGACATTTGTGTTCCTTAGTGGTGTAGGACACTGCCTTTGGGACCTGATGGTCGCAGGTTCGAGTCCTGGCCCGGGCACTACTGACTTACCCTTGAGTAAGGTACCATCCCACTACACTGCTCCCCGGGCGTGTGCACGTGTGATGGGTTAAATGCAGAGAAAATCACATTTCGTTGTGGTGCTTGAGTGTGTTCACAATGACAAAGAGTCACTTTCACTTCACTTGCTTTCAACATTGTCAGCCCTCTGAAACACACAGCCAGCACGGCCTTAGTCAGACATGGAGAGTGCTGCCATCTAGTGCTTATAATGATGATTGCACACCAACAACAGTTAAAAGTGCTGTAAATTCTGTGCTGATTAGATATGCACAGTGAGATCAGGGTCATATCAATATATTAAAATATTTGCAAAAGATGTTTAAATTTGGCTGATATTTTAGACTGATATTTGAAGACGTATTGATTGTTCTCTAGGAGAGCAGAGCGTTAGTTGCCACTCGAACATTGCGCTGAAAGGTCTTTTATTTTACTGCATTTGTAATCCAACAAAAACATGTTAAGTTTCTTCTTAATGCTAATAAGCCAGGTAGACGCACATACATATACATACATACACAAACATATATATATATATATACACATACACAAACACACAAACTTACACAATTGCCTGTCTCTCAAGTCTGCTCGTCATCTAATCTAATCTTGCTGTTTTCAATGACCATAATTGGTCTAATAAAACATACAAAAAAAAAATATTTTCACAAAACAAGAAAAAGCAAAAAAAAAAAAACAATGTTCCATAGATTTTAAGAGGTGCACAGTGGAGTTAAAAAATAAATCTGTGAACTGGGTGTAACTGATGAAATTGTAACTACACATAGTCTTAGCCTCCATTAACATGTACAGCTGCTCTACAAAGGCTCATGCCAAGCATGATAATGATTAATTATGCATCTCTAAGTGAACACACCATGTGATGGACACCTGTATGCTTCAATGTGGTCTACATTCCAAACCATCAACATTTATGAGTTTAGGTTTATTCTCATTTATGATCATTTAAAGCTATTATTTTGGTTCAAAAGTACTATTACTTTGCTTAAAGTCAGTATGATACGGTCAGATGCCTTTTTTCTATGCTACATTATAAAAGGTGGGCTTATTGCGCTCTCATTGGCCTCATAAGTGAAGGTTTATAGGAGGTTTATAGAAGCATAGAGACTCCATAAATCCTTGCTAATGGCATCTTTTAGCTTGAAAACAAGGCATCAGCTACCACCTCAGCTTGAGCTAGTTAAGGCATGCGTACCCCGGGGCCTCGACACAGGCATTTGCATGATACATGATCTGGATGTAATGTGAAACAAGCTGAATACAGCGTTAAAATGACAGGCTCAAAATCAAGCATATTGATATAAATATATATTTCCTCCTTGATGGCACAGCTGAGAAACTGCTAAAAAATCAACAGTGTTTGTCCTCATTCCATGCACATTTCCTTTGCCTTCAGTGCCTCTCCATTGGCTTGATTTTAAAAAGATGAGCACAATGCAACATCTGTGTGACTTCTGGCACCCTCTCCGCTATTCCTTGACAGCGAAGCAGCATCTGATGGTGGTGGAGCAGCCTGCAATGAAAACGCCACTTCCACCCGCCCGGCGGTACACACATCAGCTCGCACATCTGATTCTATAGTAGATCGTTTGAACCCCTCTATTGAACAAACCATCCGACTGCATCTCTGTCACAAAAGACAAGGACACCAATTTGCCAACCAGGTGCATGTAATGGTGATCTAGACAGATAGTTCAAACCAGATGCTCGCAGGTCCAAGGGG
The DNA here is from genome assembly GCA_037974385.1 of Arnoldichthys spilopterus. NCBI lineage: Eukaryota > Metazoa > Chordata > Actinopteri > Characiformes > Lepidarchidae > Arnoldichthys > Arnoldichthys spilopterus. The sequence continues at coordinate 52,366,924 of JBBPDA010000001.1, forward strand.
AGGTCCATAACTGACTCGACTCCATCCAGAGGTGAAAAAGAACAGCAGAGGTGCCCCCCCCTCTCTTGTATCTGCCAGACCTCCAGAGACACTCCCCACCAGAGAGAGAGATAACACCTAATCAAAGTACAGCCATTCTTTACTTTAATCTGGATGCTGCAGGCATGCTACATGGAGAGGGCTTTAATTGCCTCCTTTGTCCATTAGGACCGGGGATAACATTTATCATCTAATGAAGGGGAAAAAAAGATGATGACTGGCAGTAAAACTGCTTATTGACAGTCACTGAAGGACTTACTGACTGAACCAAGCACAGGTAACACCCACCACACTGAAGTATGATAAAACTGTTTACCAGTAGGGGATGAATTTAAACAAGGGTGGGAATACGGCACAATATTTGAAGACATTCGCAGAATTCTCATCACAAGTTGAAACGAAGACTTTTTTTAAAACTTCATTAAGTTTAAAAAGGGTCGTGATATATTTTTCTTGGACTTACTTTGTATCCCGTAAATCCACTTATACATATGCTACAACAGTTATTCATAGACATACAGTAGGGCTGGGTATTGCCAACAACTTCATGATACAATGCATATCAGGATACAGGGGCAACGATACGATACATATCACAATACAGGGGCAACGATACAATACATATCATGATACAGGGGCAACGATACGATACATATCATGATACAGGGGCAACGATACGATACATATCATGATACAAGGGCTACGATACAATACATATCATGATA
>JBBPDA010000001.1:52379514-52393567 GCA_037974385.1 Arnoldichthys spilopterus
AGGCCCGAATGCTTCGGTACCTTCTTCCAGATGGCAGGAGGGTGAACAGTTTGTGAGAGGGGTGAGTTGGGTCATCCGCAATGGTGGTGGCTTTGCGGATGCAGTGTGTAGTGTAAATGTCCATGATGGAGGGGAGAGAGACCCCAATGATCCATATATATCCATCCCCAATGACCATATATTTAACAATGCAAATATTAAAATACTGACAGTGATTAGTATAAAAACAATACCAGCAATGTGGTTAAATGTACATCCCTGCATATTTCTACAGTTCTATCTTATATCTAGACAATACACCCCCCCCCCATGCTTCATCAAAAGCTCTGTTACTCCTGCTCCCTGTTCTGCTACAGTGAGTGTGCAGAGGACAGTCAGCATCCCATGCTAAGAATTCACACGCTCCACAGTGAGCGGTTCGAATGGACGGAGGGTAAAGAATTTCGAGCAGCAGGTGGAGGTGGGGTCTTTTACCCCATACCCTCGCAGCACTAGGAAAAACAGATTACACACGTATGCTCTGATGAGTGTCTGACAGAGGAAGAACCGGGTGCACCTGGCCTCCTGCAACACTACATGCATTATTCACACGCGCCACAACAGAGTGTGCAAGCGATGCCATCGTCTAAAACTGCAGGTGTTCCCCGCGCCGTAATCAAAGCAGGCCGGAGAGCGCCTCGACTTACCGCGATCTCCAGCCGCTACTACATGATTGTGTCTGAAGAGCCACAGAAGAAGAAGAACAAGAGGAGGGAGAAGGAACTCGGCAGCCATGAGATTTATTCCAGCTTCAGCAGAAACGTAGATGCTGCTGGGGATTACATTTAGCACGGTTCATCAGATCATGGTATGGCTGCTGCTTGTATAGCGGCGACCTCTTAGCAGCATGCATGCGCCTAAGTAAAAAAAGGAACGTAACGGCGAAATACAGCTGCATAATAATCCAAGCAAGGTGTTGATCAGTTATACTGAGTGAGTCAAAATGAATGACTCATAGCTCAATCTCAACCATCCTCTGAGGTTCAACTTCAACACCACAGAGAGGTAAAGTGAATAATATTCACTAGGTAGTCACTTCATTGCAGTGGCACCTGTCAGGGGGTGGGATATGTTAGGCACCAAGTGAACAGTCAGTTCTTGAAGTTCTTTGACAAGGGCCATATCATGATGGCAAGCAGAGTCAGAGCATCTCCAAAACAACAGGTTTCGAGTGTTCCAGGTTTGCAGCAGTTACCAAAAGGGACCAAGGAAGGACAATTGATGAATCAGCAACAAGGTCATGGGTACCCAAAGCTCACTGATTTATGTGGGGAGCGAAGGCTAGCCTGTCTGCTTTATGATAGAAAAGTGTTAGAACAGTGTTTTGGTGGCATGAAGGGGATAAACAGAATATTAACCAGATGGTGTTAATGTTATGATTGATCAGTGTACTTGAAATCTGTAACATTCTCAAACCCATGAAATTCTATTTTTGATTCTCCTGTAACGTTAAAGACAAAATGTTTAACACTCATTTCTAGACATTTTAATGTTCCATCATGCATCATGAAATCTCTCTAAGGCCATGTCCTCAAACATGAGCCTCAATCCCAGGATGTTCCTTTGCTGCATTTATTAGCATCTAACCTTCTTCCCTATGCTCTGAACAGTAAGAGTAAGATTAAAACTAGTAAGATTCTGCACCATCATCCCATTGCACGCCGCAAAAATGGGCCTTCTAGAAAATGAGAAACACTAGCCAGCTGAGAGCTTTACTAGGTGTGTCGACCATCGAACAGATGTGTCACTGTTTTTCCCTGGCGGCTGTTCTAAAGGAGATAACCAGCGTAATCTCCAGTGTGGCTCTCACACAGCTGATAAAGAGTAAAGAGTGTTTCTCTTAACAGTTTATACAGCTAGCAGGCAGGGGTTAAAGGAGTGACAGAAGCCCTCGCTGAGGAACAGCAATTGTGGATATGATCAGGTTTTGGACACTTTTTCAGATAAACACCCGCCATTCCAGCTCACTACTGACGAGCGGAGCAGCAATACATGGGTCTAAACGGCGACAGCTACATTATGAGTGTAAAACCAGTGAGGAGTGGGTTGTATAATATTCTACAGTAACAAGAAGAAACACATTAGGTGAGTGATTTGAGAAAAAAACAATCGCAAGGTATTTTGACAAAACAATATGCTTTATAATATTTAGTTTTCTGAGGCTTGCAAACAAGTTGGAATGGACAATAGTATCACCTGTAAATCCATTTTACACTACACCCAAAACCTGTGCCACATCACACACTGTATGTTCTTGCTATGCATAACGGGTCTTTTTCATACTTGCCTCACGGGACACGCTAACAGTTCCAATCCCAGAAACAGCATAAAATTCAATGCATTTGCTATATTGTGCAAAAGAATTCCATAATCAAAGCAGAAGCGCTACATTAGAAGTTTTAGTAGCAGCACTGAACTAGTATAAATTTAAGTTCCTGATTTGACATTGAAAAGAGCACAGAATATTCAAGCAACACTGGTAATGAAAGACAACATGAAGCTGGATAACTGGTACCAGATAAGGTGTCATGACTAGGTAAAAAATAGCATTTATCAAGCATTCAGTCTTTGCTAGCAAGGATAGATCATACCCTTCTCAATGTGAAAAGGACAAAGTCAGGACGCCTGCTGAATGCGCATGATCTTCCAGCTCTCAGGTGGCACTGCCTAAGAAACAGTCATGCTATTGTGACAAATACAGCAACCTGGGCATGGGAGGACTTCAGAAAACCATCGTCACTTAACACCGTACATCAACTGTACGCTGGTGAATTCTCTGAGCTCATCTCACATGGACTAAGGAACCGTATGAGAGTCTTTTCTCATGTTAAATAAAAGTTGACATCAATTAACATTTCACAGATTTTTTTTCTGCTGCATTTTAAAATATAACTGTTAAATGTAAAATATTATGTACTGGCACTATGTTTTGTATGTATTATGTTCAGTACTAGCGATACCCATGACATCCACTTGTTGTGATGCATCAGCCTTTCAATAATACTGTTTCTAAGCCCAACTTTACATTTTTGCTGCATTTACATTTAAGGAAACAATTAATCCTGACAACAATAATGCATCATATTGCCCACCCCCAGCAGAAATGCAGTCATGACTATATGGACTATACTATACACCTTCCAAGGAAACATTGTTTTGAGCTGCTGATTACTTCCAGCCTAAAAAGTTCAACGCTCTTGCAAGACGTAACTCATAAATGGGCTTCTCCAAAGGCCCAATGTCACACAAGCAAGGCTTGACAAATGAGTCACAAGAGGTCAGTTCAAAAGCCAGACTGGCTCATATGAGTCTTCAATCTACCTTGCATCATCTGATGAACACAATACAACCGTAAACTGTGATTTAATGGCCTATGAGAAATCCTTTTCAGAGGCACAAAGAGCATCTGGCCAGGTCTTCAGAGAGCCGCGAGACAGCTAACTGCGTGGAACGCCCCTCATTACAAGAGCAGCCGCACGCATCGGCCATTAGAGCGGCACAACAGCTGGGAGCGGCCCCATGCTTTCCTACACACTTCTCATGGCGCAATGAAACATGCATGTCCTTCCTGAAACGGAGCCAGACCACTCTCGCCATATGAACAAATAAATTAAAACCAGTCATGTGACTGAACAATTGCTAATTAGCAACATATCAAGTGCTTATCGTCAATGCTCTTAGGCCATATGATCTCACTCCGCCCACCAACAATTAGAAAGTGATTCATTTCTAACCAGGCATCACTTGCACAGCAGTAATCTATCGGTTTGTCTATGCATAATGTTCATTAGCAAACCTCAAATGTTCTTGCACGGAGAGGTTAGGCTTGAACAAATTAAAAGTGCATCATTTTTAATGGAGCATCACTTGATTTTGCCCAAATGTAATGCTCATATGGCAGTAGAGGGGAAAAAGACACTGACAAGCTAACAATGATTTAAAAAAAGAAACATCATAGTGCTGTAGACCTTGTTAATTCCTGGGCCAAATGCATGAAGTGCTCAATGATTTCACTGCACCCAGACAATTAGAAAGTGACACATTTTAAACTTGAATAGTGATCATCTTTTTATATTTACCCACACTTAAAGATTACAAGACAGAATAAGCAAAACAGTATTCTAAAAACATAATAATGACTACCAAAGTTTCACAGTGCTATGATACTTGTTCTTGGGTCACATGTTTGTGATAATTTGTTTGTTTGTTTATGTATCTCCGTTTGTTGAGCAATGGGAGAAAAGAAATAACGCAATAAACCAAGACAACTACACTGTTTCTGTGTAGAACTGACTGTAGTTTTGCATATCAGACTTCATAGCTTCATTTACTGGTACAGCAGCACAGTGTGTTTACTGGCAATGGTTTTCTGGAGTACTCCTGACCCCATGTGACTATCACAGTAGCATCATATTTTCTAAAATTTCTACTAAGCTCTGAAAGATTCCAGAAAGTTTTTGACAATTCTGGACAATTCCAGAAACTTCCAGACAGTTCTCGCAGTTGCAAAATATTCTGGATGTCTACATAGTATGTAAAGTGAATAGAGAATGTTATTGAGAACAAGATACATTTCAAAATGTGATTGACCTGAGCATAGAAGCAAGTTTTCATGGAACAACAGCCATTTTTTGATATTGATTTTGGGCATAAGGGATTGGGAAAACACTCTTTGTACCCAGGAACAAAAAGGAAAACAGAGGTCTTGTAGACCTTGTATGTTCTTGAGCTTTATGCATGGGCTGATTAGTAATGTCGCTGTGTCCTTTAACAGTTAGATTATTCATTTCTATAAGGGCGTCACTTGAATGGAGATAATCTATCTGTTTATTTGTCCATGCTTAATGCTCATGAGGCAAAGGGGGGAAAAGTACACAGGAAAATCGAATAATGATCTAAAACACCCTCCCACCACCAAGTGAAGTGGATCACCTCTACGACTTTATAATAATTATGGGGCAAATCTCTTCTCTGTATTAAAGCAGGAGCCCTGCATTAATTCTAATCAGCGTGTGTAGTGAGGCTTGACAGCAGGCCCTGAGGGAGAGTGAGTAGCTTCCCATCAGCCACACTCAGGCCTGCCGGAGAGAACCGCCAGCCTAACGTTGCTCTTCAGGGTTCAGCAGCTGCCTCTAGCGAGAGCCGCCAGGAGGGAGACACAGTGACCTTTCCTTGCACTGGCCGCTGCACCGTGTCTGACGGAGCTTTTCAAACGGCCTTTTTACACCAGGGTGAAAATGGCAAGGAGAACATTACCTGGCATTTACTGTTATTTTGTGTACTATTAGCCTGGACGCTTGTTTATGTTATGCTTGGGTATGTTTTTAAATTCCATGGACTTGTTCCAAGATATGAGAATCACAATTTGAAAAATATGGTGACGAAAATTTCGCAAGGTAAAATCTCAACAATACTGCTGTGAAAATGTACGTCCATGTTTTATTGCAATTAAACAGCCCAAGCTGTGAAAATTTTTTATCACCTTTTTTAAATAAAGTAGTAGATGAACACTGCTAATGTTTCAAAATGTTGTTTTCATACACAAGCCCATATATAGAAATTAGGCTGCAAAAACAGCCTGTTTTGGATGAAGGGTTTTGATGATGTAAGCCAATGCATTTAAATATGTCTGCTTATATGTCCTACTGCACTTCAGCCCATCCTTATTCTTACAGAATTTATACATTTTTATTTTGAATGAGGCAGAATACAGGGCAGCCAATCAGATAAGAGGTAGATTATAAAATAAAGATAAATTATAGGATAAATTAATCTTAAAGGGACAGTAATAAAAGCAAAATTTAAGTTGAAAAAATAAAGAGAGGATGTTGACGACCATGTTAAAAAATGAACAACTGCTTTGTGACATAAAACAACACAAATGCCAAAGTGTGTACATGGATATTTGAGGGAAAAATTAAATCCAAAACAAAAATGTTGGATATGGGACCTTTAGTAGTTAGGACGTTGCCCTTGGGACCTGAAGGTTGCAGGTTCGAGTCCCGGCCCAGGCACCACTGAGGTACCCTTGAGCAAGGTTCTGTCCCACTACACTGCTCTCCAGGTGCTGCTGATAGCTGCCCACTGCTCCACCTGTGCACGTGTGATGGGTTAAATTCAGAGGTCTCATTTTATCGTGGTCCTTGAGTGTGTTCACAATGACAAAGAGTCACTTTCCCTTCCATTAAAGAGGACCGAACCGTGACAATGTAAAAAGGTAAAATGCCAAGTAAAAGCTTTAGTTTGGCCTGAAATTAATATGTTGTTTTTAAGAATTTATTCATAAAGTATGATTAATAACAAATACAATGATAAAATATTAAAAAAAGCACAAATGATATTTATATATAATTAATATTAAAAAATAATAATATATAGCATATTACACACATCACAGAAATGCAGCTCAAAGTGTTCCACAAATAGCAACTGCAAAGGATTGACATGATTCTTTTGGGATAACTATGAGTCAGTATATGGACATAAAATGTTACATGTCATGAAATGCAAGAGACATGTTACAGCCACATTTCGTCGTTTTCCAGTCATTATGTTTATTTTATCTTTATTAGGAATCTAAAATTTAATCTGCATTGATGCATTGATCAAAATAGCACACTATTCAATTTATCAATGTAACCCATAAAAGAATCATTTTGACTGTGTACAGTGTTTTCTACTGAGAAGCTGCTTCTGCTTATGACGACACTGCTGCATTTGACCTTTAATAATAAAATGTTCACATTATAATTTGCCTGCATGTGTGAGTCATGGAAATGTAGCAGATTATGTAAAATTTCATAATATACAATACTGACTGCAGACTCCATTATTGCACCAAATCAACAAATTACATCGAACTGAATCGCTGCATATTATGAGTTATTGAAAACATATCAGACCGTTGGCTAAAATAATCAGATCGGATCGAATCATGATGAAACTCATGATTTACAAACCTAATCTTTATGTAGAACAAACCTGCATAAGAGCCATTACTATTGACTATATGTGTAATAGAATAATCGAGTAAAAGATAATTCTGACGATTGATCAATTAATCATGTTGTTTGTTTGTTTTGAACCCTCTGGACCCTTTAAAGTTAGATTTTTATTATATATAACTGATTAAAACAAAACGTTTTATTATAAAACGCAAAATGATTAATGAACCCACAACGAAATGTGACCTCTGCATTTAACCCATCGCACGTGCACACGGGGAGCAGCGGGCAGCTATAAGCAGCACCAGGGGAGCAGTGTAGTGGGATGGTACCTTGCTCAAGGGTACCTCAGTAGTGCCCGGGCCAGGACCTGAACCTGCGACCTTCAGGTCTCAAAGGCAGCGTTCTAATCACTAGGTCACCACTGCCCTCTAGGTCATACCCATAGAGGGCTCCACACTTAAGAACTTTCCCAAGTAGCAAGACTGGAGCAATGTTATAGATATTTGGAGATAGCAACATAAAAGCTCATTTCTTTACCTCTATTTTTCAGTGCTGAAAAACACTCAGTGTGAGGACAGACAGCACAGTCTCACTCACTATAGGGAGTTCAGAATAGAGTGGAAAATGCAGACGGAACCAGCTAGCTAACAAGCTTAGCTAATTCATATGGGCTATGAAAGATCACTAGGTGACAATAGGTGAAAATAATCCCTATTAGTCAATACTGAGATCAAACACTAAAAGAACTGTGCAAGCCATCATTGCATCATTACTAAACAAAATTATTTCGTTCATGGTGGAACAAAAACTTTGTGGTGGTCAGAAAGCTAAAGCAACAATAAAAACACACTGATGAACAAAGATTTTTTTTAATGATGTTTTGAACTTACTCTCATATAATTGCTCCTTCAGTTAATTGCTTATAATCAAGTAATCATGACAGCCCAGCATGCAACTGCATTTACAAGGCCTTGAAAGCTGAAGAAAATCTCATAAACCCATCAAGAGCATTCAAATGGCTTCAAAACATGCAACTTTTTGTTCTACAGCTGTGAAGGGGACAGGGCTTTGGGCAGGGTCAACATCACCTTCAAAGCTGCAAAGCTTTTTGGCAAATCAAGTCACTAAACTACAAAATTCAGTTTTAAGATCAGTGTGGAGTTTTATCAGTAACCAGTCCCATCACTGTCTGTGCCTCTCATAACCTCCTCCAACCCCAAGACATTTGCACCCCCCACTGGCCAACCTAACCTGTAACTACAGCACCCAGCCTGGTTACCTTTGTTGGGGATACAAATCAGCTGGAAAGGCACTAAAAACTGTAAAATAAACAAATACATAAAACTGCACAGCTTATTAATTGCTTATTGTAGCCGCTGTGCGACTAACTAGCTATCATGCGACTTACTTTACTCTAGGTTATGTTGTGACATAAGCACCTTCAGGATGTTTTAGATGTTTTACAGAAACAGAAGCATTCAATCAGTTCGAGAGACACCGGACACAGATTGGCACCACCTCTAAAATAAAATACACAACTCAAAAAAAAACTCACAAGACACCAGACAGGACTCAAGCCACTATGTTTGCATGTTTAATTCACCGATAAAAAAAAACTTCTTATTTGTTTCTCCACATTTGTGTTGTAAAATATTATGCAAATAAAATAAGTTGAATAAACATGAGATAATGTAATGTTTAAGAGAGCATAAATACAGAAATGATTTCTGCTTTCCTAAAATACAGACCCATTTAAATACCTGGGCCTAATAAGCAATTTATGCAATGAATAACTTGTAATAATTATATTGCAAACTGTCTGAACGCATATCGCACCCTAACCTGGGGCAGTGGTGGTGTGATGGTTAGAGCTGACATGAAGGTCACTGGTTTTAATCCCAGACTGGTACAAGTACCTCTGATGCACCCATGAAGTGAAAGTGAAAGTGACCATTTGTCATTGTGAACACACTCAAGCAAAAAAAAATGTGACCTCTGCACCCATCACACATGCAAACGTGGAGCAGCGGGCAGCTATCAACAGCACCCGGGGAGCAGTGTTGCGAAAGGGTACTTTACTTAAGGGTATCTCAGTGGTGCCCGGGCCGGGACTTGTACCTGCGACCTTTAGATCCTCAGGGCAACGTCCTAACCACTAGGTCACCACTTCCTCCTGAGCAAGGTCCCCAAATACCCCTGAGCGCTGCCTATGGCAGCTGCCCAACGCTCCTATGGTGGTTGCTGATGGGTTAAATGCAAAGGTCACAGCATTCATTGCGTTGCACTGTGTGCTGTGCTGGGGTGTGTTCACAATGACAAATAATCACTCCTTCACTCACTAACATTCAAATCATAGCATGTTTAACCTTGCACACAGTGACTCAAGTCTTTAAGTACATGTTAAAACTGATATGTTCATAAACTGATATAACTGAATTGGGCGCTGAGTGGTTTTGACCTTGCACATGCAAACCTACATTAGTAAAGGTTCTCCACATCTACAGCTTTTCAGGAAGGAGTAACGGTATGCTCTGTTAGTTGGTGTATTCAGTAGGTGTACTTAAGTAATTCAGCAAAACTGTTAACAACAGATTGTTAGTCTTTATTTTCTCCCATGTGGAAAAGTTACTTTAGCTCTTGTTTGATTGCTCCATATGGATTCCAACTACGTCTGTGTGCCAATAAATCCTGAATCTTAATTCTAAACATCTACTGCCTCAGGGTTGTTTAGTTAGGAAACCAGGCTAAACTCATAGCCTGCAATGTCATAGGTCAGTTTCCCAGGCCAGGATTTTGCATCAGCATAGAATAAATATATATATATATATTTTTTAATGATAAAACACTAGTAATGTTGCAATTTAGTCCAAGATTCAGCTTAACCCAACTCGGAGAACCTGACCCCATATCTACCACATTTTACAGAAGACACAACACTCACCTCTGATCTGAGGGCCCAGTATGGATCTGTCCCGTACTGGACGTCTCTGAACGCAGTGAGGTAGTCATAACTGATGACGGCAGTCTGAAAGCAAAGTTCATATGAAAGAATTCACAAAAATGTTTATAACTTCAAAGCTAGAAATGACGCAGCCTTTAAATCTGAATGTTCACGGTGGAGTATTGCTAACACTTTTGAAAAATTATAAATGAATATGATTGCGAAGGAGACAACTACGTTACCGTGGCGGCAGCTCTGCCAAATCTGATGATGCTGAGGTCATTAAGGTCAACTTTCTGGTTGTGCAGGTAGAATCCAGTTGAGGCAAAGACTGCAGCAGCAACAGAGGAGACTTTCAGCAGTCGCCCAGCCATGTGAGGCACTGGGACAGAACACAAAATACACCAATAAATAAATGCATAAAATAATCAATCATAACAATGATCAGGAAACAACTAGGGATGTAACAAAGAATCGATCTGTATCGATGGATCGACCAAACAGCACACAATCCGATGTACCAATGCAACACATAAGAATCGATGTGTGCATTCACTCCACAGATAAATTTACTTAATTTTACTGTGTGTGGTGTTTTGTAATGAGAAGGAGAAGACGAGGAAGAAGACTGCGGGGGCAGTGGTTGTGTAGCGGTTAGGGAATTGTCCCCATGACTTGAAGGTTGCCAGTACAAGTGTCACTGAGGTACCAGTGAGCAAGGAAGGTACCATCTCCAAGCACTGCTCCCTAGGCATTGCCCACTGCTCCTACACAGATGGGTTAAATCAGGGGTGTCAAACTCCAGTCCTGGAGGGCTGGTGTCCAGCACATTTTGGTGAGGTCCCTGCTCAAACACACCTGATTCAACTCACCTGCTATGTGCCAGGTTTAGTGAGTGTTTTAGAGGAGGGGAAGTACAGTAGCGTTGGACTAGTAGCCCCCCAGGACTGGAGTTTGACACCCCTGGGTCACAATTTATTATGATGCTGTGTTTACGATGACAAATATTCACTTGCAGGTGTTTTTGCTTATGACTACACTGCTGTTTTGGACCTTTACTAATGAAATGTTCACATTATCATTTGTTCACATGTGTGAGTTGATGGAAGTGTAACAGATCAACATATTTCATGCAGACCCCGGTATCGAACTGAATGGAATTGCTGAGAATTTGGAAAATGTATTGGATCACTGGCTAAAATAATGGAAACAGGATCAAACTGTGATTAAACTTGTGACGTACACTAACAGTGAAGTTAATATTGCTTAATTCTTGATTATAAATAATGTTGCTATCTTTTTAGGCAGGATTATCTGCCTTATTGGTCTTTCTGGATATTATAAAGAAGAAAAACAAACAAACAAACAAATAAATAAATAAATAACAGCCTGTTTAACACGTCATATCTTAACACCAGTTCGGGGTTAAAGCAGTCAGCTACAGCACAAAACACCGAAGTCGCTGATTAAAGCTCAGCTAAGGTCATTCTGGGGTAAGAGCCTCTGTCCAACAGTAAAAGCTCCAGCTGTGTTTTCAAACATGATCAACGCGGAGTTTCGCTCGGAAAGAAAACCTGCTACTGTTCACCCAATTACGCAAACAGCATCGTAACAGACGCTCGTACAGCAGCCACACTGCCTAACAAATGTGTCCTAGTTCACGGAGCTTGATTCGGTTACAGCAAATGTTTATTTCAGTTCATATAAACCGCGTTTGCTCAATTAATTACCTTCTACACACACGCTGTCATTCAGTCACCGGCTTTGGTTCGTGAGCTCTGAACTCTCGCCTGTGCCCGGCGCAAGGCATTCTGGTCCTTGTAGTCTTTCCTGCTTATACGGTATTATAGGATTATTATTTCGTTTGATTGTTCAAGTTTTCCTAATAACATTTTTTTAATTAGTAAAAGAATTTAATATCAGTTCTAATTATAAACAAACATTTAACTGAAAATGCACAGAAAATGAAGCAGTATATACTGCATTAATCAGTGGGCATCAGTTTTTTAGTTGCAGATTGGCTTCAGGTTATTTTTAGATTAGGAATTAGAAGCCTGGAGGTGTTTCAGACCTCTCTGTAAGGTCTACACAAACAGATGTTTCTCAAATTAACTATATTATGTACTACATTATAACGATGCTATTTTAATTTTAAAAATATTTGTGTGGTAGATCCTGCAACTCCATGATTCCCATCACCATCTTATTAAAATCAGTTTTTCAATAAAGCACCAAAACACTGATCAAAGAAACATCCCATGGTTGGATTAAATACTCTGCAATCTGAATTTTCTTACATTTTAACAAACTGAAGCTATTTAGAGGGGTTTGATGTGAAGTCTGCTGTTCTACAGAAACTTACTAACTTAATGTTGATTAAAGGTACAACAGTGATAAACAGCAGTCTGCAGATCTCACAATTAAAGAAACATTGTTCATCAAAAGCTTCTTCCAAAGTAAGGCATCAGGATTTCCAGAACAAGCATTTTGTCAAGTAACATGTAGACTAGTGGCTGCTCCACTGTGACAAATGTTGCCTCTAATATTCTTCTATTGGGCAGTGGTAATTTTAAAGGGTTTTTTTTAAAAGAGAGAGAGAGCAATCTCGAAGTGAAATGAAAAGTCTTCTGGAAAAAGCATCTTCCCCTATATTTGGGCACTAAGATCAGGATCGCAGTATTTTCATTTGCATTGAAGGTCTCTGAGCACTGAATGATGGTCAGTCAGACTATATATGAATTCACAATACTGTGTGTGTGTGTGTGTGTGTGAGAGAGAGAGACATATGAAAACCATTTCAGCCATGAGCAACATGGGGACAGTAGCGCTAAAAAGTCTGGTTTTTTTTGTGTGACCTTGATTGGAGCTCAACACAGAAGCGACGAGATTTATTTCTTATCCAAAATGGTCCGTTTGGTCTACAGACTGTGAGGTGTCAAGGGTCCTGGAGTTTAAGGGACCTTGGGCCTTGGGCCGAATTCACCAGATTAGAGGCTACTATCCCACTACACTGCTCCATGGGTGCTGTTGATCACTTACAGCTGCCTCATGGGTTATTGTGGTGCACTTTGTGTTAAAGGGTGTTTTCACAACGACAGTCACTTTCACTTTTCTCTAGAACAGGGCATTTCATACCAACCCATTATGAATAACTTCGCTTACACCCTAACTAAATAATTATGTAGAAAAGTGGAAAAACATGTGAAAAGTCCTTTTAAAGAAAAGTCTTAGACATCAAACTCCTCACATGCACCAGTTAACATCACCACATGCTTAAATTCGTATTGGACAGAAGCAGGTCACCCCACTCTCTTAAGCACATAACCCTTGGAATCTCAGGGCCTCACTTTTTAATTAACAATACATAATTACTATGTCATTCTTGAAATGTATAATTTACATAGAGATACATATCCTTCACAATGAATAACTTAGTGTTATACAAGATGCAAAACATGCAGTGAAAAAAAGTACAAAGGTGTTTCACCAACAGTATATTTATTACACAGTTATGGTGCAGCATATTTTACTTTCACATACCAGTAAACATGTACGCATATATTATAGCACAGCAACACTGAACAATAAAAAAATGTCTCTTCAGCTTTCTTCTGCTTCTTTATTTGCTCTTCTGCCCACAAATGGCTTTCTGTTCATTTGTACCTGGAGCTGCATTTAGGAAGAAAAACACACAAAAAAATGTATTAGTATATTTAATATTTATACTTAATCTAACTTCAATAGCTATAATACTGTCCTATTACTAGAACTTCCATTGACTAATGTAATACTACAGAAGAGTCATACTCAACCCAAACTCAACCTTTTTTAACAGGATTAATTGACTTATTTTACTTCTTATCTGTATAAACCATGTCAAGCTTGTGCCAAATTTGTGAACCCTTTAAAATGCCTAAATATGACCTAAAATATTATCAAATTTTTCTACAAAAGTGTTTGCAGTTGTCATTTTTAAACATCACACTTTAACATAACTACTTTAAGACTGTATTGTGCTCATTAGTATACATTCACTTCTTTCTCAGTACACCAATACCCTGTATATATATATATATATATATATATATATATATATATATATCTCATCATCATGTCACTGCTGAGT
>JBBPDA010000001.1:52396290-52411377 GCA_037974385.1 Arnoldichthys spilopterus
TATCTCATCATCATGTCACTGCTGAGTTTACTTGTTTTTCTCAACCAACACATTCAATTAAACTGTTGACCCAATGTTAACAACTTGAAATTCAATCAGAAAATCTCATGCAAGCTGATTAAAGTGGCCATTATAACCACATATAGCCGTAGCGATTCGATAGATATGATATAAGCCACAAGTAGTTTGCTCATCCTTTAATTTTATTGCAGTTAAATTACATAAAATTATACTTTTTAATCTTGTACCCTGGTCAGTGACCCTAGCGGTCATAATAAACCTAATACATTCGATAAAATCACGCAAGGTAAGGTTCTTGTTTTCCTGTAATACTTCTTCAAATATAAAAAACTTTTGCCCAAACCTAAAACTTATTCTGAGTTAACTTTATTCATTAACTTTCGAAACCACTTCTTCCGTGAGAGCTGGAGCCAATCCCAGCGGACTATGAGCCCAAGGCGGGGTTCACCCAGAACAGGAGGTCAACCTGCACCCCACGCGAACACTGGGAGAGCTTGCAAACTCCACACAGAAAGGCAGCCATGGCCGACCCCGGGTTCAAAGCCAAGACCTTCTTGATGTGAGGAGACACTCTGCAACTGTGCCTCCACTGACTTAATGTATTTTAATTATATTGTCAAGAGATGGGGAAAAAATACTAACCAACAGCATGTTTTTTTTTTGTTTGTTTGTTTTTAGTCACTTGGATGTGCAATCAACCAAAAAAAAAAAGCCTATGATGGCTGTGGTGCCCAAAAAACGTGAAACAGAACGACATCTGAGCAGGTTTAGAAGAGCAAAGCTTTAATGATTTACCATGAGGATTTACCACTGGCCAAAATAACTTCATAACTACAATAAGGTTGGCCATAACTAGAGTGGTGGCCTAGTGGTTAGGACGCTGCCTTTGAGACCTGAAGGTTGCAGGTTCGAGTCCCAGCCCGGGCACTACTGAGGTACCCTGGGCGCTGTTAGCCATGTGTGCACGTGTAATGGGTTAAATGCAGAGGTCACATTTCGTTGTGGTGCTTGAGTGTGTTCACAATGTCAAATAGACACTTTCACTTCACTTCAAAAGAGAGACTTTACAGAAGAAAAATAAGACACCCTTAAGTTAATGTAAGCTAATGCAACAAGATTTAGCTCATGTTGGAATATTTCTATTGGGCTGTTCTTCGCCATATTCTTACACAGCGTGAAGTGTGAAAAATGAAGATATAAGGTTTCGTTCTGAAAGGAACTAATTTGTAATTTTTCTTTATACTGATTCATGTTTCTTTCTACTTTTGGAGAAACTACATTCTCAGAGGATACGTCTTTAGTTCCTTCAGCTAGTGAACATGCAACACACAACCACACAGCCGTTCTTCGGGCTATCTATCTATCTATCTATCTATCTATCTATCTATTTATCTATTTATTTATTTATTTATGAAAACGTATAAACACAAAGTTTTTTCTCCCAGAAAAGTGAATGAAGTTCAACTTATTAAAACTAATTTTAGTTATTTAATAGGACCTAAAAGTCCATGTTGTACTATAGAGGGTTAACTCAGTGTTTATACCCTGGTGGACTACAATCTACCTGGACAAGGACAAGAGGTGCTTATTTAAAACGTTTTGCAGCCAGCACAGTCTGCGAGCCTGACATATATCCCTCACCTTGGTCCCCTCCATCATGTGAGGATCCTTCTGAAGAGCATTTTGCAGTCCTTCCTCAGAGGAAAAGCCAATCCAGCAAAAGCCCCTATGAAACCCTGTCTCTTTATCCTATAGGGCAAACAAATAAGTGCATGAATACACACTCACGCAGCACATAGACACAAACAAATGTCAAAGGGGAAATCTGTTTTATTGCTATTTTTGTTATTATATGTACATATTTCAACAAATGTAGAATGGCATATCGGTAGTGCAAATTAATAGCTGTATTTATTAGTTTATGCTACACACATACATTTACACTGAGAAAAAAATGCTATAGTTATACAGTGGCTCTGTTCTGGCAAGACTGTCATTCTGCAACCAAACGAAGCAAGACTGATTGAAACACTCACAAAAGGCAGTAGACACTTCTTCACGTTACCAAACTGTCCGAAATACTCCCTCACTTCCTCTGGACATGACAAAAGACAAAACAGTTCGCACAAATTAAAGAATTAATCCATAATAACGTGATTCGAGCCAGTTAGCAAGCAAGCTAATGCAGCAACATTAGCAATAAATAGGAAATTCAGTCATAATACATGATAAAATGCTGAACATGCTCTATTAACACCCTCATCGGTCATCGACAAGTTATATTAACTCACTTGAAGCGACAGTCCATGGTATTTTTGAGACAAAAACCTCCAACACCTTCTTGCTGGGCGCTGCCATTTTTCGTCCTTGGTCGACGCGGTCACCGCTGACGTCACGTGACGCGTAAGGCCTGTATAAGTTCGTGATTTAATAACAGCGAAACGAGCATCAAATGCCTTAACAGTCGTATGGTCGGTTCAAATAAATTGATTATATGTTGTATACGAGTGAGTTGCTTTTTTTGCGACGAAATACTACTTTTTTCACTGTTGCTAGGGGTGAAATGTCAGAGGTGAGTGATGGTGGGAAAGATGGCAGCCTCCGTAGTGGAGCATGGGGAGGATACGTTTAGGAAATTATTCAGGTTATACAAGCGTAGAAATCCTCCTCCAGACTTCAGCCAGGTCATCGATTTCTCTAAAAGAGTAGAACATTCACGGGTGGGTCCAAAATCAACGATATTTGTAGTGAGATTTAATTTATTAAGTGTGTTGTGCATGTAGCTTTAGCCTTAGCCCAGCCCTCTAGAGCAAATCTGACAGGAATTTCTACAGGATTCCAGCAAGAATCTCACAGTAAAATGGAATTTTATTAATACAATTTACTGAAATCTTGCAAGATACTACCAGATGAACAGTGTCACAGTTCTGTGTTCTAGATCTGTGGTTAAACATAAAAGAAGAAACTTCAACTTTGTTTCAGCTTAAGTCAGTGCTTGCTCAGTTGCCCCCATTATGAAAGGTCTTTAGGAATTTTGTGGTGATTAGTTTTCATTAAATAAATTATGGGAGTTCTTACATTCATATTATATTTCTATTATTACTTCTAACAATGCACCAATTATGGCCCCTGTGAATAGATGCTGATCTTAGATTATTTAGTACATAAACGTTCATTAAATCAAAAAAAATATGTCATTTAACTGGATTAGCATTATAAATAAACAGCATTACAACTTTTAGGGTTACATATGCAGTAGAAGAATAAAGCCCAAACTTTTACTGCATCCATTTACTTTTTCAGCATTTCAAAAATCAAATACAAGGAGCCACAGGTA
Source organism: Arnoldichthys spilopterus (assembly GCA_037974385.1). Classification (NCBI taxonomy): domain Eukaryota; kingdom Metazoa; phylum Chordata; class Actinopteri; order Characiformes; family Lepidarchidae; genus Arnoldichthys; species Arnoldichthys spilopterus. Next base: position 52,399,649 of record JBBPDA010000001.1, read on the forward strand.
GCCAGGGAAAGGTTCGCCGTGATGGAGTGGTGTGTGAGAGTTTTGGTGTATGGAAGATCAGACAAGCTGCCACATTCTGAATAATCTGCTTTGCAGGTTTTTACAACTGAGCTGGACAATGGCAAACTCAGTGAGGAAGCTGCTTTTAGAGCAGGACTTCAGCCTGTTAAAGAGTGGAGGGCCTTCGGCCTTCGAGGATATCCAGGTATGGTGTTTATATGAAGACCTTGCATGAGTAGAGCTATTACTGCCATTTAGTCAGGAAGGAGCTTCTTAATCCTCATCTCTTACATGTTTTACCTGACATCAACAATACGCTAAATATGTAGCTTTGTCAGCCCTCAAACTGGGTTTGTAGTAGTAACTGGGACAGTTAGGAACCTGTTTACATCATTCAGCCCATACATTAAAACTACCTGGTTAGTATTGTGTAAGCGCCTCCTCATGCTGCAGAAACACTGACTGTGGTGCACTGTGCGTTCTGATACCTTTCTGTCATAGTCAGCATTAACATTTTGTGCAGCAGGAGCTCATCTTTGGGATCAGAACAGACAGGCTAGCCTTCACTCCCTGCATGCATCGTTGAGCTGTGGGTGCCCATGACCATGTCGCCGATTCACCAGTTGTTCTTTCTTGGATCACTTTTGGTAGGTACTAACTACTGCACACCTGGAGCACTCCACAAGAGCTCCACATTTTTTCTGCATCCAGTTTAATTAACTTAGACAAAAAACTGCCTATTCACTCGCTGCCTAATATATCCCACCCCCCTGGTAGGTGCCACTGTAACGAAGTAACTAGAGAGAAAATGTTATTTACCCGTCTGTGGTGTTAATGTTATGTGTCTGTTGTGTGTCTTTTCTTGTCTCTCCTCAAATGTAGGCTTCATATTCATCTCTAACCCCTTCCTACCGGGCTCACAGCAGTACTGGGTAAGGCAGTGCCTGAAAACCTACCCTCAGAAACCCAACATGTGTAACCTAGACATGCATATGTCACCTACTGAGACTGAGAACATCTGGGAGAACAGTGTTGACAGTTTTCGGTAAATAAGCCTTCTTTTTGGAATTGGAGTCAGGTTTCAGTCAACGAGATGACAATCAGGCATGAGCCACACCCTGTTTTATTAAAATAAAATCAGAGATCCATCATAATCTGATCTTCAAAACTGCAGCTGCATCATGGCACAAACATGAGATTTCCATTATCATTTGTCCAACTCCGGTCCTAGAGAGCAGGTGTTCAACACAGATTTGTGATCTCCTGCTCAAACACACCTGGTCCAGCTCATCTGTTAATTGCCAGGTGTAGTGAGTGTTTTTGGAGGAGGGGAACTACCAAACTGTGCTGGACATTGGCCCTCCAGGACTTGGACAGGATTTGAACACCCCTGCTATAGAATATCCAGTGCAGTGATGCAAGTTCATAGTTATTGAGTTTCTGCTGTGTTGTAAAATGAATAATGTAAGTTTTGACTCACTTCTGAGTCTGTAAATGTGAATAGGTCATGTTTTTTAATTATTTATTTTTGGTAATTTTTTTTCAATCGATTGAATAATAATTACAGTGGTCAAAGCAATAGTAGACAGCAACAGAAGGGCTCTCGAAACGACTACTAGTTTTCTTGATATGTTTTCTGAGATTTCTTTGAGGATTTATTAGTACATATTTTTTAATATAATTTATAGCAAATAACTTGACCTGCACAAGTTGCCATGAACTCTCAGGAAAATTACCTTCACCTCTCACACATAGACACAACACTGACATTTCACTGACTTTGTACAGGGGGCTTGCAGGGTTAAATCAGGTATGGATGATTTAGACGTTTCAAACATACACCTCTTTGTGTAATGTCCATAAAAGTTCTGGCTTTCAGTTCATGTGTGAAAGGGCCTGAACAGAATTCAGTAGTTAGTATTGGGTCACTGTCCCACATGTCCTTGCTCCAATCAGTGAAAACAGATGTAAAAATAAAACCCATCCTAAGCTGAATGACTATGTAATCTGTTGTGCAGGAAAAAAGGGAAAAGGGAGCCAAGGACACTGCTGGAGAAACTTCGCTGGGTGACTTTGGGTTACCACTACAACTGGGACACTAAGGTACCCCTCCCAGATGTTGTTTTATGACTGACATTTATCCCAAATTTAGCTTCTGTAAGACAGCTGTCCTTGACGATAAGTCCTAGCGACTAAAGCACAGTGGGTTTTCTTCATTCTCTCACACTCTCATCGTTCTCTCGACGAACACTGAGCCGAGTCAAAGTGATCTGGCACTACGGAATCCGGACTTCTTCTCGAATTAAGCAAAAACAGAAACGTAAAGTCAAAATCACTTAATACAAGTCCTGTGTCGTGTTAATAAAAGGAGGAAAGGTTCATGTGTTTGTTAATGTGTTTTCACTTCCCCCTGGGCTGGCTGTGTGTTCTGTTGAAGTTCGCCTCCCCTCAGACAGAATGCACTTTGTCCTGGGTCTTATTAGAGCCATTTCCTCCTTTCAGGACAGTTCATCTCTAATTTTACAGACCTGATGCCTGCCTGTCTCGTTTATATGCTAATTACATAAAAGTGTTTAGTCTTCTGTCCTATTAAATCAGTCAGGAGACGCACACAGGATTCATTAACCTGATCACCGTTTGACACTGCCAAATGTCTGACAACAACCTGTGAATTTTAAACAGAGTCTCTCTCGCTCCTTCTCTCCGTTTGAGTGCGGGTGAAGGCTGAGCCACCAGGTCTGTTAGGATCGCAGGCCTGTCTGGCTAATTCAGCTGTTTGGGAAGACACGGCTCACATGATTATCTGCTGATTACACTTTCACGCCTCATCGCTGACACTGGGATCGGGTGCAAAAGCCAGCGAGCAAAAGGCACAAACCGGAACAGCGTCCCCTAATCTTTTATTAGATATGTAAATCGTTGCTCTCTTCGTACACTAACAACTGTGAGAGAAATATGCATTTGTGTATGAGATCAGAAGTATCCACATGCATATCTTCTGCAGTAATCAATACAATACGCTATCAGCTTTTAATATATAAAATGTCCATCACCATCTAGACATACTCTCCGGACCATTACACCCCCTTCCCACCAGACCTCCAGTCTCTGTCAGAAAAAGTTGCTGTGGTCTGTGGCTTCCCTGGCTTTACCGCGGAGGCAGGCATTCTCAACTACTACCGCTCTGATTCGTCTCTTGGAATCCACGTTGATGAGTCTGAACTCGATCATTCTTGGCCTCTTCTGTCTTTCAGGTGAGGAAATTGTGTTGTTTGAAATGGGTCTGTAAAATGTCATGTTGCGTAATTTATATTACTTCTGTTTTAACTGATGGTCCAGGTTGTTACTGTACAGAAATCAAAATATCAAAGTATTTTATGTCAAATTACCAGTAGTCAATAATACAAGATGTGTGGTGTACAACGTTTGCTTCTTTTGTTTTGCACTAGAACTGCAAGACTATTGTAGCCAGTAATTAACTAGTTTTTAACCATGTATTTTATAGGTCTGATATACAGGGTATCGTACAGTGTACCATACAGTGTATGAGACTGCATTACCAAGTGTTTGAGAAACAATTCGAGAAAAGGTTTTGTTTTATGAATTGTAACATCTGTAAATGTAAAATCTTTAGGGTTCTGATCAATTTGGTCAAGCGCATTTTGAGTCAGTTTTATTTTTATAGCCCTTTTTACAACTGACGTTGTCACAAAGCAGCTTTACAGAAACCGGGTCCGAGCCCCTCAGTGAGCCAAAGGCCACAGAGACAAGGAAAAACTCCCTAGCTGTAGGAAGAAACCTCGGGAGGAACCAAGGCTCAGAAGGAGGAACCCATCCTCCTCTGGTCGACACCGGATAGCAATAACAAACAAGAGAAAAGAAAAGGATAAAAAGAATAAATAAATAAATATATGTAATAACAATTCTCAGTGTAAATGGGAAGCAGCAGTTCCTTGTGTACAGGAGCCGTGATGACTTTAGATCAGTTCTTTGGTGGACAAGGCTGTTCATATGGGCTCCTCAGTAGGGGTGAGTGGATTAAAAGCTGCAAAAACTTCAACCAGCAAGTGGGTATGAGTCCCTGTGTCTTACTGAGAGATTCACTGAGCTTAACTCAACCTGTTCACTTCGTCACTGCCATTTGGTTTAGGTCAGTTATGTTAAAAAAATCCACTGGTCTTTAAACTGGAAGACTTTTTCAGTGAGCTTCCTCACCCGACATTAGATAAAGGCTGCTAATTATAAGTGGTTCTGTTTTATGGACTTCTCTGAGAAGTTTTATTTTTACTAATTTGTTTATGTATTCAGAGTTTTACACTAAAGAAAATTTTCGACTGTTTGACCGAGGCCTGTATTTAAAAAAAACTATGGGGTTGCTGAATAAAAAACTTAATAATATTGTTATTATTGCCCAAATGAATATAAAATACAAAGTAAAATTTCTTATTACTTTTTTTTGTTTGACAGTTAAAGGGTTAAGCGGTTAAATGTTTTTAAATGTTTATCTTTGGTAATGAACTTTACATTTTTCAGTTGCTTAGATGATGGTGGTGGTATAAGACACCCCATAGTAGACACCACTAGATGTGCTCTTGAAAACCACTATTTGTTTTCTATGGAAACTATTTAAACTCTTGATGTGTATTCTGATTGTGAGAAATCTCTCTTTCTTTACTTATTAGTTCTAATAGCCTCATAGCTGTAGTGCAAAATGAAAGAAGCAAACTTCACACACCACACTTTGATTAGCTTCATAGTAAGGGATGTTGAATTGTGGTGATTTTGATTTGAGTCATCCCCACTTAAAATACCATATTTTAGAGCAGGAGTGTCCAGCTCTGTAGTATCACTATGCCAAAAGTGTACAGGGCTAAGAGGTTATTCATCACTGAACTCTTCAACAAGGTCTCTTTTGATGTTTTAATACCTACTCATGCTTTTAACCACTATGGTTTGACTCAGCTTTGGCCAGACAGCGGTCTTCCTCCTTGGGGGCACTAAACGACAAGACCCTCCCACAGCCATGTTCATGCGCAGCGGTGACATCATGGTAATGTCAGGCTCTAGTCGGCTGCTGTACCATGCCGTGCCTTGCATCATACCGGCCCCTGCTGCTGATCCCCTGCCATCCTGCCTGGGCCAGCGTCTGGGAAAGGAACCGGTGAGAGATGATCTTATCCAAGATGTGTCTGAAGAAGACTGGGAGGTATGCTCCAGGTACCTCCTGACATCACGAGTCAATATGACTGTGCGACAGGTTCTAGGATCAGGCCAGACTTTCCCTTCAACACTGCCACCTGTTGGAACTATTGCTGACTCTAGAAGTGGTTACGGCGAGGATGAGGAGACAGAGGATGTAGCTCCAAATGTGAAGAAGATGAAGAACGTTTTAGGCTTTGAGCTTGATTCTTGACATTCATTTCTTCTGATTCACTTTCACGAAGTCCAGAACACACTAACTCTTCATTTTAATGTTGGATTTGCAGTTGTTCCAGAACACCAACTGACATGCCAAATGAATCAGTGTGAACATAGAGAAGACCATTCTAGGACAGTGTAAACAGGGAGAATGTTCTAGAACTTAATGAATGGGTAGAACCTTCATAAAGCGCATGATGGGCAAAAACGTTTTAGAACAGTTTGAATGGGGCGAATGTTCTAGAAACAACATAAATGATGGATAGCATTCTCGAAAAGAATGATTGAGTGAGATGATTCTAGAACATTATGAATGAGGCAGAAGTTTCTAGAAGAGCATGGACAGGGAGAACATTCTAGAACGGTGCAAATGGAAGAGAACATCGTACAAACTCCCTACAAATTCTTATATGGCACACAAGCCAAGTTTGTGGGAGAATTTTGAGTCAGTGTGCTCTGGGCTGAGAAGTCTGCTGTAAAGTAACCATGAGTTCTTTGAGAGTTGCTGATGTTTATTTCATCAGAACACATGTTTAAAAACTGTATATATGTGAATACAATAAACGTTTGAAAAAATTTTATGAAGTTTTCACAAATGCAGAAACCATGGTCAGCAGCTAGCATAAGAAAATGAGGATTTCTATCTTCTTGTCAAGTCAGCTTGGCGGAAAAAACAAGACGACTTCTTAATCTGTCATGTTCAGCTTCCCTCACAATGACATCCACTTCATAAAACACAAGTGACCTTCAGCCCAGCCTGTCTGCAGACATGCCGATGTGCTGGCCACTCCGTAGTGGCTGCCATGTTTGCTGGTTAGCCAGTAATTCTAAACAGATCTGACCTTCAGTAAAAGGAAGAGATGGCATATCATCTCTTTAATCTGGTCACCCTTCGTCTGGACTGTGGAGAGATTGGCTGTGACAAGCTCCCCAAGGCACACAGCCTGACAAGGCCATTGTGCTGTTGGACACGAACCTCCAGCGTTACCTAGGCAATGAAACTTCCCTGTCAAATGGGTTGCTTCTGATGGGGGAGCCTTGGAAATTGGCTTCTGGAAGGTTTGCATTTGATTCCCTTCATGTTCACTCTCATTGTAACTGATCAATCACTGTTAAAGCAAGTTTTTAATTTACAGCCAATCATGAGAATCCCATATGTATGCAAGACCAACACTGCCTTGAAAATGTTATTTTGATTTGTTCGGCTCCTGTTCCAAGTGGATATTATTATTAATGAGAATTATCATTAATAATACTAATGCTGCTACTACTAATAATAATAATAATAAGAATAATGATAATAATAATAAAGTAAAAGTACCTTTCCAAAATTCAACTAGAAATGCAAAAGTCTCAAAATCAAAATAATGCCTAAGTACTGAGTAGATTATAGAACTGCAGTAAAATATCTATGAACATCTAGCATTATTGTCACAGGAAGTGAAGTTTATCAAGCTGTTCTGAAGTCAGTTGTGACAGTACACCTACATATACCTAGAATAATCTGGCTGGAAAGGGTTACAAACTGAAAATGTTACTTCTAGGCGCTGCCGTGAGTAGCAGCCTAACCAGTAGTTCCATCTCTTAAATTTCCCTCTGGATCAGTACAGTATCTAGCTATGTATTTATCCACCTATATATCCATCCATTCATCCATCCACAAGATAGACGTAACCAATCCAGAGTAAGACAGACTGGAACAAATTAGGAGAATTCAAGAATATAGTCATCTTCTCCAGTAGTGCTTGACCAACAAAGATCACTCCAAGAGCAAGGCATTTGATAGCCTGTGAGGTAATTAAAGAATACAGAATAATGATAATCTAAAGACCTCTTTCACATTACATAAACAAGAATAAAGTTATTTTTTGTGGATGGCCAAGTCAAGATTCTGAGCTTAACCGCACAGAAATGTGGAGTATGTATGTTATTTTGGTTTAATTTGTTTAATTTGGTTTTCTTTATCTACTTCTAGGATTTGTGGGGAAAAAAAACTATCATATAAAAATTCTAAAGGGTTTACAAACTTTAAAGCACCACTGTGCCTACCTGTCTTGAGGTAGTCATTGTTTTCCCTGCCCCAACAGACCTGTTTATCTTGTTGAATGACTTGATAATTAGCCTGAATTTGACCAGGGCACACATAAATGGGTGCCCTGCACATAATTATATTTGTTATTAGGAAACTACTGTAATCATGCGTTTTCCAGTAATTCACAGGCTTACAAAGTAAAAATCTGTGATTGTATTTCAACCTATAAGACAACAATGATGATTTGATTAGAAATAATTATTTTCTTTGGTGATTGAAGTTTATTGATTATGGCTTTTGGATAATTACCGCTGGTTTGTGCTATCTGAATGGGGTGATTTGGGGGTAATTGTTAGGAGAAATAACAGACTTCAGAGAGAAGCTTTGGTTCTGACTCTTAAACTGCAAAAAAGTGAACAAAAAACAAACTAAAGGTTATAAAATATACAGAGAGGACAAATTAATCTTGCACATGGTTATTTTATCTGAAGTTGGAGGACCTAATAAACTTGAACTTTAGTGGAAACAATTTTACCAACACCATGATCAGTAACATGAAAATTCTTTATGTGTTGGGAATAAAAGGTCACTGCATTGCTCATAACACAAGCTGTAGTTCAGTCCCATACTCACGGCAAACTCTGTTTTCAGGGGCTGTTCCTGAGCCCATGTAGTGTTTTGCCACCTGAAGGCCTGAAAATTGAGGGCATATTGATTTTTGTCCTTGTTCCTTGTGCACAGGGAATTCTCCAGATTCTCAAAATATTTTGATGATATTAAATACTATAGATCATGAGATCTCTAAACTCTTTACAATTTAACGTTGAGGAACATTATTCAAAAAGTATTACACAATTTATAGATACTGTTTTTTTGGCAGATTGGTGAACCTCTGCCCATCTTAACTTCTGAGAGACTGTGCATCTGCATCAGATGCTCTTTTTATGCCCAGTCATGATACTGACATGTTGCCAATTAACCTAATTAGTCGCAAAATGTTCCTCCAGCTGTTTCTTTTTCGTGTCACTTTTCCAGCATTTTGTTGCCCCATCTCTATTTTTTTGAGATGTGTTGCTGCCATTATATTCAAAATGAGCTAATATTTTTCCTGTAATGAAAATATCCCACTTTTAACATTTTATATGTCTTCTATGTTCAATAGTGAATGAAATATTGGTTTATGAGATTTGCAAATCTTTGCATTCTGTTTTTATTCACATTTTACACTGCGTCCCAACTTTTTTGGAACTGGGTTTGTATATGAACTTATTGCTTGGCTCTAAATAGTGAAACTTAAGTTTATCATCCTTTCTGACCACCGTGAGGAAACTCTCACCACAGCCAAGGCCCCTGTAGGACATTCATTTCGAACAGGCAGAAATATCCTGCCCTCTTTGATAAAATTATACGCTGTCAGGATGATGTATGTAGTCATATAATTTTTATTGCTGCCATTTTATCTGCTCTTCCTGCTGGCTCCATGTTTCTGCCCTGTTGCACCCCCCCACTCCCATTACTCTGTCATTACCCAACATTGGCAGGTTCAGGCAATGGGGCGGGTGCAGGTTCCTTCCTAAATTAGCTCCACATCGGTAAGACCGCACATCACCGCGGCTTAGCTCCTTTCACAGTGGAATTTACTGGAAAGTCAATTACACAGATCCATCACTGTGCAGGAAAGAGCATGATGTTAGATTACAGCCTTCTCCATTTGCATCAAGGCCTTTTTTCAGCACCTACCCCATTTGTTTTTTTTTTTCCCTTAACTGTAGATTATGTGACTGCTCATTTTCATATGGCAAGGTATGTAGCCATATGAATATTAGTTTGCTGGATTTTTTACTTTGATTGAATATGGAAAAAAAACTTAAAGGGCCCATATCATGAAAAAGTTCGGTTTTTCTGTGTCTCTGAAATAAACATTTAAAATATTTAGATGTCCTGAACAAGTTGGACAGATAATGAATCCTTGGCATTTAGAGTGTACTTTTACCTTCAAAAGCCCACAAAAGGCCTCATTAAGGCAACTAATTAGGGAATATTAGCCTTTCAAATTGGGACAAAATTGCATTTGCTGCGTCACTGTTGTAATCACTGCCATTACCAATAATTGCTGCTGCAGTCATACTGAGATGCAAGACACAGGTTTAAGGGAAACAGGCCTACACTGCCGTAGATTCTCTGCAACATTCTCCACAAAATAATTTAATAATTACTGGTGCATAGCATACCCATATATATTTTACAATACAGCATTGTGTCTATGTCCTGTTCATCGAAACATATTTTGATATGTGCTTGATGAGATTTGACTTTTCTTTTTAAACTAATTGCAAGAAAACACAACCTGAGTTTAACATTTTGCCTTTACCTGAAGAGTTTTTCATGTATTATGCATTAACTTACTGAGATTATGTCCAGACAACACCTGAAATTAGCATCAGGAAGAAAACATGCAGGGTTTTTCATGACCAATTGTGTCAAAAAGATGGCATTAAATTCCTAAGATCTGGAAATCTCATGCAAGTCTTCTACGTCTCTTAAAATTGTAATCTGAAATAAACTTTCTGACACCACATGACTGCAAGCTTCTATTAGGTGCAAGCGCCAATGCTGGCCGAGATGAAGGGAAAGATGAAAGGAGATCTGGAGAAAATGGATTGAGATGTGGTGAGAGAGCCTGAGATGGAGAGAGACATGTAGAGAGAGAGAGAGAGATAAACATGGAGGGAGAAATGATGTGCCAGTATACAACGTTAGAGATGCAGCAGAAAGCATATAGACAGGTGATGAAAAAATAACCAGCATAAAGTGCCTCAGTCAAGTGTGGGGACACCACAGGCTGCCAGAAGACTTTCACTTTTCATTGATTCAAGTCTTTCGTACCTCTGGAGGTATGAAAAAAAAACATTCTTCCAGAAGATTTATTTTGGTTGATTGTGCTGTCAACAGTGACCCTTCCCTTTAAACCTAAACCACACCAGCAAATTGACCCCTAGAATTACCTCACTATAGGTCAATCTCTGTGATGTTTTCAGCACAAGACATAGGTGATCAGTTAAATAACATTATGGAACTTGAACCTGCAACCTTCTGCTCACGAAGGCCTAACCAATAGACCACCACTGCCCTTAATGTAACATGACAACAGAGGAATGTGACCACAGGGAAAAATCTGGAAAAACTCTAGAAAGTTAAAGGTTTTGACATGGCTGGCTTAAGCGATAGCAGGGAATAACCACAGAGGAAAACCTGTGGCTGCTCGGAGGAAACACTGGGCACTTCAAACAGGCTGTAAACAAAATAACGTCCTCAACCAAAAAAGAGCGCAGAGACTGAATAGAATATAGGAGTGTGCATTTCTGTTAGAGAGACTAAAACCAGAGAAGGGAAAGAATTGGGCACAGGGAGAGAAAGCAGAAATGTTCAGATGATCCAGGTCTGCTGGACAGGGAAACAGGAGAGAGGGAGACTTAGGAGGAAGTCTAACAGACTTCACCAGTTACTGGCTTTAGGTCTGTGCCTGCCCATGCAAGCATACCACATTAGTAGACCACAAAAACATAGCGACAAAATGGAGAGAAAATCAACATTATATAGGCCTAGGCAGAGATGGTCCGCATATGCCCTGATTGCCTCCACTAGCAGTTCGCTATCGCCCCCTGCTGGTCGGGCCCTCAAAAGCGTATGATTATATAATTTAAAATAAGAAATTTACAAATGAAACAAACCTTTTTTTTCCATTTTTGGAAAAATGATCAGGATAGCCTTTATATTTCACCCCCCTCTGTATTCATCACATGGATCAGTCCTGTGTGCACAAGTGAACAGAATACGATACAATCACTGCCACTAGGTGCCAATGATGGGAAGTTCTGACTCATATGTGTAAAGGAAATCTTGTTCATTAATATGATCTTGTTTAAAGACCTTATTCGACTTACCCTACAGGTAAGCTGCCACAATTCAGATGAAGGAAACTCAATCACTCAATGAGATGACTCGCTACTCCAAAGTCATTCAAAAAATTCATTCAAAATGACACATCACTGTTAGATGCGCTTGCAAGTAGAGTAGACCATGAACTGTCAGTGGATTTCATAGATGTCATTGAAGAAGTCAGGACATAAAAAACAATAAGAGGCAACAGAAAGAATCTGCTTTAATTATGTTATGCACTGTTGAAGGTGAAATATCCAAACCTCTTCCTATCTTTCTTTGAGGAACATTGTTTTTAAACATTTCAATAATTTTCTCATGTATTTGTTGGCAAACTGGC
>JBBPDA010000001.1:52422677-52438064 GCA_037974385.1 Arnoldichthys spilopterus
TTTACATACTTACTATATATACATGAAATTAAGTTATACACAAGTTTCAGTCTATATATATATATATATATATATATATATATATATATATATCTTTCAGCTGCTGTGATGAGCAAATTTCCCCAGTAGGGGGTCAATAAAGTTCTATTCTATTCTATTCTAATGTCTAAACACTCTTTGAAATTTTACACAAACCTTATGCATTTAAAAGTGTTTAACAAAAGCAAACAGGATCGCTTTCCTGTACTGCTGTCCACCCTCTCTCTTGCCACTACAGATAAACAGAAGCAGGTTACTAACATACTTGGCCTGTTAACCTGGAAACATTCTGTTCTCAGCCTGACAGGATGCTGTGTGTCAGGGTGTTTCCTAGCTCCAGCCCTGTAGTCCTGAACTGCACAGGCCAGCGTTTTTCCTGGTCTAACAAACAGGGCTGGACAATTTGCTGAAAATACCTTTTTTTCACTACTTCCATTGCAATTTAAATGTGATTAAAATATTTTTTTCCACCAAGGCCCTTCTTTTTACCAAGAATTTCATTCTTTTACAGTTTAGGCTTGAGTACTAAATGTAACGTGCCCACAAGCTAATTTACAAGCTCTGTATTATTTATTTATTTATTTATTTATTATATTTCATTATTATGAAACTCCTCCAATTAAAATGTGCCAATACCGAATGATATAGGATACAGTTAATGTGATTTAAAAACTGCAGTCTTAAATTTTGCAATTTTATGAAATATATGAAATTGATAAATTGTTCATCCCTACTAAAACATATTTAGGATTTGATTATTATGGGTGGTCCATGCCTGGAGCATAGATAGATAGATAGATAGATAGATAGATAGATAGATAGATAGATAGATAGATAGATAGATAGATAGATAGATAACATTTTGCTTTCACATATATAAAGTATATAAAACACCTATTTTCTGAACACAGCCTGGGTTGTCTGCTAAACTTCCTATAGAACAGTCTGTAGGTTCTTTCAGCCAGGGTTCAGACTTTAGGGCAGCCGGGGGAGGAAACGCCACACATTTCTAGCTGGAGGTTACTTGAGTTCAGAACAGCGCCTTTATTACTGAGGCTGAACTGACACGGTAGACACGCCCAACATTCAAAAGCAACGATATCACTGGTCCAGAATAGAATGCCACTTTAGCCACGCCCTCTATGCAAAAACGAGGGCTACCACTGGATTAGACTACACTCGTCAACCCAGGAGTACTTATTGCCCTCATCCGGGGTCAAAATTCTAATTTTCACCGTTTTAATTTATATATACTTCCCTTCTGGTTATGACAAACTGGTATACGATAATAGCCAGAGTTTGTGCACTACATTTGCGTGTTGTATTAATTCAGGCAATTGTTTTGATCGCCTGAACGTATAAACGCCCCTTTGGCAACGTGACTACGCCAGTTGACAACAGTCATTGGATCATTGGAGAACCATTAAGCATCTCTATGTATTAATACCGACCGATTTCACAATTTCGTAGTAATAGATAACGGTTTAACATAGATAAGTACTACATTTCCTCGCTGCAAACGTTCAAAATCAGCACCATAGCAGGAGAATTAAACCGCTTCCTCGTCCTAAGCTCTTCAGTATGGCTGAAACTGGAAAAGGCACCGCGGCCACGCCCCAGGCACAAAATTTAGCTCAGCGATTGGCTGGGTTTTCAACGATCGTTTTGTTACGCCTTCTATGCAAAAATGAGCGCTGTAATTGGCTGCACTTGGTTGCCATGGGCGTTGATTTCCGGTATGCAGCGGGTGGAATTTCAGGTTCCTCCTCGCCGAGGTTGTTGGGGGCTCGTTTGTTTTCAGGCAGGCTGGGGATATTGTGTGATTGCCCGGTTTTCCCCTGTCTCATCGTGACCCTTCATCACAAATCTTCATATATGTAACTGTATGCGTTTGTGTCGGAGACGAGTATGACGGAGAGCGCAGCGAGCAGAGAGGCGAACGGCGGTCCGGCTCATGGTGCAGCCAACGGGCTGAAAGTGGGTAGGAACGGCTTCGTGAAGAACCAGCAGCAGCAGAAGAAGTGTAACAACCACGGAGAGAAGGTACATTTGTTTTGTTAAAGTGTTAAAATTTGCGATGCATGGCTGTCCAAACTGTCTCCCGAACATGTACACACTTCCAGCACACACCTGCCTGTAACACTCACCTGCTCCTCCTCTCAGTGCAGGTAAATCAGGTGTGTTTGATCAGGGTTGGGACTGAACTCAAGGTGACTAGACCAGGCTTGGCCACCATTGCTCTCATATAATGGGTTTCCTGAAAGCAGCAGACCAAGTTAGTACAGGTGTACATCACAAATGTGAGCACGATTCGGTCCTGCATCGATCCATCACTCGCATACATTTTCCATACCTTAAAACTGTAGTGATGTGATGCTGGGGTCTGCACTCCAAATGAAATATAAAGAAATGTAACAAAATCTGCGACATTTCCATGAACTCATATGCAAGCCACTTCCAATGTGAACTTTTTATCATTAAAGGTCAAATGCAGCAGTGTAGTCATGAGCAAAAACAGCTGCTCAGAGTAAAATGAAGGAGAATTAATTGTGGAATTAAAAAACGCGTCGATTCTTATGGGTCACATCGATACATCGTATCTTGCGATATTTCATTCAATGGATCAATACAGATCGGTTTATTGTTACACTCCTACAAGTTTGTCTGAACTGGTTGGTGGAGGCTTGCTGTCCTCAGCGACTTAACAACGATAAGTGGACTGCCATGTAAAGATGTGGGTTAGAGGGATTTGCTTACCTTTTTTGTCTGTTTTAATCAGCTGTGGCCATCGCATCATCATAAACGTGTTTGTCTAGCTTGGTAGGCAATAGGTTTGGAGTAAAGCAGGCCCCGTCAGCTGCTGTATGGCTCAGAATATTGCTCAATTACCAGTGGAGTGTATTATCACACACATTTGTGTGTGATAATACAAAGAGTCACAAAGAGTCACTTTCACATTTGTAATGATCCCATCTGAAAATGTATATTTTCTCTGAGCTTGCCTGATCACAAGAAGAATTTAATTTTTTAAAAACCCTATAACTGAGTTTCCTCACTTAATTTATTATATTAAATCTATTTTTTGTCACATGGGGCTACTGATTTTAATAGAACAATACAGATTCCAGGTTTGATTAGGAGTGAAAATAAAAATATAATCTATAAGTTGATATAACTAACATGAATTAGATATTCATCTAAGGTAAAACTATGCAAAAGTTAACAATTTAAAACCAAAGCAAATTGGACAGTATTGCATTATCAGTTGACGAACATAAATGGGTTACATATGAGCAAAATTCATTTTTTTAATCAATGACAGAGAATCCTGTCATTGAACAGCCAGGCTACCGGTACTGAATTTATGACAGTCTATGAAGATAGTGGTTCCATAAAATGTCAACTGGAGAAACTCACTGCAACTTTTGCATTCATAGTAGCTCCGGCCCTGCCTCTGTATAAAATAACAGCTTGATTGTTGAAATCACTCTTAACATAGTGTTTTCACTGAGTGTGCTGTGCATTTTTGTATGCTTTACTGCTTTTAATAGAACTGAACTGTTAATATATAAATAAAACGTTTATATTGAAATCTCCATTTGAAAGAATGCAATTTTCAAATTGCACAGGGCTGCAAATTTAATTATATAAATATGAATGTATTATTGTAATTGTCTTATTATCCAACTTTATTGGCATGTTTTAAATGTAGGAGTTTAATAATAGGCTTTTTTCTTACATTTGTTCTTAGGAAAAGTCCTGAAAAAGTTTACATTCATAACAAAATTTTTTTATTCATAACTAAGTTTTGCATACACATGGCAAAATTCAAATGTGTGTATGTGTGCTCTTGAGTGTGTGTAGCTTCTGTTCTTACCTGAGAACAAATTCCAAATAAGAAACACTCGAATCCTTGTTAAAACTGTGAAAGTGGGTTTCTTCTTTAAAACTGTTGATGAATGAGGCCCAGTGATATCATCTAATAAGGCTGAGCTCGTGATCTGGAAGTCTGGCACATGGCGTTTAATAGTATTTTTTTTTTTTTTAGAAAATTAGTGAATTTTTGCATTTTTGTGTTTATTTAAACAAAATATTGGCTTGAATATTTGAAATAAATAGAAATACAAATTAAAAACTGCAATTAGATATTTTCCATTCAGCCTTGCCTTTCAGACTCCGAGAAACTGTTAGGCCTATTTGTGCTGACATGTAAGAAGTTGGCCTAGTTGTAACCTTTGTAACATTATGAACTTTTTTCCAATCTTTAGTTTTCTGGTGCTGTGCAGCTGAGGGTCCTTTTTGCCTTGTAAATGATTTGGCACTCACACAGACCTCTCTTTGCTTTTCTGGTATTTGTTAGGAGCATGACTAGTCACATGTTGCTGTGAGACATGTGGTTTTACATTTCTGGTGTAATTGTTTCAGTGTTTCACCTAAGCTTGCTTAGAAGTATGAAGGGATACAGTTTGTAACTGTAGAAGAGATGGATTTGTGCTGTAAGGTTTTATGATGGCTCGGAGTGGCTTAATCAGTAAAGTTTTACAAGAATGTGGCCATATCTCTGCTATATGAACTTTTGAACCACATCTGAAAATCCACGTTTACATTGTTCAATTTTGTTTATTTTGTCCTGTTTTGTCTGCAAACACCTTCCCCAAGTTACAGTATATTGCATGCCTTGTTCAGTTCAGTGATCTTGCCCCCAGGTTCACCATGGTGTGTGCAATGGAGGATTATATAGCAGACCTTTCATCGAGTCCTTTGAAGAGACGCCCATGTTGGTGGCTGTGCTCACCTACATGGGCTATGGCATCTTAACCATCTTTGGCTACCTGAGGGACTTTCTGCGGGAGTGGAAAATTGAAAAATGCCACATTGCCAGGGAAAGGGAGGAACAAAAGGTAAATGTTTTTTACATTATGCTTGTGTGTATAAATGCAGAAAAAAACAGCACATTCTTCTTAAACATCAGCCACAACATTAAACCCACTGACAGCTGAAGTGAATAACATTGATAATCTTTTTACAATGGCATTTGACAAGGGGTGGGATATATTAGGCAGCAAGTGAACAGTCACTTCCTGAAGTTGCTGTGCTGGAAACAGGAAAAATGGGCAGTGTGTGGACCTGAGCGACTTTGACCTGGGCTAAACTGTAGACCAAAAGTGGTCCTAGGAAGAACACCAATCAATCTGGAGGCAGGGACATAGACACCCAAGGTTTACTGATGCTCATGGGGAGCTAAAGCTAACCTGACTGGTCTGATGCCACAGAATAGCTACTGTAGCAAGTTTATGCTGGCCATGTTGGAAAGGTGTCAGAACTCTTAGTGTATTGCAATAGTAGTGTAGTGTAGTAGTGTATTGCTGTGAATGGATCTGCATAGCTGCAGATCAGTCAGAGTGCTCATGTTGACCTCTGTCTATTGCTAAAAGCACATTAACTTGCCCTACCACACTACAAACACTGTTCAACAATGGTTTAAGGAACATGGTGGAAGTGTTGACTTGTCCTTCAAATTTCCCAGATCTCAGTATGGTCCCATCTTGCAACTTGTAGAACAAATTTGCTATTAATGATTTTGCTGCTAACCTGTTGGTGCTAGATAGCACAGCATGTCTTCAGAGTTGTAATGGAGCAGATGCCTTGATGGTTTAGAGCGGTAGCACAAGGGGGAACTTTCCACAATAATAGGCAGGCGGTTATAATGTTATGGCAGATGGGATCAGATCATAAAGCATAGGGAATTTGTTTTGCCCTGATTTTGTCCTTATTGTTCGTTACTCAAATGTGCCTGTACACTGTAGAGTAAAAGTTTATCTAGAACTGTTTGGAAGGCAGTAAATTATTTGCCAGAGCATAAAGAGCAAGAAGGAAATGTATCAGGGGAAGGATACTGTAGTTGGTTTTTTTTTTGCTGTGTTGTTAAGTACTTGAAAAGATAAGACGTTGCTTCTGTTTTATATGAAAGAAATTAGAGCCGTTTATATTGTGCTGAGGTTTAATGTTTTTTTTTTTGTTTTTTTTTTACAGCATGGTTGACCCAGAAACAAGACGTACAAAACAATACAACCATTGTTGAGTTAAAATGTGAATTTTCTTTTTCTCTTTATTTCCCTCCCCTCTAGGATTTTGTCCCGCTTTATCAAGACTTTGAAAATTTCTACACTCGGAATTTATACATGAGGATTCGAGACAGCTGGAACCGGCCCATATGCAGCGTGCCTGCAGACAAGATGGACTTAGTGGAACGAGTTTCTTATGATTACAATTGGACTTTTTGGTGAGTAGCTGTTGCCTACTGTGCCTCCAGTTGTAGCCTGTACTGGATAGAGTAGGCTATCAGCTTCTGTGAAAGATTTTCTTGTTTTAACCTTCACGATAAGAGGCCACATAAATCAAAACGCATAAACACGGCTCTCAGGGTCACTTTCATTTCTGTGTTTAAAATACTTTTGGTTTATGAGCACTGTAAATGTCAGAGGGAGCGTTTGCTTCATCAACTGGAAATGCAACGTTGGGTTCATTGCGCAAATGTGATTTTCATGCAGGATTGCTTAACATTGGGATTTCCTCTCTCAGCTACACAGGCAGGGTGGTGAAGGATGTGATCAACATGGGCTCTTATAATTATCTGGGCTTTGCTGAGAACACTGGCCCGTGTGCTGATGCAGCGGCAGAAGTCAGTCTGAAATATGGGGTTGGAGTGTGCAGCACAAGGCAGGAGATTGGTATGTGCAGATATGAAACAAATGAACATTTTACATGAGCTGTCACTATGGTGGTCCCCTTAAAGCTGCATCCTCACTACTTGTACTGGGGGAACATAATTGTCACATCCCATTGGATTAGCTTTTTTTTTTTTTTTTTTTTTTAAGTCACATTCACTCCACTCACTTTTTATTTTAAGTTTTCTGTTTCGGTTCAGATAAGAAATGATACTGTTGTGGACTTTTTTTCCAGGGTAAAGGAATGTAGTGCACATTTAAAACTTAAAAATGCATCTAGGTACACAGTTGGACCTAAAGGTCCTTGTTGTACATTGTTCTCTGTAAAAATCTCTCATTTTGGGTTTCAAAGGAATTTAGTGGACCATTTTCTGTAGAATTACTCATAAAAGTGCTTTGTTGTTGAAAATAAATCCTTGTGCTGGTACAAATAGTCTTGAGTTACTCTGACAGAAATCAGTGTTGATACCTAGATACAGAGATTTGTAATATGCACATCACAAAACACTGTCCTTAAAAATTGTGCAATTACATTATAATCATTTAGAAAATGATTAAATGCATTGTTGAATCTCAAAAAACATAAGGATATCAGTTTCATTATATAGATATGACACAAAGTTATTGTTAAATAACCGCAAAATACACAAGTGCATTTAACAAAAGCAGCTGCGTACTTGAATATTATTATAATCAGCTTTAATTGATTGTAACATTCCAAAGTTAATCTTCAGACTTATGCACAAAAGTGGATTTTATTCCCTGGTAGAAGAGCTCTAGGAGCCAAAACTCCGCATAAGTGTTGTAAAATGAGGGCTAATAAGAAATTTTAGTATAGTGAGTACAACCAGAGAAATAATGACTTTTTAAGGTACTAAATAACGCTCTGTGAAGTGGCTGTTCTTAGACAGCGCAGTCGAAGATATACACCCAGGCGCTCTCTAGCAGTTGTTTATATTGCAGTAAATGTCTTCTGGTTTGTATTAGCTGTATGATCTGTCTGTTTGCTTAGGTAACCTGGACAGACATGAAGAATTGGAAAAGCTGGTAGCCAGGTTTCTGGGTGTGGAATCCGCAATGGCATTTGGCATGGGCTTTGCAACCAATTCCATGAACATTCCAGCACTAGCTGGCAAGGTGCAGTATGAAGACACATTTCACAATGCTAAAGCTTCTCATTCGTTTGCAATTTTTCCCCTTGGCTGCCGAGGTTCCCTTTTCTTTGACTCCACACCACTCCTTGTATATCGTTGACAAGCCACCCTGCACTATTTCACTGCCTTCACACACTGGTACAGCTTTGAATGGGTGGAACCTTTTCTGGCATGTCGGTGCATGTAGTAATGCTCCATAAGAGCCCATAAGTATTTCATTCCACAAGTTTGATGCAACAAAATGTTATCTTTTCTGATCTGTATTGGGTTGGTCTAGAACAGTTGGGTCCTACTGGGGAGCTCCAGGGTCCCACACAGTGGTGATTTCCCAGCAAGTGTGCACCACATTCAACTTGTCACTTCATCTCCTGGTCTTAGCAACTGTGTTTAAGCAGGGAAATCACCTTACTGTACTGTATTCCAGAATTGTCCCCCCTGCTTTAGAGTGATGAAAGAAAAAGCAGCTTAAAAAAAGTAAGAAGGTATATGTCCAAGTTGGTAGAGACCTGCTCATTACACATTTTTTTTCAAGAGTATTAAGAGTTTTATCCCTTTTGCAACAGACCTCACTTTGGTAAGAAGGCTTTACTGTGCATATAGACATTGATGATAGAATTTGACTGCATTCAGACACAAGAGCATTAGTGAGCACAGGTACTGATGTTTGATGGTTCTGGACCACAAATGTCACTCCAACATGTCCCAGATGTACTGGATGGAGGTCCATCACTCCACAGAATGCAGTTCCACTGTTCCACAGCCCAGTGCTGGGGGGCTTTATAATACACTACTCAATGCTTGGCATTGGATGTGCTGACCTGAGCCTCATACGTGGCTGGTTCAGAGCATCCTATGTTACTGAAAATATTTTCCAGTGGAGATTTTACAAGCTACGTGTGGGCAATTACATGCCTGTATGAACAATAAGTGCTCCTTAACAAAGTTTAGGTTTCATTTAATGACGTGCGATTATAGCTCTGGGGTATATGAGACACATCAGTGTGTCAGAGAACGCTTGGGCATATTTTATTATTAACAATGACTTTAAATTTAGAATAACATGCATTTAACCCATGTAATATATGGTGGCATTTATTTAAAATGACTTCAGTTATGGTAGGGTGCACCACTATAGGGTTCTTAATAAAATAAAAAATAATGATGTAAATATATATATAAAAAATACATTTAACATTAAAAACAATCATAAAATATTTTTAAAAAATCACAATACTTTAACAAATGTTCGTGATGCATGCTATGTTACAACTTTTATTGTTATCTGACATGTAAGTTGAAACTGATTAAAAAAAAGCCAACCAGCACCACATGGAAAATACAATCAAAAACTGATTTCTGTTCAATATTTCACCAATGGTTTTGCAATAAAATAAATAAATAACTAAATAGCACTATGTAGCAGAGTTCTGTTTAATTTTTTTCTGGGTACAAAGTGGGTGTTCCCAATCCCTCATGCCTAAAATCAATAGAAATTGGCTGTTGTTCCACAAAAACTTCACTTTTGTGCTTAGGACATTTTGAAATGTTTGTATGTTTTCAAGAACGTTCCCCATTCACTTTAAATGCTAAGTAGACTTGTCCGGGGCGGCACGGTGGTGCAGTGGTTAGCACTGTCGCCTCACAGTGAGAAGGTCCAATGAACCCGGGGTTTGATCCCCGGGTTGGCCACAGGTGCCTTTCTGTGTGGAGTTTGCAAGCTCTCCCCGTGTTCGCGTAGGTTTCTTTCGGGTGCTCCGGTTTCCTCCCACTGTCCAAAGGCTACAGTAGGTTGATTGGATTGGAAAATTGCCCATAGGTGTGTGTATGAATGGTTGTCTGTCTGTGTGTTGCCCTGCGATGGGTTGGCCTCCTGTCCTGGGTGTACCCCGCCTTAGGCCCGCAGTCAGCTGGGATTGGCTCCAGCTTCCCTGTGACCCGGAAACGGAAGAAGCGACTGGAAAATGGATGGATGGACTTTGGAAGTGTGTTTTAAATGTGGCACTGCCCTTTAACTTCATCTGCTATACCATACTGGTCAGAAATAAACATTTTTATGATTCATATTGTATAAAAAGTGTTATATCCACCTCCAGGCCCAAATCTGAATCCAAGAATTTGCCTTTGTTTACATTTGTGATCATTTGTCCGTCGAACTGCGAGTGCCGCCGTGGTGCCATCAGCTGTTTTTGAAACCATGTTATCTAACAGTGTTATTCCAGTCTGACACACTTGTGTCCATTTGGTCTCTTTCTGCAGGCACCGATCTTTAAAATGCTGTCAGCGTAATGATTTTACTGAACATAAACGATTTATATTTGTTAGTTTTTTGTTTTTTTTTAATTTTCCCATCAGCAGAGTTTTTCTTACTGTCCGTTTAACTTGCTGTGTACATGTTACGCACCCTGCGGTACGTCATTTACTTGCAAAAAATATGGTAAAAAAAAAAAGACAACCGCAGTAACCTCAGGGACTGCCAAACACAAACGTTTGCTCAAACTATGCACACATGGAAATATTGAATGTACTCATCACTGGCAGTGTTCTTTATCTAGCTGGTTTTTCCAATATAGTCCCATATCATAAAAAAACAAACATTTTCTCACCTTTTTAAAGAGTTTAATGTAGTATGTAAACAATATTTCAAACCCATACAGTTCTCTGTGCCGTGCACACAGCCCATATATGAAAATGTATCATTTTTCAGTGAAGGAAAATACTGGGCAGTGAAAGCTAATTAACATATATATATGTCTTAGATGCACAGAAACCAAAACAGGCTATTTATTGTATGGAATGAGGCGCGTTTGCAATATGTCTTTGTAAAAATGAATTACGGACTATTTTCGGTTCATAAAACCACACAGACCTCATGCACAGGCCTCAGGGGGATAAGGCTAAAATGCAAAAAAAATGTAGCATATGGGCCCTTAAACTTTATTTTAAGATTGCTAATTGTGCCATCCATAAAGCCTGTCTGCTTACACTTCTAACTATTGAGCCGTTAGAGACATTAAGCGTTAAGTTATGCAGAATTATTGTCCTATATGCTATATTTAACAGCCTAGAGGCTTTAGATGCTATTGGTCTGGAGCCTTCGTCCTCCCCATCAGACCTCGGATCAGTTCCTCCATCTTCTGTGTTTCCTGGCACATCCTACAAACCGACCGCAGATCAGAGCAGAGGATGACCGCATAGGCAGGTAGCCTACATGCTAATATGTCCAGGTGAAGCAGAACGCAGTGCAGCTGGAGCCTGCTCCATTGACCCACTTTAGCAGAGCTCCCAGGGGAGCCCAAAGGAGCTTGGGGAAGGGAGGACAACACACTCACCCCTTTCAGACACTGAATGATTCCTATTTTACACACTGTGACCGGTATACGAGCCGCACTGTGGAGGAGGACACAACCTGACCACATACTCATGATTTTTATGTGTGGTCGATATATCAGATTATCGCCAAACTTCTTGTTTTCTTGAAGTAAAAGGTGACTTTCACTTCTGCTTTAGCCATTTTCAAGTGTAGCTTTTTGATGGTAAGAAAAGCTTTTAGGGACTTTTTCCAACAGTTTGATCTGTGAAGGTCATATGAGTGAAATGAAGTGTTAAAATGACAAATTCAGCATTTTTCTTTTCACTTGCTTCAATGTGAATAGACACAGCTAAACTGCTAAAGGCTAAACATGCAGACATATGTAAATATGTTGATAGTAGCATTGCATGTTGTACTAGTTCACCTAGTGTACTGGTTTAAATACGCTAAGGTGTGAGTTTTGTGATAACCTGTATAAGATATGGCGCAACATTTCAAACCATGCACAACGTCTTCTGAGACAGCATTAGCATAATTTATAGGCCTCAGAATTCCAAATTTGGGCATGAAGCAACATTTAACATGCAAAGGAGCTGCTTTATGTTTAGGGTAAGGAAGCAGTTTCGATGCTGGTTCATCTGTATATTGTTCACTTTGGTTTTTGTATGTTTATCATGATAAAATTTGGATTACAATCAGATTTACATTGTTAAATATGATTTCTATTGAAAGTGGAGGGACATGCCAGAACTGTAGCCACTGTTAGCCTACATAAATAGATTTACTCAAAACAGACAGGAAGAAAGAAGGACAGAAAAGGAAAGAAAACCTAAATAAAAATCTTTGGATAAAAGCGTCAACCAAATGAATAAAATGTAAATGTCAAATGTAAATGTCAAAGATTGAACGTGGCCTGTATAGAAATGACCACAATTGTGTAGAACAGTGCCATAATTCAGTGTTTTAAGTTTGTCTGTAGAAATGTGAACTTAAATCAACAGAACATGACCTCAGCAAAAGTTTTATTTCAAACAAATGTGAGAAATTTGTTTTTCATGATACTGTGGTTTCATCTGCTGCCATTCTGTGGTCCTGCAAAGGTCAACACATGAATTGAAGCTCCAACAGATACTAAAAGGGTCCGTTAATGAAACATATGTCGGATCACTGTGGGCTAGCCAGACTGAAAAAGCATGCTGAATTCACATTGATTTAGGGATGCTAATGTAAAAGTGCTGTCAAGCCCCTGGGGAAAAGGCTCTGCCGCATCTAGCCTGAAATAAACCATTAACACTATATTGTTCTCTCTGAGACAGATGGTTTGGAGACGGCTGCTAGGTTGGATAAGCAGAGGAGTAATGCTCTATTTGATGGCTTTATTCTGGATTGGGGGAGGTGGTGTTAGAAAAAGTTAAGCCGCCTTTTCACTTTTACTGTACGCTGCTCATCGAAGGCGAGCGAGGAGCTTGAGGAAAAATGGCGCGGTTGGATCAACTGTTGTATAACATTCAAATTACATTAGAGCAAAGCCTGCCAGGACTACCAGTAGAGAGAGACAGAAAACATTCATGACAATTGCACAAATGTCTCCACAGAAGGCAGATTACAAGGTTGGCAGTGGGTTTGGAGTTTAGCTTCAGGGATGAGGAGATGTCCAGCGAACAGTAAACTGCTGTAGGGGTAAAAGCAGGGTTCCCCAACTCCAATACTGGAGAGCCAGTGTCAACACAGTTTGGTGACTTCCCTGCTCCAACGCACCTGGTTCAACTGACCTGTTAATTGGAAAGTTTAGAAAGCATGTTTGATGAGGATCTTCTCGAACATACAGCACACATCCAGTCCAGGATCCTTTCTGGAAACGTATCTCCATGTCGTCAACAAACCGTCTTGATAAGCTCAACTGATTATCAGCAGGGTTAAGATTAGAATTAGGTTTAGGTTGTAGGTTCAGATTTCAGGTTAGCGTTTGGGTTAGAATGAGTGTTGTTGGGTTTAGGGGAGGGCTGCACAATATATCGTCTGTACATTGTTATCACAATATTGGTCTCTGCAATACTAATATCGCAATATGCTGCAATATACAAATGGGCCTCTAACCAATCAAGAACTTCTTAGAACTTCCCTGTGAAGGGGTGGGGCTAAACTGTTAAAGACTAAATAAAGAGATGTATGTAAATGTGTTGGTTTTGTGATGTCACAAAAACTAGGATTTGAAAACAGGATGCTTTTAAAGCTTGGTTTTCATATATGAACTGTATGGATGAGAGAGTGAATGTATATTTTGAAGCGTTAACAATACTTACACACTTTAAGTCTGTTTAATTAGGGGGAGTGTAATATTTTGACAAACATTGCAATCACAATATGTATCAGTATAATTGCAATACTGATATTTTGTCCATATCATGCAGCCCTAGTTTAGTGTGAAGCATTTGATGTAATTTAGTTGAATTCACAATTTGAAAGAGTGTATATTAGAAGTGCTGCAGATTTAATTGTATCCTATGTGATCCAAAACTGATGAGTTTTAATTGGGGGAGTTCAATAATAATAATGAAGTCTATTAATGCAGAGCTTGGGAATTAGCGCTCTGACACATTACATGTACCACTTAAGCCTCAAGTCTGAATAAAAATCACTCTTTTTGTCTTAAAATGGGCTCACTATTTTACTAGATTTATGTTTTTAAAACAGTGTGAGAATTTTATTTTGGCTAAAAAGAACCTAAAGTTATTGGATGTTATAAAAAAATTGATTGAAAATACTAATGTTTCAAAATTGAATTGAGCCACCACCTTCAGATTGATTCATTATGATACATTGATTCATTTATATGCCCCTAATATAAAGGAACAAGGTTCTTCCAGTCTTTATAAACAGCAGCATACAGTATTTAGTAGAAAGGTCCCTGCATAAGACTGGAAATGTCCTTTTAACCTGCTTTGGGGAAACAATAACACAGTGAACCATGCTGTGAAGCCAGTGTAGGGAATCATGGGATATTGGTACAGCAAGTTCTGACTTGGTTTATGAACTGAATGCAGCTAATCCCCTGAGCATAGCGGAATGCAATGCATGAGTTCATGATCCTTTTGAAGACGCCATCTGTGAACCTGTTCAATGCAAACTTCAGGTTTATATGTTATGTAACACTGATGCTAACCATCCCTGGATATATCAACTATGAGAAATCTGAGCCTCAGATAAGATATTCATTATTTATTGAACACCCTCGTATTGTACACCAATCTCTTTGGGATGTGGACATCTGAGAACATTGCATTGGGTTCTATGTTCCATATTGCAGAAGATTCATAACCGTTCACCCAGAGGTCAATAGCCCTTGCAGGCAGGTGGACAAGCTGGACGGTTATGTAATAAGCACGTATATGCAGTATAGAGGATTAACCAGAGCTATTTGACTGATTAGAGCTCAAAAAGCGCCTGCTTGTGGTCTGCTTGAGCCAGACGTGACTTAAAATTCCCAGCCAAAGGGCACCAGGTCTTGCCCAGAGCTGGGGTTTCTTAACAAGACTCTTATAGTGAACACGACAGATTTGCATCTCACGTGTTGAGCACATGGATAATG
This sequence comes from Arnoldichthys spilopterus, assembly GCA_037974385.1. Lineage (NCBI taxonomy): Eukaryota > Metazoa > Chordata > Actinopteri > Characiformes > Lepidarchidae > Arnoldichthys > Arnoldichthys spilopterus. The sequence goes on from JBBPDA010000001.1 coordinate 52,437,498, forward strand.
TGTATAATAGATCTCAGTCAAGTGCTTGAAAAGCCTCCAGCTGTGATTACTCAGATAAACGTGTCTAGTATGGAGCATAGAGTGATGTTGGTGAGATGGACAAGCATTATATGCCTCAGCGTCATGGCAAAGAAGTGACAATACAAACAGCCAGACCAAGAATTAGATGTAGAAGGAGATACTGGTGGAAGGGATGAACCCAAAATGGGAAAAAGAAGTAATTAAAGTATAAAAACATACACCATAGTGTTGGAAATGGTGCATATTGCTTTGCATGCATTCATTTTGCTTTATATATTAGCGAGAAGGTTTTAACGCATTGTTTAAGCAGCTATTTAGCCTAAATGGCTATACACATTTCAGAGTCCACTTTCTGTTTTTCTCTAATGTCGCATCCATCTCGTTCTTCAGTACCCGCTGTGTTGAATAGTTAATGCACTTAAACAAGCAATAAAACCAAACGATCTGTAGTCAAGGGCTCACTAGCAAACATGACCCGAGCCTTTGGGATTTGGGCCATGTTAGCTGTGCAGGTGTCTCTGTGAGATGTAAAGAACAATTTTATAT
>JBBPDA010000001.1:52445049-52466121 GCA_037974385.1 Arnoldichthys spilopterus
CCCCCCCCCCCCCCCCCTCCCCCCCCCCCCTCCCCCCCCCCCCCCCCCCCCCCCCCCCCCCCCCCCCCCCCCCCCCCTCCCCCTTTCTTTCTTTCTTTCTTTTTTTTTTGGTGCAATTTCCTACTACTCACGAAATAAGACTGATGACTTCTACAGATGTACAGACGGCGTCCAGGTAAAATATTTAGCTCAAAGTTTAGACTTGTGAAATGTGTTAACAATTACCCACACAGCTACAGCGATCTGGCCCTTTGCTTGTTGGACCCTCCAAAAGGCTTCTCTCCTCTTCTGCCACTCAATCATGGCCGGCAGCTACACCAAACAGGCCCTCCTGGCCTGTCAGGCCCAAGTGAAGTGTTCAGATTAAGGGCTTTGCCCATCTCCCACAAAAAGTCTTTTGTTCCACATGTTCCTGAGCAGGTTCTTCTGAGAGGGTTTTGGTAAATCCCTGGGGTGTGGTCTCCTCCATCACCTGCTGACTGACTGACTTTGAGAAGCTAGTCTGATAGACGGAAGGAAGAATCCGCTGCTTTTTCTTGTGATGCATCCACCCAAAAGCCTGGAGCTAGTTTTTCCAAAAGAAATATGAGCTGGCTCTCCTCATGTTTCTGTTGGTGTGTTCCATGAAACCCACCTCACCTCATGAAACCCACCCAAAATCTATGCAAAGTGAATTTAGGCAGACATGTTTTGTGATGTATGACAATAGCTCAAATTTTTGTTTGATATATTTTAGGTTTCGGGAATGCGGCAAATGATTTAAAATAAAATAAAAGTTAAAAAAATGTTCATTTATTGTGCCAAAAATGTGCAAACCTTAGCTTTTTTAGATGTATTTTAGGCTAATTTAGTGTAAAAATTCCTGCCTGATTTAACATAAGTCCTTGACACGTTTGTGTTGTGCCAGTATGACTAATGATATTATTGCTGCAATTTTTGCTTCCATTTCCAGGGGCCTCACTTCTGAGTACGAAAGAATGAACAGTAAGAGTTCGGAGAACAGAGTAATAACAGGTTGCAGATTAACTAATGACATCATTACAGATTAACTCCTCGTGGAGCATCTGTGACAGATTATGTGGTAGACATGAACAATTGTGTGGCTGTGTGTGGGGGTGTGTGTATGGGTGTGTGGGTATGTGTTTGGAGTGGGGAGGTGGTTGCACAAAGAAAACTAATCAGGCAGAGGTCAGCGAGGTAGATATCCTGTGTGTCCTCTTGGGAACACACACCTCTTCAGCTCCTGTCCGTGGCTGAGCTCCATGCAGCCCCGTCTGTTCATTATACTCGTAAGCTCTGTACTTCACTAAGCTCTGTAACATTCATTAAAGCAATGATTGGGGCATTTAATGTATGCAATTTTCCATTGACTTTCTTTGAGGCAGTCAGTAATCCAACCACGTTTGGCATCTGAAGGATGCTTCTTTAGTTTTGCATTAGATCTGACACACTGTTTGACATACTGTCTTGTACAAAATGGGTAGTGACCTATAGTAGCAGCCCTCCTAAAACTTGAAATTTGTCTGCATTTTGTCCATTGTTTTTTTTTATTTTTTATAGATCTTGGGAGGTCCTACAATGTCAGGCCACATAACAAGCCTATTTTAGGTAACTATGCAGTTTGATGCAAGTGTGATGATTTAGCCATGCAGGGTTTAAGGTTTAAGCCTAAATGATCTCTTAAGGCTTTTATTGCATATTGGCTTCTTGAGCCTTGTAGCTCCAATGCAAAGTAAAGAAGCAAACAGACACAAAACAGGCCCTTTCTCAATTGTAAAATTGCATAAGTTTGATTTGACTAAATCATTACCTCCAATACTGGCTTAAATGTAGTTGCACAGGGTGTTTTTTCATTCTTTGGCAGAAAGACGAACTGAGCAATATTCGCTGTTTTCAAGAGTTGGTATTGGCTCTGCTCTGCAAGCTATGTTCCAGTCATGTTTGGCTAAGACTGGGGTATTTCAAAGAGGCCTAAGATCCTACAAGTTAATTTGACATCAACTGCAAATGTGGTTTCACATCCCTGTGTGTGCTGTTAACCCAGTTGTTACACAGGCGTCAAGTTTGTTTTGGACGCCAGACTCAAAGCTTCGTAGAATTTGTGTAATTTTTGGTCACTCGGGCACTGTTTGATTTCGTCATCAAAGTAAATTCCCTAGTATTTGGTGTGGGTTTGATTCTTGTTTGCTAACATATGAGGTCAGGATTAAGCAGCCGACAGCTGCTCCACACTTCTTGGGCTGCTTTCCCAGATGCAGATTGGGCTTTTTGCATGCTCTCAATGGACCAGGCGGTTCATGTCCTGGGAACTGCCACTTTATTGTTCGGCAGCTTGTCCAGTGTCTTTTGCCTGTTTGTCAACAATTAAAATGGCAACAGTTTTAAAATAATTATTATGGTTTATTTTATTATCATTATAGAAGTATTAGTATTTTGTTCTAATTTACTTAACAGGGATATTACAAATAATTGATCCAGAAGATACAAGAGATATCGAAGGAAATATATAGGATTTTAAGGGCTTCAAGCAAATCCTCACGTTCCGATTGAACAAGAAAATAGTTCCAGAGTTTCAGAAAAGCAAATGTGTGTTTGCAGAGCTGTTGGTTTTCAAGCAACCCACTTAACTCATTAATGCAATTCTTCTGAGGCTCCAGTAAACCTGTTTCTGCCTTTGTTGTGTGGTGCTGTTAAGGCTTACAGAGGAGAGTCCATCTAAGCTCATTGTTGTGCCTAATTGCCTTGTGTGTACTCAGGCGGTCTTGACAAACATCACACGTACATCCTTGACTTAAGGTATTTACCTGCTTGGCTGGAGAGTGGGTTAACACATGTTTTAGGTGTTTGAGTGTGTTTACTCACAGTGCTCCACTTTTGGGTAGAATGAGGCATTCAGAAAGCTGTTTGTTCTCCCAGAGAAGACAACTACAATAATCTACTATTTAGTAAGATAGCATCTTTATTTGCAGTAATGCTGGACTGGGGGCGGGGTTTAAAGTTTGCATATTTTGTAGAGCGAAGCACATTTTCCAGCTGTTTTCAATGAGCACAACTTCTTTTTCTTGCTGTTTTTGCATGCTGTTTTATGCGCTCCAGGTGCCCTGAGCTGACAACATCCAAGAAGGCAGTAGGTTAACTGACTGCTTTGAATTGACTTTTTTTTTGTTTAGCTTGTTTTTGCTGGTCACAGCTAGCTAAAAGGGGCGTTTTCTTCCTGAACATATCGAAAGGATAACTGGCTGATTGGCAGTTAAGGTTACCGTTGTAGCTCAGCAATAAGGAGCCTCTGAAAAATGCAGTGAAAACTCTCAAGAAATAGGCACCTCATGTCTTCAGAAAAACAGTGTGAACTCCCCCTATTCACAATCTCAGAACTCCTCTGATTTGGTAGAAACATGCCATGAAAATGTAATGCATGCAATTTCCTTCAGCCTTTAGGTTTTATTATTTTTTTATGAATGAACATTTCATAATAAACAGATTTACATTAGAAGATTATTAGGTTAAGTTTGGGTTTTTTATTCTCTTTTGCATTTTAGAAGACAATCTTGGCCCTTGTCCAAGCTTTCTCACATTTTGTATGATAAGTTGAATTATAAACATGTGAGGTGCTTCAGTCTGTGCACGTGACAATCTCGTCAGTCAACTCTGATCTGCTGAGACGAAGTTCAGATCAGGAGCTGGACAGCTGCATGTGATCCCAGCAGTCAGCAGAAGCAGCAGAGATAAAGAAAAGGATGATAGATCTGAGCCTTGAAGGTGCTGCAGAGCCTCGTGGTGCACTGCTCTGGAGAGGTCCATGTGGGGAAAGGGGGGGTCCCACCACAGCCCTGAACTCCTCATGGGTGTTTGTACTTATCTCTCCCCTTCAGATGAAAAGGAAGTGAGGAGGAACTGGCTTTTTTTGGGGGGGAAAAAAAGGGAAGCGGCCCCCCACATCTGGAAGCTCTTTCAGCCTCTCTCAGCCCTTCTCTCGCTTCAAATCCTCCAGTCCCTGTGTCTGGAAGGAGTTATGGGGGGCTGTGCATTGTGAAACTAGTTGTTGAAAGGGTACCCCAGAAAGATTTACTTTGGAGAGCCCTTCTCCACCCCAGTGCACCTCCACCCTCCCCCTCCCCCTCCCCCACCCCCTGAAGGACCTGCTCACTGACTGAGGGGCTTGATGTCCGGCAGTTGGAGCTCTCCAACATTATTGCTTTCAGATGCTCCTTTCCGTTGCAGTTGTTCTCCCGAGCGGTTTACGTAGCTGAACGATGTTCTTCGCTGTGGAGGTGCCGCCATTTATTAAGGGCTCTCACAGGAGTCCGACTCAGCAGAGCCCGTAATCGCTGTCAGCAGCAATAGCCGCCGCTGTTGTTTACACCTATCTCTCCGAGTGCAATGAGAGCAGCAGGTTGATTTGCCTTCATCAGACTCTGCTGCAAGTTTTAAAAAAAGTGATTCTCTAATTTATTGAAGGAAAATTTGAGCTGAGAGCTAATATAATAAATTTAGACTTTATCGCAGTCCTGTAATACTGAGTAGCTGTTGATGGCACAGTCTGATGTGATATTTGTATTTGTGCAGATAATTAAATTATTTAAAACTTGGTAAAACAATTTGTGTACTATGCGCTAGTGAGCGAATTGCTTTAAAATGCTATAGAAAATTCACCTTATTTTTAAAAGGCTGTATACTTAGTGAGGCTGTGTCTTATTGGATTGTCCATGATATACTTGCACTATTTCTGCCCATGATAAGAATTTGTCATATTGTGATACCGATATTGCTGATGCCATGTTTATATTCTCGCAGCAACACAAGGATTTCACCATCTCACACTTAGTTTTCATTATTTCTTTTATTTGCATGTTTACAGAAGAAAAATGTTTTTTTTTGTTTTTTTTTACAACATGTTTGTTTTTATTCAAGGGGTTAGGCTATGAATTTTGGTGTTTGCATTTTCACTGGAATTTTAATTTGTGAATTTTTATTTATCATTATTTACCAGCTACTAGGACTGTGTGGTCAGAAAGATAATGTTAAATGTCTTCTTTTTATAACTTCACTGCAAAAATACCATGAGATTATAAGAAGTAAGTAAGAACTGCTTACTTTGGGCTGTGTTTTATTTTTTTAGACTAGTTCTTTGAAATTACTATATGCTACATTCATATTTGGATTATCTTAGCATACGTATAGTAGCCATGCACTCACATTTAATTTGCAACTAATTAAACTGTTCTTTGATTAAGGCATTAGTTTGAAGATATTATTTGTAGCTGTTTTGACTTCTCATCTTAAGTTAATTTTATTCTATTTTATTATTTTACATTTTTGCATGCACAGTTAAAAACATTCCTTACATGTGCCACAAGTTGTGGATAAAGTCCTTAAAGTGAGAACATGTTCAGTTAGGATAGAAAGCCTCTGCATACCTTGGAAATGAGTAATGGTACAGAAGGAAGATGCATTATGATTTCCCCTTTATGTCTACTTCAACACAGGGTGATCAAATCCAGCTTAATACAACCAGCACAGTCCTTCTGCTTTTATCAACTCTGATCTCATCCTTTCAGATGGAATTGGGATGCCTCCAGTCCAGAGTGAGCTGAAAATGGCAATGGCTGTAAATTCCCAGTGTCTTGTAAGGGTGCAAAGCAAGGGGAGAGGAGGCCTTGATCCTGAAGAGCAGGATAAGGAGCGCTTGCAGTGAAACGAGGTGTTTAATGTTACATGAATGTTCAGGCTCCATTTCTTTGCCACAAAGTGGGTGACCCAGTCATGACATGTGGAGCCTGCTTTATCTGTCAGTAGCCAATTTACATGGAGGGGGATCGCTGGAGGACTCCGATTTCACAGCCAGTCAAGTCTCCTTTCACAAGCTCTCATCAGACATTAACCCACACACACGTATGCTGCTCTGGCCCTGTCACACTGTAGTCCGGACCCTATCTTTTACTCCCGCGCTCCATTCCTCCGTTTACTGCTTTCTGACTCCTGTTTCAGAAAACCACCACGTTCTGTAAAGCTAAACCTGCCCGCGGGCCACCAGATGGTAAGATTTCACTGCTGAGGATATTTGATGTAACAGTCCTAATTGAGGCTGAGCGCCGTAGTCCGGGGCAACGTGTGGCTACACAGCTGGCTGGGGCGAACCTGTTTGATTTTGGTGTGTGTGCTTGTCTGTTATTGTTTGTTTCTGGACCCTCTTTTATTTATTTCTTTATTTTTCGTTATTGTTCTTTTTTGTTGTCATGCACAGGCTGTGGACATGTACCACATTTCCAGGTCCTGTATAATTTTCAAATCTGAACTCTGAATCCTGATGTTTGGCTCGAAAAAAAGAGAAAGTTCTCAAATATTCCAACTTATATTTAGGAATGCACCGATGCCGATATCTGACATTTTTCTTGTACATATCTGCCAGTCGGGCTTAACACAGCTGATGCAGTCTTTATGCTCTTATCACCTCTGATCTCAGCCTTTCAGATGGAATTGGGACGCCCCCAGTCCAGAGTGGGCTGAAAATGGCGCTGGTTGTAAATTCCCAGTGTCTTGTAAGGGTGCGAAGCAAGGGGAGAGGAGGCCTTGATCCTGAAGAGCAGGATAAGGAGCGCTTGCAGTGAAACGAGGTGTTTAATGTTACGTGAATATTCAGGCTCCATTTCTGTCACAAATTAAGTGACCCAGTCATGACATGTGGAGCCTGCTTTATCTCCCAGCAACCAGTTTACACGGAGGGGGACATATAAAAAATATGCATAATTGGGGCTACATATATCTAAATAAGAAAATTATGACTTGCATATGACTTTTAATTCTTTAATTTAATTCTGTAAGCTTAGAAATGAAAAGTATGGAAGCATTTAACACTGTATTCCAGTGTTAAACGTAAATGCATTATTAAATATTGCCTGGCTGATAGTAACTTTCAGTAAATATCTTAACATCTGACCAGTACCAATATTATTTTTTTCAGTCCGTTCTTGTGTATCTCTAGTAATACACCCTAGGAATATTTTTATAAATGACCAGAGCTGAGAGCTGGCCTTGTTGTCGAGATCAAGCGCTTGATTTCCAGTGATACCACAGCCATCCATGCCTAGGAGTCCAATACAGCCTAATAGGCCTTGCTCCCTCTGGGTGTGTAGATTGAATGAGTCAATTCGAGCATCTTTTTTTTAAGTGAGCTGAGCTGTCTAATGATGTAGCGTGAACGGCTGTTGTTCATCCTATTTAAACCATGTGATTGTGTCTCAGAGGAAAAACATGCTGGCCTTCACCCTCCCAGCCTAATAGTATTGTGTGATGTGGGAGATGTAGCTAATAGATGGAATTGGCGATAACAACATTTTTACAGCAAATGTGAGAATTTTGGACGAGTTTAAATGAGACTTTTGGAAGAGCGTGCGGGACTTTCAAATACTGTTTAGACATTGCTGCACCCTGACCATACTGCATCGTCTGCCACATCAGGCATATAGGTGACATGTAGGTGTGGGACATTTGCAAGGAAAGGGAAATTCCACTGTGCCATTCCTTTGCATGCATGGACCACTTGAGAGGTGAAAGCTGAAGCTTTCAGAAATGCAAGCGCTTTTAAACAGATCACTGCACAGTGCTTAGACGTCTGAAGAATTCCTTTGAGTTGGATTGCAGAGTGGGCCTTCTTGGGGGAATGCACGCCCCTCGCCAAAAGAAAGCAGTTAAATTCACCTACTCGGAACATATTTTTTGAAGGGTTGTTTACAGCATGCTTCTCATTAGGCTTATCTCTTGCCGTCCAATCGTGCTGTGGAGTTTTCAACACCGCCTCTAAGAGCACCAACATATAGCACTGAGGTTTTTTATCCAGCTGATTAGCATCTCTCTGGCAGAGACATGAGGGCTTAGATGGAGCTAAAAGTGTGATAAAACTTCATGTTGGAAACATACACAGTAAACATCTTTTCCCTTTCTGTGTGCAAAAGGCACACGGTTCAATGACATCACAGGGGAAATTTAAAAAGCTGTATAAAATCAGCAGGTATAAAACAGTTCTCCTTTTAACAGTTCAGGACGGACTGCATGTGGAGCCGCGGCTCGGCTCTTGCTCCAGCCCAATGATAAAGTTTATAGCTCAGGTGGTCAGGTTCCCTATTAACTCGAGTAATGGGTCCTGTGGATTGGTAAGTTTAATTGTCTGATCGCATGAAAGGGCTATGGAAAAAGCAGATTAACGCCAAGTAAAAAGCCCCCCCCCGAAAGCTTCAGTGTTTGAAATGTCTGTGTTTGTTTGCGTATATCTGCTCCAGGCAGTGAACGAGTCCAGCGGCTGGCAGAAAACACAGTCTATTTCCGCAGGAGGCTACGGGAGATGGGTTTCATCATCTACGGCAACAACGATTCACCTGTGGTTCCCCTGATGCTCTATATGCCCGCCAAGATTGGGTGAGCGTCCTCTTTTCAGGCTGCATTGCGGCTATTTGGGGTGGGGTGGGGTGGGGGATGTATTATGAGCTTTTACTGGCTGTAATTGACTGTTCTCATAATTATTAGTGTTACGCTTATTGCTTAACAGCCTGCATCAAAGTATTTCACATTTACAGTCTTTCTCTGTGTCGTATTCAGGGCGTTTGGCCGGGAAATGTTGAAGAGGAATATAGGTGTGGTCGTAGTGGGCTTCCCTGCGACTCCAATTATCGAGTCCAGAGCACGCTTTTGTATATCAGCAGCCCACACCAAAGAAATGCTAGACCAGGTAAGGCACTGATACCCCTCCAACATAAAAAAAAAAATAAAAAATTAACTGTGCAAAAATCAAATGCCTATTTAAATAACATGAATCAAATAAAGTGCTAAAGGCTAGTAAGTAAAAGTAAAGTAAACGGGCCATTTAGGACAATGGGTCATGCGTAATTACACTATGATGCTTTGGTGTCGCAGCCCTAAAATAATACATTTTATAATTACAGTTGTGCATTCCAAATAAGAAAAAGTGTGCAGCAGGTTGACCTGGTGATGTGCAACCATTGCCCTGAAATGATTAGCTGAATGATAATTGTCAGTATTGTCAATTGTAGTATAAGGCTGACTTGTCAATATGTAGTTACATATAGCGTCATTCTGACAGATTGCAGGATATTTTGGAGTCAGTTTAGCTTCTGTTATATTATTGCAACATATATTATTGCAACAAATGACCCAATGAAATGCTTGGCATTTTTCACATCTAGGCAATATCAGCAACAGGGCAAGGATGAAGAATGAAGGTTTTGTTTTTGTTTAGTTTCCTTAAATTTTGTTTTAATTTTTCTTTTTGTTTCCCCCTCGAGAAATCGAAGCACACGCCACAGCTATCTTTCATAAGAGTTCAAGCCCTAGTCCATCAATCCTCTGAAGTTTAGTGTCTCTAACTTGATACACCCCTCTTTGTTTGAATGCAATTACTGATAAAGGAATGTGAGGCTGCATCTTCAAAGTGTCCCATGCCATAAATTAATTGACAGTGTCAGCTCTCTTTGGCAGCCTGCAGTTGAGGGGTTTACATAAGAAGTGCCTGCCACAGGGGTCTGCTCTGGCAGGAGATCAAAGAGCATCTTAATCTGCCTCCCCAAGGACTCTTGATTTAGCCATGCTGAAAAGCACTCCGGCCGTCACACCACCACCCCCCACCCCCTCGACCCCCTCCGCTCTAAGAAAACAGGCCTAACTTTGATGTGACCGGTTATCGCATCCACGCATTTTTTAGCGTTTTTGCAAGATATTCTTCATGCATCTGCTCGCTGGCTGAATGGATGAGGTTGTATGGAGACGTTCGAAAGGTTTGAGGCGACATCAGAAACGTTTTAAACCAGTAAAAGCCAGGATATCAATTACGGCCTCTCTTTGTGATGCAAGTCCCTGTCTTTCATGTGTGTTTTATTGCTGTCAGCTAATGATCCTGACAACATTATTTATGGGTTTGTCACATTTCATCCCTCAAGCACATTTTCATATAAAAGCTCTGCAGCTTTTTGGTCCTTTTGTAGATGAGAGGCTTTCCACTGTGAGCTTCCTCCCCTCAATCCCTCCTCCTCAGGCTTAGAGATGATCCATGTGCCACTGTCACCTGACCTCAGTAGAGACTTGGACAACACAGGCTTAGAAAACATTCTAATATTTAGTTCCTTTGATACAACAAGAACAGAATGTTGTAACGTTTATATGTGCAATAATAATAATAATAATAATAAGCCTCTTTTACCTCTTTTAGAATGTTAACTGGCAGTTACCACCATCGTAACCAAACGTGTAGTGTAAACTGACAATCTCTAAGCTGTAGCTCATTTAAAAATTACATTTATGTTTGTAAAAAGAAAGGGAGATATGTTATGGTTGTCGATTTGTAGAAAAGCTTCTGCTTTTACTATTTTACATCAAAACAAACAGAAAATGTTGGATATTTAGACATAAGTGTAAATATAATTCATAGAACTATCAGTGTAATCAATTATGCAATTGCAATCAGCATTTAAAAATAGGTTTAACACCACTAAAATCATTTTAACACGTTTTCTACAAAGCCAAAGCCCAACTGTTTTTGCTGTCTGTCACATTCAGCTTTTAAATGGCTTTTGAAGCGATACCATTTAGCAGATTACACCAGGCTTTGCTCACGAGATCAATGAGTAAATCAATGAGCAGCAAAGTAGCAAAAGTGACATCAAAGTGAAAAGCTCCGGTTCCCCTTGAGATCCTCCATGTAACATTTTCTGAGCTGAATGAATGAGGCTAAGAGGCAACAGTCAGACCTGGATTATACGTATTAGTGATGCGCAGGTTGAACCATAACCCATGGGTCAGGCAGGTTTAGACAAGCTTACCAGAGCATATTGCAGGTTTAGGCGTATCAGTGAAGTCCCAAATCTATAATTAATAATGATATCTATATATATTAATATTCAATTATATATGTGTTTCATGATCTGTACATTGATCACTGGAGACTATGGCTTTCATGATTTTCATATTTATTTCATGTGGATCCTACATTTACATGAAAATAATGTTATAAAATTGTTATTGAATTGTTGAAAGTTGTAAATATATTGTAATGAATCATATTTATTTAGCTATAACAAAATATACTACTTCAACTGAAGGAAAATCTTTCTTTTGGATTAAATTTGGCCAAGTAAATGCATTTTACTGCAAAACTGATATTAATTATATTAACTGTTTGACAGCTCTAGTAATTACATATAAATAGCCAAATAGTTATGACTCAAGCTTCCTTCAAGGATGTGGTGAACTGTACCGTATATGCAAATATGGCTCACTAATGCAGCCCATTCCAAACTGCTTATGTGACTGACAGCCTGGCCATTTGTGTGAGTGTGTGTTATTTGTGTGTCCTTTGCAGGCTCTTGGTGCGATCAGTGAGGTGGGAGACTTGCTGCAGGTGAAATTTTCTCGTCACAGGATCCTGCCTGCTCTCGACCGGCCCTTTGATGAGACCACATATGAGGAGTGTGAAGACTGAGTCTTCTAGTCCAAACCAAAAGTGCGCTGCTCGTCTGAAGCTCTCCCAGAGGAGTCACTGAACCACTTAACAAATGCCATTATTTTTTTTTTTTTATCATAATTTCTTTTTTTAAGCATATAGAGTTCCTAATAACACTGATGCTTTAAAGTGGAAACTGTGTTCTTCTTTGTTGGATCTTGTCTTATCATCTATTTGACATGAGATTTGAAATGTGCCCTTAACTCATTGTGACATTTATTAGGGGGAAAGAAATGCTTAAATTCCTCTCTGCCAACCACAAGAGGCTTTGGACAGCTTATGTTCTTGCGAAAGCCATATGTAACTGCAACCCTCAAACCATTTTTTTTTTCCTGCGCACAGAAAGCATCTTTTTGAATAAGTGGGACCAGACTGTTGGGGGACAAATGATCAGTCCCAGAGACGCTGGCTTCCAAAAGCAACTCTTGTTTCTCTCGATTGCATTCGCTATAACTAAATCACGCACCAAAATCTCCACAGCTTTGCCTTCTACATGTTTACGTCTCTATAGGTTTTCTATACACAGCATCAACTGGTATCTTACTTGAACTTAACTATCATTTTCTTGCAGTGCCAGTCATTAAATTTTTTTTTCAGTACAGTTTCATTCAAAGAGGTTCGTGATGATGACGTCTGGGAAAAATCTGTGTGTGGTTATGCACATCTGTTGTATTTTCATCTCAAAGAAAAATGTATGTATACCAGCATATATCATATCTATTAGGTTCTGGTGCAGGAAACTGCTTCCAGAGACTCTTACACCTCAGTAGGAAAGCCTGGTGTGTACGTTTCTCTTCAAAAATGTTACAAGAACAAATTTTTCCAAATAACTCTTGCTTATATAAGGCACCTAAGGTGTAATGTCATTAATTAATATTAATATCCAGTCTGTCAAGTGGGTTTATAGTTGTCTTAAGGATATTTTTTTTAATTCCCCTTTTTTATTCCCACTTTTATATGCTCTGAACATCAAGCTATTTTTTTTTTTTCATGTCATTAATCATATCAAGTCTTCAGGTTGTGTCAGGAGTTTTAACACCTGCTTTATGTGCTTTCTCTTACACTCCGCTCTGGTTTTTCAGTGTACATATTTATTTATTGTCAATGTGTTCTTGTCTTAATTGTTTTGAGAAAACTCAATTTATCTAAGGCAGCTCCAGAAGGCCTCACACATGCATGCATGTCTATAGTGTGCATGCTCACATGCAAATACTACTGATGCGCATTTCTGTATCATCTGTAACCCCTTAAATGCACGTATGACAGCCACTGAAGCTACTAGTTTACGATAAAAGGTGCTGAAATGCACACTATGTGCTCCAGTTTGTGGCTTTTGTGGCTAGTCTTAAACTTGATTTTCATTCCAGATCTTTATTACTGTTCTTACTCATTCATCTTAGCGTTGTATCTGTTAAAAAAAAAGATTGTCACAAGATTTTTCACATGGCATTTCGTTTTCTGGTTTGTCCATTGAATCAGAATGACCGATTGTAAAATAAGACGGCTTCAAAGTATATAGTTGCAGTTCTATTAAATTTTGCACCAGATTACAAGATGATAGATTGAAAATGTTATATTTTTTTCCTAAAGATGACTGTGTATGAAAAGATGAGGGGACCTAACCACTGAAATAAAGAACATTTTATTTCTTTCGTACATATCTGCACTTCCCAGGATAGGGTGTTTCTCAGTGTGTGTACTGTCTATAGTACTGCAGACCAGATGCTCATGCACTCTAAGTATAGCAGGACCGTCTGAGTGTAAATCTAAACCATGTTACTTTTTGAAGTCACTTTATTAGAACATGACTGTCCAGCAACTTGGAATTACTGCGAATACTGCATTCCACAAGGTAGACCTACTTTTTGAGATCAAAGTACACTGTGGGCTTCATATTAGTACTGAAACTGTTTCACTCCTTGGAGGACATTAAAATACAAGCACTAAAGTTTATCTTGTCATGCATTTTATTCCCACCTAACCGTTTGCAGCTGCATTTCTTCATTTCACTCATTTGTGTGTTCAATAGTACAGAATTGCACACTTTGCATACTATCGTATGGTCAACACCTCTGGTCAAATGATGTTTTGTGGGTTTTTTACGAAGTGAAAATATATGCACAAGCTCTAGAGCAGGCATGTCAAACTCTGGTCCTGGAGGGCCAGTGTCCACCACAGTTTGTGGATATCCCTGCTCAAACACACCTGGTTCAACTTACCTGCTAAGTGCCAAATTTAGTGAGCGTGTTTGAGGAGGGGAAGAACTAAGTAGTGCTGAGCACCGGCTCTCCAGGACCGGAGTTTGACACCCCTGCTCTAAAGGGAAAATATTTATATATGGCATTTTTAATGCATTTCTATTTATTTGTTTGCAAATGATTGTACATGGTCTTAACCAGTAACAGTTCTCAATAACTAAAGCAAAATACTACCATTTTATAATTAGCTGTTAGATCCAGCTGTTAGATAAATATCTAACATTCCCCCTGATATTGACTCTTAGTACTAACGCAGGCTGAGCAGTGTTTACTATTTTGACACTTTGAGTATCAGTAAATAATATTTATATGATTTAAAACAACATATTCATACAACATATATGAATTAAAATCTTTTTCAGATAGTACAATAATGGAAACACTTGACTTTTTATTGTGAGCTTGATTAGTGTTTAAGCAAATGGTGAGAACATTGAGCAAATGGTCTTAACCCTTTTATATGGCGAAAATATATTTGCATTATGAAAAATACGTATAAAAAAGAATTATGTTTCATAACCGATTGAATAAAAATAGCTCTTAAACACTTGGATCGTTTTTCTACTTCTCGTGACACGTGAACGCGCGTTCATTCATCAGAGCTTCTCTCGGTGGCGCGCACAACTAGTACTCACTCGGCCCCTCCTGCTTAGTGCGTCACGCTCCCAAAACTCGTCCAATTGGAAGAGAAGGGGGCGGAGACTGAGGGAGTGAGTGAGTGGCTTCACGAGAGCACATGCGGGATGGGGTGTAGTCGTGCCCGAGCGCTGGGGGGTAGAGCAGTGGGTCAGATGCTGCAAGTGGTGCAGAGTTTCTTCTCAAGTGTTAAGCTGCACGTAACTGAAGGTGTTAAGGAGCCACCAGGCCTGGAAACTAAGAGCAAGGAAGGGACAAAAGGAAACTTCAGGGCTGTGAAGACCCCCACATGGACCAAAAGGGGCAAGAGAAGTTTTATGAGGGGAGGATTCAATTCAGAGCCAATGGCATCTTTTGCTCAAGGGCTCGGACACATATGAGCTGCTAAACTGAGGAGGCTCTGCTGAAACGTGATGGCAGCCAGGGTATAAGTGAAGCTTTTTCTGGACTTTGCAAACTCTAATTGGATACTTTTCTTCTGTCTGAGGCTGAAGAGAGTGAGAGCTCTGGACCTGTAGCCTGTTTCCTCAACTAAAAACATCATCATAGGTGTTACTTCTTCTGCTCCTTCTGCTTTTTTTCTTTTTCTTCTTTTTACCTCTTACTCTGGAAAGCTATGCGGACTCGAGGGACATTTTTGCCCTGGACTGCCTTCCTGACCCTTGTTCTCCTGTCAGTCCAGGCTTTCCCCACTCACACGCCTAAAGGTGGGGATGCCAAGCCTGGAAGCAGCGCCGCCCTACGGGTATGTGAGCACAGCATTTTCCCTGGGGGTTAGTAAGGTCCAGTGATGTGGACTTCATGGGGATTTATGGCTTTTCCATCAGTTAGCTAAACACAGTTATATGTTCTTATTATTTAGACTAAATAATGAGATTGTCTTGTAAGTCTTGATGAGTTCACCTTGGGATGTGACCCTGAAGATCCACTAATGCACTTTGTTTGGTAATGATCCCTGTTGCAGGTCAGGGTTCCTGTTGTACCAGAAAACTCTTGCACATTTTTCAAGTGGCACCAGTTCAATACCACCCAGGCGGGTCTCATTGCACACTGAGGCAGGTGTCTGGAACCTTGAGGTGTAGACATATGTGGTTGCAGGTGTGAGAGCAGCCCACTGGTTAGAGGTCACACTCCCCCCGGTGTTAATTCTGATAAAGGGTGATTGATGATTGGAAATGAGTCAAAGGCTAATCATTAGTGTAGTGATGTACTCTGTAGTAACTGATTGAAAGGCTGCTAAGTGTTGTTTAGCACTTTAGGTTGTGTGAATATTTCTTGATGAATAGACCAATAGAAATGAGCTAGATTTACTTAGAGAGAACTCTCATTACACTGCCTTACATTTAACTTAAATAGAGTTTATCCTTCAGGTGACAATAGCATCATGTGTTACTGGGAGAACTAGCTGGTGGGCAGAATTGACAGTGACATAAGTTTGGTACATTTTGGCAAAAAATCCCCCTTCTGCCAAAATTTTTTTTAGCAGGAATATATTGCAGTCTATCTAAGTTATATTTTGGCATGGATTCATAACGTTATAATGCATTTCAAGGTACAATATCCTCAGTTTTTCCTGCTTTTTTTACCCTAAGGTATACTTGTTGCATTTGTGTTTTGTTTATTCATCAAAACAGTGATGGTCCTTTTTACAGTACCATTTTACAATCACTCTTTATTCCTGTTATTACTTTATTCCTTTATTCCTATTTATAAAGTAAATTCCCTCTGTTCTGATAGAGGGAATATATACGTATATTATGCCTCATTTAAAAAAAACAGTCCAAGCTGAAACACTTCTTATAACCTCATTGAAGATAGGTAGAGCTAAGCGGTTGTTGGCTGAATAGGTGGATATATGTAAATGAGTTGATTTGCATATTACAAAAGCAGTGAATTCAAAAGGAGCATTTGCATATATGGTCTAAGAAGTTCATGTTTTCCATGACTTCTCTGAAGCTCTGCCATCTAATATAAGGTGGACATCAGTGTGGTTGAGTGGTAGATTGGAACATTTTATGCTCTCGTTCAAGTTTGTTAAGACGATGACCAATAGTTTGCTTGGAAGATAATCTGAGGAGCCTTTGCTTAAACAGTGAGAAAAGAAGACAAAACCTAATCTCTACCAGTCAGCTGCAGTTTAGTGGCATGGTTCTTTGCCCTATCTTTGTGCACTGGCTTTATTGAGTGTTACCACAGGGAGGAAATGCATATTCACCCCAGGCAGACTTTTACTAGCCACATATCCTGCTAAAAACAACTTTCATGCACAAGCTTCCCCTGTGTTTAAAACGAAACTGCAGCTACTGTGTTTTACACTGATCTAGTCAGTGCAAAGGAATTGGTCAGTAAATTATACACAGTCCATCTGTATAAAGCTAAAACCAACCAAAAGTCTGAAATATTTAGCTACATGATGTGTTAGGTGAGGACGTCAGAGCTTGGAGTAACGTGGAGCGAGATGTGCTGACAGGGCGCCTTTGTGTGGCATGTGAACATATGGTTCTTTCTCTTTTCCTTCTTTCAACCTTGCTAAATGTTTTTATTAATGTAACCTGTGGGGTTCACATGGACCACTGTTTCAGGAGAGTGACAGGACACACATGTGCTCAGCCAAACCTCCATCTGGCATTTGCGGTAAGAAGTGAGGCTGAAAAAGGTAAATGGGAAGGGTGCTGTAAAGGTAAAGCAGCCCTGGTGCTGTAACAGATAAGCCTGATAATCACAGGACGTTCCTGCTCTTAGAACCAAGCAGACGGTGGTGCCACATTTTGCAGAGGGTGCCAAATTTTTCAGCCTGTTCAGAAGTTCACGTTGCTGTTCTTTACTGTTGTGTTGGATGACTGCGGGTTGGAGGGCTCTCAAATATCCTGCTCCCTAATTGAGGTTAAGCTGAAACTGTAAACCATAAGCTGTGTTTCAAAGTATATGGTGCAAGCTCTTGAACATGCTGTGTGGATGCTATATCCAAGATTTAATGCTGGAATACTAGCTTATATTTTTGGTAAAACCACAGGAACACACACACACACACACCAACCTTTGTATTGGAATGATTGTAATGACCGAAGTCTGTATTGCTGGCTTCAATCATTTTAGATGTAATGAAATGTTTGAGACTGCAGAGTGAGCCAAACCTGCCAGCACACTGGAATATATGCTAAAGAGAGCAAGCTGTAGACTACACAGCTTCTGGAGCTCATTGGTTGTGTACAATGATTCCTGGGGGTCCAGCAGACTAAATTTGGCTTTTTATAATTTTTGGAAAGTTTCCATGTTTCAAACTTTAGAACAACTGTCAGTAGAACTTCAAAGAAAGTGGTCGCCAATGAAATATACATTAATCAGACATATCTCCACGTTGTAGTGGAATTGATATTGTCTACAGGAAGAGAGAACACTTATCTGATACCAGGTATTGGGCTAAAATCAGGAAAAAAACATGCTTGATCAGAGGTTAAATGGAAAGAGCAATGAATCCAGTTCAGTCTTGTAACAAATCTAGTCTAAAATAGCACATTTTTTATATTTGTGTGTTGTCACATTGTTAGCTAGGCTAATACTCCCTGTTTCAGTGTAGATATCTTATCATTATATTATTTGAGCCATCTCTACCTTAAAGACCCACTCTGGAGTCTTGTGCACTGGTATTAGATTTTCCTTTTTAAAGAATGTACTGGCTCATGTGTGTCCTCATGTACACAGTAAGTAAATTAATACAGTTACTGTGTGTCAACAGGAATTTCCTCTGGGAATTTGACTCCTGAGGCCTTTGGTGAAAGAAGTAAAAAAAGATTTTGAAGCCTGTCTGTGAAACTAGTCAGATTTGAACAAATTCATCTGGACGTTCTTTCCTTAGGTTTCACGTTCTGCACACTAAGGTGTTTAACCGCATAACAGCCCTGCAAGGGATAAAGACTTCTGACACAGTGATTAATCCTGGGGCCTATGAAAAAAATATCTTTTTCCTCTTTTTTGGAGGAGAATAATCAGATTCATCCGTTTCTTTGAATTATGAACTAGCTGCTCAGTTTTCCATTTTAATACATCCCATTTGGTCTGTGTCTCGACAACAGGAGGTTATGCTTTGTGAGGGCTTCAGAGAATTCGGCCTCTAACCGTATGTGTATGCGTACACGTTTTGGCCCTCGCGCAGGTCTGTGGCCACTTGCATGAAACATCTTAAATATTTATATTTAGTTAAATGCTTAAGGGATAAACCTAAGATAAGCTAAGGAATGTACTTAAGTACATTGCCTTAAACCTCTTAACTGCTCCCTTTAGCTAAAGATTATACTTAAAGGAGAATTCCCCTGAATGTTTAAAATTTCTGGATAATTAAATGGCCATTCAGTCATGGTTCATTCAGAATGGCTTGATGTGAAATGCTCTGTTCTAGAGGAACTCAGAGTCAGAATTGCTCACAGTTGTGACAATAGTAACCAGACATCTGAAGGGTTTAGTGCTTCTGAAAGCTCCCTCACAAAAACAATATTACAAAAAGTGGTTAAAATACACTGCTTGTTATCTAAGACATTGTTTTAAAATAGTTTAGAGAAAAGGTTTTGCCAATAGATTCAAACAGCATGTTTTTCTTCTTCTTCTTTTGCTGTATTAAACATCACAAATGGAAGCAAAAAAACAATCAAGGCCTTAAACTCAATTTTCTCTTTAAGCTTCACTGAAATAATTTTTTGCAGCTTAAGTGAGCACTTAAGGCTGACATTCATTTACATTTATTCATTTGGCTGACGCTTTTATCCAAAGCGACTTCCAAGACGTGAAGCAGAGTAGTGGGACGGTACCTTGCTCAAGGGTACCTCAGTAGTGCCTGAGCCGGGACTTGAACCTGCAACCTTTAGGTCCCAAGAGCAATGTCCTAACCACTAGGCCACCACTGCCCATTCATGACATTCATTAATTCATTAAGGTCTCTGATCTGTATGGTAAGCCTAGTGGAACCCAGTACATTGTCTGGCCACAGGTTTTATGCTATTATTTTTGCCAAATTGTTGCCGTGGTTTTTTCTTGAGCCTCTGTGCCCAAGCTCACTGACAAGAAAGCACAATCACTGTTTGTGAGACACATGGTACACTGATGGTATCGGGACATGCCGACAAAATCAGATTGCAACATAGTGGTATGCAGGATCTGTGGTAAAAAAAAAGAAAGAGAAAGACAGAAAAAAACATGACAAGGATTGTGTTTGTGACCAGCTTTGGGCAGGCATCCATCCCTATAGTGACACTGTGATCAGGCGTGGTTGTGCCGCTTTTTGCTTTTCTTCTCTTGGGTACTCCTCCTCCTCTCCATGTGAATGGTCAGGAATTTGAGCTTGAGGGACTTTGAATTAGAGTCAGTTGTTGTGGGGTGCTGCACACCACAGGAACGTCCTCTCTGTAGTTTGTTTTCCATTATTAACTTGTATTACTCATATAAAAGCAAAGCCATCCTTTTCCTCCCCCGAACTCGGGGGCCAGTCATTTCCATTGATGTGGAGGAAGAGACTAATCTGAACGGTGCTACGCTGAGCGAGTAGCTTATCTTGGCATAGACTTTTCTCTGAGGTTTGATTATAGCATGACTGAGGTAGAAGGTATGAGAGATCCCTGGAAGGCTTTCTCAAGGACCTCATTTCTCTTGCTACAGGCTCAGTGCAGGGGAGACGTCATGTAATAGAACCTTTTCCTCCGTTTACACGCACCTGTAAAAAAGTATAGCTCATAGCTTTGCAGTGACTAGCCGATTTCAGGGAAATCTCATTTAGCTGGATATTGAGACACTAACTAATAAGAGCTTCCTCAAGCTGCTTCATTGCTTCAGACTCATGAGACACATCAAAGTGAAACATTTTTCTCCAATTTCACTCTCCAAGTTTTGATGCATGGTTGTCCTGGGATATCAGACGGCAGAACTCCATCTTGGAAATTTATCACAGACCCTAACTACACTCTTAAAAATAAAGGTGCCAAATGGGTTCGTTTGACTCTTTTCTTTTGAAGTGCAGCTTAATGGATGGTTCTTTTTGTAAATGAGATGTATGAGGGCGAAGAAGCTGAGACTGCCTCTACATCATGTAATGGTTCTTTTCTGTGGCCATTTCATTATTTTAAGCGTATAAACTAAAAAAATTGGAAACAATGGCCTATTTGACTTTGAAATTGAAAACACTGCTGCACTGTTTTGTGTTTTACGTTGAGGTAACCCTCTGCTTATGCTCACTCTAAATGGAAATGTGTGGCATAACTAAATGAAAATCATGCAACGATTTAATGTGATTTATAGCGCTTGCTGTGAGATCAGTAATTGTTTGAAGACCACAGAAAAGGTGCCTCCTTCTCATCCCGGGAGATGGTGAAATTCAATAGAGCGGCGGGGCGAGCTTTATCGTCTGGAGCGCAGGACATCTGCTTTGCGTGTGGGAGAAATGGAGTCAGAGAAGTGAGACAAGGCAGGCTACACATGATCAGTGGAGGAAAGCTTTGATCAGGCAGCCGCCCCTTTCACTTCAGCTGCTCCGCCAGAAGACGAGAGGGACAATCAAATCAGGCCTCCAGATGTGCACAAGGAGGAACAGGAGCAGCACAGATGTGGTTGAAATGGACTGACTTTAAACCTGTAGGTTGACCTGCTCGGATTGAAAACTATAAATAGAAGAGAGGGACGGGGACTGAC
>JBBPDA010000001.1:52466221-52477933 GCA_037974385.1 Arnoldichthys spilopterus
GAGGAAAACTTTGGCGAGGGAAACCCCCCCCCCCCCCCCCACACACACACACACACACTTCACTTTTGCTGCTTCGCCAGAAGACGAGAGGGACAATCAAATCAGGCCTCCAGATGTGCACAAGGAAGAACAGGAGCAGCACAGATGTGGCTGTGGTGGACAGCACTGACGTGGCCCTAAAAATCTGTAGATTGACCTGCTCTGATTGAGAATTATAAATAGAAATACTGAAAGGGACAGAGACTGACAGGGTCTATGCTTTATTAAGACCTGAAAAGGGGAAATTTTGATTATTTCCTCAGTTATGACGGTTATAATCACAATATCAGTAAATTCCTTCAACACAACGTTAAGCGTTCACTTATGTAACAGGTTGGGAGATAAGATCAGTATAGTATAGCATCACAATATTTGGGGTGAAAAAATAGTGTTTGGAAATATAGGCTCAAGTGGTGTCAAGCAGTAGCATTGGTGAAGCACTAAAATTAGCATTGTGAATAATTACTATTAAGTTAACTTCCCCCATCCACACAGTCTATATACAGAAACTACGCTTTTAAAAAAACAGAATTCTTTAAAATCTAAAGTAAGGTCACAAAACCAACACATTTACACATATCTGCTTTATTTAGCTCTGCCCCTTCACATGGACATTCCAAGAAGTCCTGTGATTGGTTTGCAGCTCATATGCATATCGCAGCCTTATCGCAGCCTAGGGATAATAATGTACAGACAATATATTGTGCAGCCCTAGTCTAGATCCCTGTCCAGGCAGGGAAACCATTACTGTACTAACAAAACCCTGTTTATACCTTGCATTAATATTCAATCTCTGTGATCTGATTGTGCTTGTCAGATCATTCAATGAAGACACTTTGTATTGTTCTTTTCAGATGATGAACTTTTAGTTCATCAAGTTTTAATGAGCTTAGGAAGCTTCTGGTACAAAGAAGACATTACCTATAAGACCTATGCTGCAGTTAGCAGCCACAACTAAAGCACATTTGACAGCAAAACTAGGAATTGTCCTTCAGACATTGGTTTATGAAAAGCTATTCATAACCTGTGAATATGCTGAACAGAGAAAAAATTTGAGTTACAAGCATATTATTTATTGTATTGTGAGGCCTATAGTCACTTTCATTCCCAGTAACTACTATGAATTATTCTATAACTGTTATTAAACTAATATTTGAAGTACCATAGTCATGACAGTGAGGACCTCACATTGGGGTCTGGCAGTGGGACCACAGAGTTTATGTGGGAATAATACTAGACAGGAAATTGTGAGAAAGGTGGACAATTCAGACAGAATTGATAAGGCTGGAGGACTGACCAAGTCATTATTGGAGTGTATGTGACTCTGAGTCTCCGGTTGATCCTGTTGTATGGCGGCTCTTTGATGTCTTTGGTGTCTTATAGACAGGGCCTCCACAAGCCCTTTGAAGTAAAGGAAATCAGGATGTAGAGGCCTGGCCTGAATGGGTCTCATCTGGTGCTGCTAAAGCATGCATGTAGTTCATAATGATAGTCAGGCTAAACACACTATTACTTGGGCCTTACTGACATACCGGTTAGCCAGTTAAGTTGAAAATATTAAGGTTGAAAAGGTTTGTCAGTATTCTGCTTAAAAGTCTGCTATTATAAATAAGAAACTTGTTTTTTCTTATAATGAACAGATACTTCTAATTGCACATTTCTGTTGATTTCAGTGCTTCCATGATATTTTGCAAGCCAGTATTGCCTGAATTACAACACTACATGCTGAAAAGGTAAAAAGAAAAAATGGTGAAAAATAAAAGACGGATGTGGAGAATGGAGCATGACACCAGATTCGGAAACTAACAGCACCAATCAACAAATTAGTACAGTATATTACATATCACACACTTCTTTTCACCTCCCAATTGTATTCGCATTAGTTGTGAATCAAAATGGAAACAATTTCAAGTTAAAGAAAATATTGAATTGTGAACCAGTATCATGAAAAATTGATTATATGATTATATTATAGAATATGATTAAATCATAGGATGACTGTGTCGTTACATCCCTAGACAATCTTGGTTGGCCATTTATAGTTTGCAACTGTCTTATTGGTCAGTAATTGTCTGGCTGTCCCTCACACAAGATTTTTTTACTTTTGGAGGCAGGTCCTTCAGTGCCATAGCCCCCAAACTATGAAATTCTCTTCCTCAGTCTCTCCATGATTGCTCTTTCCTTTCTACCTTCTAATCTAAACGAAAGACGTATCTTTTCAATGATTCACTTTGCACCGCTAAGTTTTTTTGTGTAAAGTGACCTTGGGATTGTGAAAGGTGTTTATTACTATTAAACTGTTTATTATTTTTTATTGTACTATTATTATTATTATTATTATTATTATTATTATTATTAAATCTGTTTTTTAACATAGAGTTATAATATTGGCCAATATTATTGGTTATCAAAATGTTAGCTCATTAAAATCAATACTGGTGACAACAGTTTTGTATTGGACAGGCATTAACCCTTATAAAGTGGGATGCTATACTAGTATGTAAGTATGTGCTTGTCAGTGGGAAGTGTGTGGAGAAGCGTAGGCCAGGCGGAAAATTTGCTTCATGAAACTGTTTAGCACTGTGTTAAAATTATTAGTACATATGTAAAGCATGCTGGAGCATTATGAGATTATCCAGATATGCCTTTTGAGACAGTATGACGAATCTCTGGACCATTGGTAGAGAACTTCATGGGTTTTAGTGATGAGACAGAAGCTGTCTGACTGGTCACTGCTGGTGATACATAGCAGATGATTTCAGAGCTCATAGCTGTTGTGAGTTCAGGACAACAAGAGGCCACTTTTCTAGCCCAGACTTCAAGTCTCCATATTAAAGTAAACCAGATGAAAGAGATACATATTCCTTAATGTGTAATAATTTACCTGCATGCACCATCCTGGGCCTTTCTCCAGAAATTCACAGTCCTACACTCTCAGTTCAGCCCAGCATTGCACTTAATGTCAACCAGCTGTCAGAAGATGGAGGCACGTCTGGCTGTGGGCGATGGAGACAGAGCAGAGCAGCCCAACTGAACGCCGTCATGTTGTTCATGCCTGTGATGTTTCTCTGCCCGCTCTGTTTTGTTTGGTTGCTAACAGGAACCCCGTGGAGCACGGAGGTTTTGTGTTTGATAAGTAACTTATGTAGAATGGAGGCCTGAGAACAACAGCTCTACCTTTAATCAGATAGTTCTGCAATGTCAAATGGGTTGCGCGACAGATTGTCTGAGGATACTGGAGTGTACTTGCTTTTTAACAGCTTGAATATAAACTGTACGATGAACCACCATGATTTTAAACTCTCAAGCATTATCAGTTATATGTTTTTTATGTATAGATTTAAAGCCAGTTGTGTTTCCATGGAGCGCACCTTATTTAAGGCCATACAGTGAAAAGATTATTGACATAATTCCACTAATCCCTCTGCAAAATCCACCTTATATGCTGTCATGTGGTAGACATTTCACTCCAGATGTGTTTATTTGAAACCCAGGTCTTTTTTCATAAGGGTGCAGGGTCACAGCTGTATAAATTTGATATGGTGTTGGAGTATGACTGATCTTCTAACCTTCTTCACATGCATGGTGTAATTGCTTTAGGAAATATTTTCCTTATATCTTCTTCTTTAGAAAACATTATAGGTAAGTAATGTACTTCTCTAAATCTATAGTTGTATTACTATTGTAATTAAAGAAATCGTTTCTGCTTTATTGTGTGCTGTTATCTTTAGCACACACTAGCTCAATGCAGCTTTCCACAGATTCATGTCCAGACTCTCAATAAACCTGCAAAGACCAACTGTGGCAAAGACAAATTCACCTGAGCTTAAGGTGAATATACTATATACTATATATTATATATATAAGTATACACCTTGAGAGGAGCCAACATTCAATTTAATGTATTGTAATTACTATCAGCACTTTTGTGGTTCCCAGATCTGGTACTGGAAGCCCATCTACTATTTATTTTGTGTTTTCCATGCAACTGTCCAGCAACTGCAAAACAGTCTAAAGTGAAGTGACTGTTTGACATTGTGAACACACTCAAGCACCACAACGAAATGTGACCTCTGCATTTAACCCATCACACATGCGGAGCAGCGGGCAGCTACCAACAGCACCAGGGGAGCAGTGTAATGGGACGGTACCTTGCTCAAGGGTACCTCAGTAATGCCTGGGCTGGGACTTGAACCTGCAACCTTTAAGTCCCAAGGGCAAGGTCCTATCCACTAGGCCACCACTGCCCATACTGATAGGTCACTGGTTAGATTTCGAATAAAAAGGATTGTACACAGTTAGACCTTAGCAAAAAACATCTTACCAAAAATGAGCTAAAACAGATCTGTGAGACACAAACTGATTTGGTGTGGGCTAATCAGTCAGGGTTTGTTATGTATTCCCTCAGGCTGGCTCTGTAGATGTCAAACGAACACTGGCGGAGCTACAGCAGCAGAACCAACTGAGGAGTCACTCGCCTCCACGACGCAACAGACGGAGATGGTCACAGCTTCGCTCAGAGGGGGTCTTGCCCAAACCAGCACCCAAGGAAGAGGAACCGTTCATCTTTGACCTGAAGAATTTTCCTGACCTGGCCAATGCTGATCTGGGCTCCCAGAATCCAAATATTCAGGTGAGACGTCATTCACTTTAGTCAATTATATAGCACACTTTTTGTCACCGGTGTGACAAAGCAGGGGTACAACAAGTGATAAGGTCCCATTCAATCATTTTTGACTGACAATCATAAAATCATTCATTCTATTCACTATTTGACTACATAAAACTATATTGCCATACATTATCAGAATTTTTGTCTCCTTAAAATTTCCAAATCAGCCTGCCTCCCTAAGAGAATGAACAAAGATCACTGAGAGGGAGCAAGACTTGGGTCACAGTGGTTGACAGAATTATAATAAGCAAGAGATAATTATGAATTATGATTGAGGAAATTAAATGAAACAAATATACATGAGATAAACCGATTAAAAATATGACACATCTGTCATCAAAGACCAGACTTAGACCTCTCTTTGTGTGGCACTTTAGTACTGTTTGGCTCATATTTTACAGAAATAAATTAAATTATGTGTTCTGTTTTTTAACTCAACACAAATACTGTTTAAATAAGCACGAAGACTGTTTACTGGTTTGCTAAAACTTTGAACAGCAAGAATAATTGCCCAAGATCAATCATTTTGTGAGTTTAGTGCTCTTTCTTTGTAGTTGGTGTGTGTATCTTGGCTTTAGGTCCTGTCTAAACACCACTGTTGACTTTGAGAGACATATATGTTATAACAAATATCTGTAGCTGTGTGACAATGCCCAGTCCTACAGTTTTCCCACCTCTCTGGGCACTAAATCAACTGGTAGTAAGCTGAAGAAATGGATTAATTTTACTTGGCAAGACCCTATGGTGGATGTAATTAACCTATGCACTCATTGTTTCATACTGTTATTACAAAGTTTGCTGCTATGATTGCAAAAGGGAGTGGGATTTCTTTGCGCTTATTGGCTATGTCACAGCTGTTCTTAAGCAAAGAGGCCTCTTAAATTACCCCGGGCGAAAACTTTACACTGAAAGAGCACAGTTCAGCTGTCCTGCTGGAAGAAAAGGAAAACAGAAATATCTAAAAAAGGTGAAAGTCTGGCATATTTTTAAAATCAGTATCTTTTTAATCTTTACTGCTATAACTGATCACTTTAAATAGTTTTTAAAGAGAGGTAAAGAAGGGTGCTTTTTTTATTTTTAGCACTCTTATGAAGTTTATGTGTGCATGAGGATTTGAAAGGAAATGAAGTTCTTCTGGGAAACAGTACTTCTGGGAAAAAAACACACAAGAGAACCCTGGTATCCAAATTTACTTTTATAACAGGGAAAAAGCTTAAGTCGTCCAAGTGGGAACGGTCCATCCTCCATACATACCAGACAAAGCTGTTTTGTTTTTTATGTGTCTTTCCTTTAAGTAGTAACCCTCACTAAGTGTGGGTGGATTTATGCCCTTTTTATCATATTGCATACTTATAATAATGTTACGAGAGTTTTTAAGGACAGGGGGAGTTGAAAATGTGATGGATTGCACTCTTCACTTGCCATCCAGAGACATGACGTATCATATACTCATTTTTCCTTACCTTGAGTTGTAAGGGTAAAAAAAAATCCAATTTAAGCTGAACTAAAGCCAGCCGTGATGTGGTTCTGCTTCCTTAGATATCCCTGTGGATCCAAAGTGAACCTGGCTTAAAGATGCTCAGTAATTTTCTCCCATCAAACCTGGTCATTTTTTAAGGCAAAGTTTATTTTGCTGATTGCAGTCTCGATCGATTTCTTCACAGGAACTGTGTGATCTCAGAAGATTTAAAAGCTTCTATGACCTGTGTTGTTCATCACACAAACTATAGTGCAGATTCTGGAAGAAGATCAGGTCTTCAGGTCTAAGCTTTGCACTTACAGTCTGAAGTCCAAAGCAGAGAAGGACAAGGCTGACTGATGTAATCGATGTGGCTGCAGTAGCTTAATCACCCTGCTAAACAGCACAGTGTCTTTATAAACAGCTGCTACAGCCATCAGATTGTAACGTTGGGAGGAATATAAACAGCCAGTCCTTTGTCTAGGCCTGCTGAGGGGATAGCTGGAACTTCTCTATCACCCTGCAGATACGACAAGCCAAGGCTTGCTGAACATAAACCTATCACCAAGAAAACATCCTCTGGAGAGCTGATGGAGGGGACAGTGAAAGGATCTTTTTTATGTTTCGTTTTATGAGCTGCATGCAGTCCATTTTGACAGTTGGCAGAGTTGGAAATATTGCTCATAATGCACTCAACCTACAATGTCCTCAGCATCAACTGTTCTTTGAAGATTCCATATCTATTCTCTCTGTTTTGGGTGATCATTGAGGTTCTGGACATTTTAAGATAATTATTTAGGGTGTATGACAGT
The DNA here is from genome assembly GCA_037974385.1 of Arnoldichthys spilopterus. NCBI lineage: Eukaryota > Metazoa > Chordata > Actinopteri > Characiformes > Lepidarchidae > Arnoldichthys > Arnoldichthys spilopterus. Next base: position 52,473,204 of record JBBPDA010000001.1, read on the forward strand.
TGATGCCACTAAAACACTAAAACACTCATTCCTAATACTCTCAAACTACAGTGACCTTGAACATGCTTTGAAAAGTCAATAATCATTATTTTCTCCTTTATTAGGTAACCATTGAGGTTGTAGATGACCCTCAGATGGAGGTTGAGATGGACCTGGCTAAAGAAGGCAGGAATGACTGGTCTTTAAGTTCTGAGCAATGGTTCGACCACAAAAAGCTATTTTGGCCGCTCTTTTGGGAGTACCATGATTCCAGTGAGGAAAGCCCAGGCCAGGCCAGTCTAGAGGAGAACGGAGAAGACCTCAACTATGATGGAGAAGATTCTCTCTTGAGTGGTGTTGGAGTGGACTGGGGCAGGAGGTGGAAAGGCTGGGACTCAATGGAAAATTATGGTAAGAAAACAACAATTTTACTGTAAAAAAGAAAGTGACATTGTCATTGTGAACTCTCTCAATCACATACAAAATGCACAACAAAAAGTGACTTCTGCTTTTAACCCATCCCATGTGCACATGTGGAGCAGCTATAAGACCAGGGGAGCAGTGTAGCAGGACAGTACCTTGCTCGAGAGTACCTCAATGGTTCCTGGGTTGGGACTTGAACCTGGGAACTTCTATTCAGATGGGCAAGGTCCTAACCACTAGGCCACCATTGCCCAAGTTAATAACTTAAGCTGGAGCCAAGCGATGATGGAATTGGGGATCAGCCATGATTGAAATAAATTTAGGCACCTTAAATTTGAGGACACAGAAGTAAATCATATTTGCTTTGTAATCTGTGTTTTTCATTTTCAACTCTGCAGTGTCTGGAAATTCAAATGTGTTTATTTTCTTTAGCAGGCTTCTCTCCCAGGGTTGAAAGAAAGAAATGACTCTTTTTCAGTACTTCACATTTCCCTGCGATATTTCAGATCGCAAATATTCAAAAAACAACTTAAATGCTTAGATCATACACTTATTTTCCTCTGACATGAAAGTAAGAGTGTTTTCTGTGACTGACTACACAGCTGCAGCAAAAATGTATGAAATGTTGTTTCATTCCTTCAAAAAGCTACAGGAAGCATGACGTTTGTGTCATTTTCCCCCTCTGCCTCACTATCAGAAATAAACAGGCATTTATGTTTGTGCTTCAAGCTAGAGTTTGTATGCACAGAGCTGCTCAGAAAGTGTTTTTGCTAAACCAATTTCCTCCCTTAGATTGAAAAAGCAATGTAGGCCCAAGCCTCCCCTGTAGTCCTGACATGATTTATGATTTGAGGTTGCACTCAAGAACCACTGTATAAACATGCTGTTGCTGTCGCCAGTCTCTCAGACTTTCTTCTGATGCCTATCAGTAGTAAACAGAAAATAGAGCTTAATGTGGTGTATCTTGATATATTGCTATCATTATTTAAGTTGTTAGTGGCGACATACATCAAAGATTTTTTCCTGCATATCTATTCCTGTGTTTTTGCATACATTTTTACCATGTTCTGTACATCTGATGCTTCCAGTCAGATGTTCAAGTTTAGATTTTTAAAAGCATTGTCCCAATATTCTCTGGATTCTCTATAAGATATATCCACACCATTAAAAAGTAGTGTTTCCATCTGTCTGGGACAGTGGGGGGGAGACTCTAAGGCTCAGTCTGGCCTACATTACTAACAGTGGGCACTCAAGCATCAGACCTTTGTGTCTTCTTTGAAGTTGACATCATTGCTGGGAGAGCACCACATTTTGAAGCTCTGTTGCATGCTAATAGCAGTGTGGGGCCTCTCCACTGGCTTAACAACTAATATTTGTGTTCAATCAGATGGCAGATTGGAAAGAGAAGGCCCCTGCACTTCTTTTTATCACTCCAATCTGCTGCTGCCCTGTCCTTCATACAGCCCAGACACTTTGAGCTTGCTGTGGAATTTGTGGCACTTTTCAGGAGTCCAGACAGCATGTGGAATTGGAGGTTTCTGGGAGTTTCATTGTTTTCTATCACTAAGCAAAAAGGCATATACAGAGCCCATTTCCAGAAAAGTTGGGATTTTTCATGAAACGAAATAAAGGCAAGGATGTGTGATGATGTTCATTAAAGTGCTTTTGTTGGAAAAAAGAGCAGGTTTTCTTAAAAAATGGGGGGAGGTGCCACCAATGGTGCCACCATCGAGGTGTTTAGTCTGCAAGCTTGATCCCAAGGAATGCATTATAATGTTTTAATGTTTTATTAATTTTATTTAATGAAAGCATTGCTGTTTTTATGAAAACAATTATATAGCTGGGTGCTCTCGAACATCTAAACGACAATGTAGTTAGAACATTTTCTGAAGAATCTTGTCAAGAATCTGATATTACACTGGTACTTCTACATACTGCAGAAACTGGGGCTTGGTGAAGCCCTTGGTAAACCTTGAAAATTACAGTGTTTCTGACCAGAAAGCTTAGCTTACACTGTGTTGCGTCAAAAGCAACATTTATAGTCATATCACTTCCATCAGCAATTTAATCAAAGGTTAACTCCTCTCATTTGAGCCGATATGATTTGGTGCAGTTTACCGCAAAGCCCTACAGCTCCGTTTCCCTGGCCTAAACACTATGTTCTCCAGACGTCATTATAGAGTAAAGCACTGGTGTGGTCAAATCCCACCCAGAAAAGACACATTTACTGTACACTGCACTCACTGTGGATGTGACTGAAGTTGTGTTTTAGACGTTGTGGCTATAGGGTTAATCCTACCCCCCATCCCACCCTGCCCCCATCACTTCTAGCATTCTAAAACTGAACCTAATGAGTGTACTTAGTGTAAAGGACTCTGTGTACAAACAAGCCTGAATGTGAAATAGAGGAGGGTAAATGAGCCACATTATTAATGATGTGGCTTACACATAATCTGTAGACACTTAGTAATGTAACGTTTTTCCTGTAATTATGGCCAGCCGCAAAAACACGGCCCAGCCTTGAGCAGCATGGTGGCCTGGTGTAGGGCAGGACATGGACTCTTTCTGAAATTTCTTTTAGATATGTCAGAGCTAGTTAACCCAACTACCCTCATGTATCATCTGTTCTCTATTCAGTGTGTTTGTTTTTGTCCCTTTTAACAAATTAAAAACTGCCCACAAAGTGGGTGGTGTGCATGCATGTGCACGGTGGTCATATTAAACTGGATCAGTGGGTGGAATGGGAGTATTTTGCGTGCTGCACTGCTTTCTATCACTATGTAACATGGTATATAATATAGCATTAAAAATGCCGCCATCATTGTTGGAACACACTTTACGTGGTTTTGGAAACACACTATGTTGATTTATGCCATCAGAATAATAACTAGTGCGTATATTTCTATTCATATGTTTACATGCTCAAAATAGTGCCCTGTGACATAAAATAATTAAAATATGTACATTTTCAGCTTTTAATAATGTTCTTCATTGTGTCTACACATGTACTGTTCACTGGTGAGAATTCTCAAACTGCATGTTTTCCAATTCTGTATGGATTTTTTTCCCCATAAAAAACATGTCAAAGCATTCAAAGACCACAGTAAGCAAAAAGTTGACCATGCCAGGCATGCCATCGACACCTCGTTGTGTTTGGTATGCCCTTGGCATGAGATGGCTTCAGTATCTCTAGGCCAATTAACCTGCATCCATCAAGCAGCAACATGGCCAAAATACAAGAAGCCATGATCAATACAAGCCTCTCTTTCTCCATCACTCCCACCATGTAGTCTTCCTGCCCTAATTTCTTTACCATGGACATGAAGAGAGAGTATCGTTGGACAGAGAGCTAAGCTATTAGCCCCTGCTTTCCCACTGAAGTGTTTGTCTTGGCCGGACTTTCGCCTCTCTGCAACTGATATATTTATTACAACAAAAAGACCTGGCCTGCCAGCAGAGCCCACATCCTGTTCATTAGTGAGATTATATTTTTCAGAGAAATATGCAATATTAATTTAGTTGCGCATCATTAGCCCTGCTGTGGAAGCGCAGCCGAGAAGAGCTCTTTATAGCGGTTTTTTACTGCCTTGTGAAGTGGGACTTCAAACAGTGTTCGTGGTTCAAACACCAGCAGGTACAGAGTTTAAAGAGTGGGAGAAAAGGCACGAAAAACACGAGCTTGCACTGATTTCTTTTTAGCTCAGGTGTTCTTTCCAGGCCCATTCCCCTCTAAAGTGTGCTGATGCAGCTTTAACAGCGCTAAAGGCTTTCTCATGGTCATTGTGTGTACATTATGTCAGCTCAACAAACGTTGTGCATTAAGCAAAGATATTGTAATATTGTGATTCCTAAAAACATTTTAATGACACATAGTAGGTATATATATATTTTTGGACCAGACACAATGCACCAACAAATGCATTACAAGCAGAATCAATTATGCTCTTAAGGACATGGAAACATCAAGAGTAAAGCTCATAATTTCCAGGGTGTCACTTTAAGTGAAAGTGACTATTTGTCATTGTGAACACACACAACCACACAAAGTGCACCACAATGATGTGACCTTTGCATTTAATCTGTCCACATGTGGAGCATTAGGCAGCTATGAACAGCACACGGGGAGCAGTGTACATTGCTTAAAGGTACCTTAGTGGTACCTGGACTGGGACTTGAACCTGCAGCCTTCCGATCACAAGGGCAACTCCCTGTCTGTATGTCTGTGTAATACTGTGTATATTGTTTCACCCAAATATATACACACGTGGACAAAATTGTTGGTACCCTTCAGTCAATGAAAGAAAAACTCAAAATGGTCACAAAAATAA
>JBBPDA010000001.1:52478774-52490928 GCA_037974385.1 Arnoldichthys spilopterus
CAGCTATCAACAGCACCCAGGGAGCAGTGTAGTGGGACGGTACCTTGCTCAAGGGTACCTCAGTAGTGCCCGGGCCTGGACTCGAACCTGCGAACCAGCACACCTAAATTCACACTTTACCTTCAATTCATACATACACACAGCAGGTTCAATGAAGAGCTCAGATGTCAAAAAGCATAGGAAATTACTTTGATGTAAACTATGGCATAACACAGCACATATGAGTTGCTTAGATGCATTCACTACTGGTGATATTGCTCTTTGTGTTGTGATGCCACCACTTTCTCATTTCTAACTCAAGTCTAAAGTCCATTTCAATTTGAGGTCAGCTCAACAAAAGTTTATTACAGACATCCTACCCTGCAGAAACACTGATTTTATGGAATTAGAACCACCACCTCATTACCAATGTAATTTGTATGTGACATTAAAATATGTATATAATAATATTACATTATATTATCCATCCGTCCATTTTCTAAACCGCTTCTTCTGTTTCCGGGTTGCGGGGAAGCTGGAGCCTACATATATTATTATATTATATTATATTATATTATATTATATTATATTAAATTATAATATTCAAGTGAGTCATCTTTTTTTTCTAGAAGTGGGGAATGTTGACATTACAGCTCAGAATTATAGGGCAATATTTGTTGGGCACTTGCAAAAATAATTGGTTTAGCAGTATGAATTGCAAACTACAATTACATTTTATTACTTATTTTATTGCTTAAGTTTCTTCTCATGCTCATTTTATCTCTGTAAAGCACATTGAATGTGCTAAATAAAAAAAGGCCTTGCCTTTTTTAACCGAGCCACATATTGTTTGCCTGCATAACTTAAAGCACTTCTGCAGCCATTAAGAGGGTAATGTCCTCCAATACAAAGGGATGTGTACATGAGGTCTGTGTCCTAACTCTACCATGAACTGGCCTTTAGGTCAAGCAGAGCAAACCGTTAAAACGTGTTTGGGGGAAAAGCTGTTTAGGCCTCTCTCTCTCTGTGTAGTGTACACAGTATAAAACTAGTCTTTGAATGCATAGACTTGTGTCAGATCAATGAGGGCTTTCAGTACAGGCCTCACACACATGGGTCAGTCTAGACAAGCCACACACACAAACACACATACTCTTACACAGAATTTAGTCTGTCCACTCCCAACCCTGGCCATTAAACTCTGCTGACTTACCGAAACACACTGTGACGCTCCAGTCCATTTAGTGTAACTAGGCTGATTTAGGCAGAGATACAGACCACTGTGTAGTGTACTGCAACTGTCATGGGGAAACTGATGGTGATTTGTCCTCCAATCACAGTTTGAGATTGCAGATTCAGTTTGCATGGCATGCACAGTGTGTAATACATGGTGCTTGAAGCCCCTGCCGCCCATGTTTCCATTATTGGTGAAGGCAGGCAGTGTGGGGGCGACCAAGCTAAAAAACATTCACAATTACTATGTAGCTGTGGTCTTGACTGAATGATGTTTGGTGTGTAACCACTGTTTTTCACCCTTTTTAGATGACCTGAATGCGGTGACAGAGCTCATCCCCCATGAGATGAATGACACAGATGCTTTTGATGCAGGTTGGTTAAGGGCAGTTGACACTGTTACATTACATATATTCCATTTGCCCTTACTGGTTTTGCCAGAAATGGAAAGATAGCACCTTTTTCCAGTGCCTGTGCCAACACTTGAGTGTCATCAGATAATGATGCCACTGTATTATTATTTCTTTAAAAACACCTCACTCCACTAGCCTGCAGTAAGGAATGCATACCTAAAGGCATGAGCAGAATATTTTATTCAGATAAAGCATTAAAACAATTAGAATCACTTGTAATTTGAATATTACTGTTAATATGCCTAGCAATATCTTAATTAGGGTCAGCTAAATATATATATATATAATCCACCTGTTTTGAAGATGTATGACCTAAGATGCATTAGTAATATTGCAACATGATGTGTATGCTGAAAATGTCTTCATAGGTGAGCAAGCAAATATTTTTTTGTGGAGAGGTATAAGCTGTTTACTCTGCAAGGATTCTGAATCCCTCCCATTTTACGCCTCATTACTCACCAGCAGCTCAACACAGAGTCACAACATTTTATAAACAGAGAGTCTACAGTGTCCTAGTTTATCTGACCACATAGTTATGGTATATAAATATTTCATTTAATTGTATTGATTACAAATATCCAATTTAGTTTTAATTTTGTCCTTAGAGAGCCTGTAAAATGATTATAAAGATTCTATTGTGTCAACAATATTCCATAATTATTTGTTTGCAGTAATTCCTTGATGAGGTCAAGCAACTTATCAATATTTGATATACTGCTTCTCTCTTCAAATATTTATTGAGTTATTGTTATATTTATTGTCCAGTATGTTTTTTTCTGCAGTTGAAATGGTCCTCATCCTTATTGAAATGACCCCTCTGAGGCTGCAATTAGGGGAAGCAACCAGTGGTCTAGTTTGAATGGGGATGGGGTGATATGGGGGAAAGCCCACATTTAGCATTTTCTAGAATGCTCCACAGAGAGCGGTACTGGAGCCATGAAACTGAACTATTGCTTTGGATGTATTTTTTTGGTGTCCAAAATCTGGCACAAAACATTGAAATGTGATAGCTTTTTTCAATCATAACAAATAATGTAGCATTAAAAACATAAGATACAGTATCAGACACATTTGTATAATTCACATAAAATGTTTTGGTCCCATGTTATTCCAATAGTCCTCAATAGATTATTTATCTATGTTCTATCTGATGTTCAAATTATTAATAAAAACTACCTGGAGAAACTCTAAACAGCTTTAGTGAAAGAATGCCAGGCAAATTTAGTTTCAGGTTTTCGGTTGAGGTTGAGATTAGGGTGAGGATTCGGGTCGAGGTTCGTGTTAGGAAATTTGAATAGATATTTAGTTAGAAATGTAAGTAATACTAGTGTTTCTAATGTATGTTTCCAAAACTCGTTCCAATATGTCATGGATCTCCTGCATAGATCTTATTCCTCAGCAGGGGATAAAAAGTGCTGATGCTCTGAACTGTCTGGATCACTTAAACTCATTTTCCTTACTGCTACATTAAAGAGAGGAAACATCTGCTCTAGTATGGGAAGAGTTGACTTTAACAATAACTGATAACTGGAACCCACTGGCATACCCTTCAAATTTGGGAATTTTTTTAAAATTAAAATTAAAATAAAAATATTAAAATAAAAATATTTTTTGCCAGTTTCCAATACCATAACACATTCATTAATAGCCAGGTTTATTTTCAAAAACATTTAGATTTATTATTTTGTTTTCCACTTTTGAAATATTAATTCTGAATATAAATTTAATAACTTTATTATTGCTAGGCCCATTTTTATTTTGAATAGTTTATGGCTCTGTTTATCATTTTGCATACATAAAAAAATCTTATATGTTTTATTTTCAGTTTCCTAAGCTCCTTGTCATCGTTTTTAAATGTTTGCAGATTTCTTTAGTTTTTTGGTTGTAAAGCAGCTAATTTGTGTTGTGTTGTGTTGTATTGTCAAGCTTTTGACAGGCTGTGTTCTTCCCTGCAGATATGGACAGCTGTGAGAAGTGGCTGAACTGTAAGAACGACTTTCTTCAGAAGTATGTCCACCAGGTCCTGACAGAATTACCCAGCTGCCCCTGTGTCTACCCATCTGAGGTCGTCTACAGTGCTGTCAACATTTTTGACGAGAAACTTCACAAGACCTACCGGTGGCGTGACGCCAGTGGCCCCAAAGAGAGGCTGGACATCTACAAGCCGTCAGCCAAATTCTGCGTACGCTCCATGCTGTCTTTCGACAGCACCACACTGGCTGCGCAGCATTGTTGTTATGATGACCACATGAAGCTCATCACACGGGGCAAAGGGGCTGGAGCACCCAACCTCATCAGCACAGAATTCTCTCCAGAGCTGCATTATAAAGTGGATGTTTTGCCATGGATCCTGTGCAAGGGGGACTGGAGCCGCTTTCATTCTGTTCGACCTCCGAACAACGGACTGCAATGCACAGAAAACCCCAAGGAGGACGTGTATATGAACGAGCTGGAAGAGGCCCGGGAGTATTGAGCACCTCACTGAACTGCAGCATCTGTAATCGGAGCAAAAGGTGGCAGTGATTGTGGGTTTTGTATCTTATTCATTCAAATTCTCAATTTCTAAAGCAAATAAGGCTGTTTGCTTTGACTTCTGTAGCTCTCTGAGCCAGCAACAACTGAATATGCAGCTACTGAAATACTGTAGTTATGGAAATGCAGTGTTCAGCTGGAACACCTCAGCAAAGCTGTGTGCTGCCTGACTGCCACCTTTATATCAGTCAAAACCAGCTACAGCTGAATAAGGAGCTACAGGAAAAATGGAGCTATGGAAATACAGTGTTTGAACTTCATCACATGAAAAGTTAAGGCTAAAAACATGATGAGAGGACCCCTCTCCCCAGATTGTGGAGCTGGAGGTGTGGAAGTGGACTGAAACTCAGAGATCAGAGATCCCATATACACTGCTTATATACAGTAAAACTGAAATACATGGGTTTAACTGAAATAACATGTTGGTCTGGCCCCCAGAATAAGAAGATGGTGATGTAACAAATTCTTCATACTGTTCTCCATAGAGCCTAATGCACAGCCTGGTTCAGAATCAAGCTAAAAGGCTCAGTGGAGGGTTCAAACATGGCATCCTCTGGAACAAGTTCACTGTATTTATTGGATTCATAATGCTCCCTTTTTTTATCTGCAACATGCTCAAAGACTCAGATGTGTCATGAAAGGAATTCCACTCAAGCTGCTAAACTTGCAACGAATCCAAGCAGAATGCTCGTTTGTTGTCTTAGACTTGAAGCTCAGTCTTGGCCCTCCTCCTGCCCGGGCTAGATCAATCCAAACAAATCAAACATGAGCCCCAGTGCCTCGTGCACGTCGGCTTTGACATATTTCACAGAATACTTCCACTCTTTGGAGCCTGTATACTGTTACCCCAAATGTATTTAGATGTGGTGTCATAGGACAAGATATTTGTACAAAGTGATTTTATCTTTGATATGCTTTAACGGAAGGTGGCACTGGAACATAATTAGGCAGTCAGATAAAGGGACAAAAGAACACTTCTTTCGCAAGGTCAGGTATTTTCTTTCAGCAGTGTCAAACGTGCTGAAAAGGGCTACAGCATTGCTACACTCAGGGTTTGATTTGCATATGAGCGCAGGCATGCCTTGCAGGCGACCACAACATGCTCCTGAATTTATATTCACATTTTTAAGACTGTGGCTTATCTTTGTCTAGCCCTGCCCACTAACAGCTCTCTTGCGAGGCACAGGGTTTAAAATTCATACTGAAATAATAGAACTGTCACTAACCTCAAGACACAACAACAACAAAAAAAAAACGAGGGTAAAGCGATGAGAAGAGAGCGGTGTTTATAAATGAAGTTCTATCCCTCTAAAGTGTCAAGCGCGGCCGCATTTCAGCATATTCTGTGTCACGACTTCTCACACATGTACATCTGATCCTGAGAGTTTATTCGGACGGTAAACACTCTTTCACTATGTCTGCTGCCATTGTTAAAGGAAGTCTCCCAACAACATTTCCTTTGAGACCCTAATGCAAATTTACACCTGGTTTTCTTAATTTGGACCCTCAGGCTTAGAGTAACACAGTGGACAGCTCATTACCATAGACAATAATTTTAACACATTTGCCTGTACTTAGAAAACAACACAATGTCAGAAACAATATGCAAAACACATTTAGAATTTAAGGCAATTTCTGAAAGTCAACATTTACAAGACCTAAAATCTTTCCAGAGAGTAGAATTTGTTAAGACATTCTTGTATTCATTCTACAGTCTCTGTTCAATGGCACAATACAGCCATAACAAGTAGCAAACAGAGATTATGTTGAAAAATGCTTTAAGTATATATTACATTCTATTGGTTTATCAGGAACACAACTTTCCTCTGCTGATTGCCGTCTAACACAGTGATCTGACCATAAAGTGGGGGTTGTCTCTCCCTAGCTGATAGATGGAAGTTCTGTCTTAAGCTGGGGAGGTGCACTTGTGAAGCAAACGAACATCTATATAAACAAAGCGTGCTTTGCAGAACCTTGATGATCAGCGAGATCCAATCAAAGCCCACTTGTATGGGATGTTGTTTTAACAGCTAAAGCTTCTCTTTTCAGACTGGGCATTTATCATGATCTGTCTCTTTGTTAGATGTTGAAACAGAATGCTGGGGATTTACCATGCAAAGACGTGTTGACAGAGGCCTATTCCATACCGCATTGAAAACATCCACCTTTGGTGAAGTGACATCTTAATGAGTGAATTCAGACACAGTGTTGCCCCACCCCAAAAAACGTCAAGTGCAGAATGTCCTATTAGGTCCAGATTGGGACATTTAAGCCTTTTTTTTTCTTCCATCACATGTACTGTCCAAAACAGAACTATTGCATCTTACACATACTTAGTCTCTAGTAATATTACTTATGGAGTTTTTTGACAGTCAGAGTTTATTAAAATGATGTGATTTGTAATCATTTTTGTCTGCAGCAAGTTTACTTTACATGCCCGCAGATATGAACACAAAAAACATATACAGTACATTTGTTTTTGTGCATTCATAGATTGTAGAAGCATATAGAGACGTGTTACGTTGCTTGGATTAGTGAAAATCTTGCATAAAGACACAGGCCTTTCAGGCTCTGAACTGATGGTTAATGATAATTAAGAGTTCAGTCAAAAATACCTGTGTTGCCAAAAGTGAATAAAATTGTGTAGCCATCAGTTAGCGTTATCGCAGTGATATCGTGCTAACTGATCCGTCCATTCCCAAACCAAATTCATTCTTTTGCAGCTTTGTTCTTTTGTCCATTGGCCAAGCTTTACAGAACACCAGCAAAAATCCCATTCGTTAGGATATACATGGCAGTGAGTTTCAAGACAGACTACTTCTTAACACTAGACAGACTGGAAACGGCCATGTTGAAATTTCCACCATGCAAATGTTAACTCCCTTACACAACTACATCTAATGTTGGCATGTCTTGGTCAAACTATTCCTTTTCCTAAGCCACGAATGCATCCTCCGTGCGTTAACCGTGCATTCCAGTCCTACACAATCTCATACAGGGCAGCTGTGAAAGAGCTTTAATCTCTCACCGTGAGCACCCTCTGCACTCTGTTATGGCATGTTTGCCTCACGTTTCAGCACCCTGGAATCTAGGAGCTGTGTGGTATGTGCCCTGGTTGGGAGGTGTGGGTGCGGCCAGCGTAAAGGGGCAAAGCCCACTATCTTCTCCATTGGGTACTGGCTTTGGCCTGAGTGTGGGGGCTTCCTTTGAAGCAGTGCCAGCCTTCCACTCCTGTTTCATTTTAGCTCAAGACTTGGACAGAGTGTGTAGACTACAGCGGGTTTACATTGCTTTACATTTCAACAAAGTCTCTGTATTACACTAACATTGGCCACAGTACCAAACAACCGAAGCTAAAACTCTCGAATTCTCGAATTTTGGACATGAGCCTTCAGATTTAATCAATGAACAAAGAGGAGAAAAGAGTGTGGAAGAGCGAGGATCCACAGACAGTAAGGTGGATGGACTCGTAGCTTATTCTCCATTACACATGATGAAAAGTTTATGTTTTCATGGTCTTTCAGGAAAATTTGATAAGATTGTGTGTCACTTTTAAGAAACTTCTGAAAGAAAGGCACTTTATTTAAGATAAGTGAATATATCTCTGTGTATATACTATCAAATATTGAATAATACCTGTATTGTACAATTTACAGACCTTTTTTTTATAATTTGTGTCATTATTGTAAAGGGAAGAATCACACAAATGCTGCATTCTTAAAGGATTTTGTATGTAATGTAAAATGTCTGACATGTCATGTCTATTGTTAGATTTATTATTGTACAGTATTTATTGTCCATGATTCATAAGATGCACTATATAAAGCTGAGTGAGATATCAATATACTGTTCCTGGTTGGATGCCTTGTGAAAAAAGGGAACGTTTTCATGCCATGCCACACACCATGCTACTTCAGTTATATCCTTTTTATTTTTTTCTACCAATTGTCATCTCCTTTGTAACAAAAGCTCTGTCATAAATATAATAAATGTAATATTGACAGTTCATGTGAACATGTGATATTGTTTTTGTCATTTGGTTATTATATGAAGATTGCAGAGTCTGAAATGTTACTGAGCAGAGGTAATTGAAAAAGCATGCAAGTTCATGTGTAATCCCTTAGTGTCGAAAGCTTGACACTGAGCTGTAATGAAGATTCTTTACACACACACACACACACACACACACACACACACATCAGCAGTCAATGAACATGACACAAATAGAATGACCTCTATGAATGGTCTCTGAGAGCTGCTCCATATGCCTCAGCCATTATTAGTAAGTTGTATATAAACTATATAGAAGATATTCCTGCAGATGTCTGCGTTTCTACAGTAGAAACGATATAGTGAATTCCATAGTATATTCTATAAAATATGAAGAAAAATAGATATGTTCATGGTAAAGTATGATGTTTACATGGAATATAAGTCTCCATTTATGTGGAATTTTATTCTACAGGGTATTAAACACTTTATATACTATATATATATATATATATATATAGTATATAAAGTGTTTAATAGAGACACAAGCATTTTATATAATTGTAATGTAATTGTTTTATATAATTGGAAATTGTACAGTGTTGTACAATATTACCCTATACTATAGTGTGTATTATACAATGCTGATATAGTATAATGCACAATTTTACAGTGCTATTAGCTTAGTTTATTCTGTAGTGTATATACTATGATGCATCTAAAAGTTGTATGTAATGTGTCTTTGTGTTCAAACAGAATATTTACTGCCTCAGAAGTAATTGAAATAATCAAGGCTGTTATGGGTCATTATAGACTGACACTGACAGAAGACACTTTGAATAGAACCAACCACATGTACTCGATAACAACAACAAAAGCCAAAAAAAGTGGCCTTGTAGTGGCGCTGGGATTGGGTTACTGGCGAGATGAAGAGAAGGGGAGAGCCAGTCCTCATGAGGCTTACAAAGCTTATCACTGAATAGCTATCTAGCTATGTAACCACCATCTGGTGCACTAATAATCTAATTGCCTCCACATTAAGCACTGCCTGAAAGCCTCAGCCAGGACACAACCTGACTCAAGTCCAAGTCAGGTGCTGCTGGAGAGGTCAGTAACCTCCCTCCCTCTCTTTCTCCCACTGTGGCAGTTAATACATTTCCTCAATAGTTTAGTGAGGTCCAAATGGCTGCAAGCTGAGATACATGCTAACGTTTTATGTGACCTCTGCGGCTGCTGCTCTTTTTTTCTCTTCTTTTATAAAGGTTGTTAGTCAACTTCAAAAGCTCAGCCAAAAAAATGCTGTGGTCACTACGAGGTCAGGCCGATGACTTCCAAGGCAAGGCTGATGCTCTTGACCGATGGTGTTGCAGTTAGCAGCCTTTGATTTTGATCAGTAGGAAATAAGGGCCAGATAAAAAAAACCTGTGTGCGCAGGGAAAGGCTGAGACATATTCCATATTAAAATGTGGACATCTCACCTAGTGTATCTGTGCTATGTTGTGCAGCACATCATGACTACCTAACCATTGGGAAAAGTCATGTGCCCTCCAAATTGCAAGAATAATTTAATAATTAATGGAATACCAATAGAATAACCAATAGAAATGGTTCAGAAGTTGGGTTTGAGACAGGTGCCATATAAATAATAAAAATAATAATAATAATAATAATAGTACATATTTTGAATAAAATCTAATTACATTAACATACATTGAAAGCTACACATTTTTTTTTCTTCTTCTTTAAAATTTCCATTTTGCATTCCATTCCATTATAAGGATTTGTTTTCACAGCAACAGTATGTTACATGTCTAAGATGCCTCGTTGTGTTGTAAAATCTCTCAAGCCATAAAGTTTTCTCGCAGATCCGAGGGAGGGGAAAAGGCCTTCAAAGTAAGCATTGTATTTAATATCTGAAAAGCAATAAATCACCACATGCTGTTACTCGGTGGAAATATCGTATGTTTTATTGAATGTTTAATATTTCTCATTCTTCTAATAACAACAAAACCATGTTTATCTGCCCTTTGAAGTCAGTGCCACCCCCAGATTGCCTATACCTCCCACTGTGATGTTGCCTTTTTATCAGTGGCAATAACAAGGTAAAACTGCACTCACTGGAGAGTTAAAGAGGGGTATTTGTTGTAGGTCAGTACTTCATGGCTCCCTGGATGACCGCTAGGGTTTGTCTGATTGTGGGGGGTTAGAGGGGACAATGTAGGGGTTCAGACAAAGATAACTCCACCTGTATGTGCCTCTGTTTGCACTGAAAACAACCCCCCCAGAGAGGCTGTGGAGGCCAGGGGAGGGACGCCTGCCCTTTGTCTGTAGCCAGGGGAGGAAACAAAAATAAATGAATGGGGAAACGGTTACAGGACATTGGTCAAACATAAAGGCCAGGCTCCAGAGAGGGACAGCCAAATTCATTATGTATATGCTTCTTTCATTTATGTACATGCCCTTTGCTCTCTCTCATATATTATGAATGATTATGAAGTCTCCATTGGAGCATATTTCTGCTTAATAGACCATGCAGAAAATTGTTAGTGCATTAGTAGGGCAAAGCTTCAGAATACTGTGCACATGCAATATCAATCAAGTCTAAAGGCTCCACATCTATATTTATTCCTTTAGGAAAAGCAGGCAAGCTGTGTCCCATTAGTATTTACATTTCTGCCTTTAAAGTTTTACCTTAAGTAGATCCATTGCTGTTTCAAAATGTAAGTCATTCAATGGTTTAATGTGAAATGTTCTACAGAAAAAATTCTTTTTAATGGTGGCCATAGGAAGCAGGAGTCACGATGTCTGCAACACAGATATAGCCATTTAATTTGCTATCCAAAATGACCAGTTACCTACATGTGTATACAAGGTTGTATATGTAATGCTCATCATGGTAAAATATAATGTGATCATTTTGCAAAAGATTTTTTGTTAGGGAACTATTTGCCCTGTGATGCCAAGCATGCCTACAATTTTGGCCAAAGGTTATCGCAACAACTTTATATGAAGTAGCTTTTAGAGGCATTAAACGTTTCATACACATGGCTTCTATACCACTGCTGGGAACTATTGAGACTTATTAAGATTCTCTACATTGGAGCTTTTCACATCAAACTTCTCAGAAAGACTTTGTTTATATTTTAATTATTTAATTACGCAGGAAATTTGTGGAATTCCTCTTTAAAGAAAAAATCTAATTTACTCAGTTCCCCCCCTTCCCCCAAATGTAGATTCCCCCAAAACTAGCTAGGAGGCCAATGTAGCTAATAAGTAATGGAAGATTATATACACCCATCAGTACCAAACTAGCTATGTGTCTAATTCATCACTCTCTTGCTTCAGACATATTGAATTTTGTAATCTGTAAAATGGATGTTAACAAACTAGCATAGTAAACAACAAGCTTGTTAAAAAGATGTGTAAATTACTAAAACCTTTATCTATTCACAAAGATGTTTGTTATCTGTTCTTCTGAACTTCCATTCAACTGACAAAAGTACAAAGTTATGACATTTAATGGTTTGGATGACTAACTTGATTGTATTTTATGTATGTATATCTTAACAATATTTAAACTTTATGCTTGCATCACACTCAAAAAGTTGGAACTGGATCAAATTAAGAAATATCACTCCCTCCACGAAACATACGACACCATGGTTCTTCTGTCACTGATGGATTTATTCATCTTAAAGCACTTCAAAAAAACAAATCCACCGTTGGACTGTTTGAAAACATGACGATGTTCTTAATTCGCATGAGCATCTTGCAAGAAAATTTAAGTAGCAAACGTGTACAATAAAACACATACAAACATACCTCCTTGCTGCACACAACCCAAAAGTGAGTCCACTTTTAGCTTGCAAAAAAATGGTGAAGACTGGAGATGTAACATTGTTTTAATGCTTTAAAAAACTCTAAAAAAAAACTTATGGTGCTTCATGCATCTGTTTAGAAGAACTGCATCTATCTCTCTATCTCTCTCTCTCTCTACACACACATAT
>JBBPDA010000001.1:52492583-52505616 GCA_037974385.1 Arnoldichthys spilopterus
TGGCAGTTAGATAAAGTGAAAAATAAGAATATATATAATATTCAAATCACACATTCTGAAATGTTCCACAATAAGCAGGTGAACTGGAAAAGGAAAAGGTATCATGACTTCATATAAAAGAGTAATCACCAAAGTCTCAGCAAGTAAAAATGGGTAATTTCTCATCACATTGTTGCACACTTCATGAGAGACATTGTGCTTTCAATATAAGATGAGAAAGAATTTAGGTCTTTCACTATCTATAGTACATAACATTGTGAAAATATTCATGGAATCTGGAGAAATTTTAGTCTGTGAAACCACTGCTAAATGTGTAAGACCTGTGAGTCCTCGAAAGGCACTGCATCACAATACATCATGCTACTGTGATAAATATGGCTACATGTGTTTTAGGAAGCACTTGTCACTTAACACAGTCTGCACAAAGGAATGCAACCTGAAACTTTTTTACATGACAAGAAAGCCATATATCAATGTAGAAATGCTGATTAGTTGTCTTGGCCCAGGCTCACCTCAGGTGGACCTAAGACAATGGAAATGTGTGCTGTGGTCAGATAAGTCCACACTTCAGCTACCATTGAAGCAGAGGCGAATATTGGGATTTTATAGAGACTTTAGCTGTCATCAGGGCAATGTCTTTTCCAGGAAAGTCCATGACAATGCCAGGCCTCATTCTGCACACACTACAACAGCAGTCAGTGTCTGGCTTTGTAGACACAGGGTGTGTGTGCTTGAGTGGCCTGCTGCCAGTCTAGATATGTTTCTTATTGAAAATGAATAATGCTCCATGAAGAAGAGAATCAGACAATGGTGACCAGGGGCTGCTGAGTAGCTGAATTGTTGTTTCAGCGTACAGTTGTCTTTGACCCACTTCGTGCATTTTACAACAGATTCTGTTAGCTTTTTCTTGGTAGGTGTTTAGCATAGGGCTTCTCTCATACATTTTCTTTCTACATATTACATAGTTAGGATATGTTGCTTTATCTTGTTTGTGACAAGTGCAGTGTTTGCAGCTGTGAAGTTTTCCACTTTTTACTGTGTTTGGGACAATCAAAAACAGTGCTGTAAATTCGGTCGAAAAACTCGGCTGAATGGCAGGCAGAAAGCATGCTGGCCCTCCGTCACTGCATGCAGTGGATAGCAGGAACAGCATTTGAGAAGGACTTGTTTTACAACTGCTCTTGAGGCTATAAATAAGAGAGAGGGAGATGCAAAACAGACCTGAGAAAAGTGAGTCCAGATGGGGGCTGGTGGAACAGGCCGTGATGAGCCGAGATCAAAGCCCAAAGCTTTGGCTCGCTGCGGCCTCCATCGCCAAGCCCTCTGCGTTTTCTCTCACAATGTGTCTTCATAACATCACGTCTCAGCAAATACCATATCTTCTCTGCTGTCTTTCACCCTCCACTCAGATCATGCATTTTACACATCATGGGCTGTTCTGTTCGTTTGATAGGGCAAATAGAAAATGCATCCTGACACATGACTCTTTGACACAGCCCTGTTGTAATGGCTATTCAGTTACACCTGAGAATACTCTGCGGTCTACTACTTTAACACAAGACTGCTCTTGTATTCATGTGGGGTTGGCACTAAATGACCACCGACCGTTAATCAAAGCTCACTCAGGCACCACACATTAGAGAAGTTTGCTGGGTGTAAAAAAAATCCAGCCATTAGCACATTTCTGTTTGTTTGCTCTAAATCCACTTCCCAGAACTGATATAATTTATTCTTCGCCAGTGCTGGACACCTTTCAGAGCTAAAAGAAATGCAGCTACAACAGGCAACCTGTGCATGAGTGCTTTGCTCCACACAACACAGAAAGCATATACTGTGTACTAGAGCAATACCATGTCCCTATCAGTTATATAGTAATTGGGTAATTGAGTACTCCAGTGCTTATTTTGACAATGTGACAGTTCATTAAAATGGCAATTTTATAATTCTGCTTCAAATGCAAGACATCTGTAACTGCAAAAGTCTGTATTTATGAGATCTATGTTCTCTGTTTCTCAGTGTAATCAAAAAGTCAATTTATCAGGAATGGAACCGATTCGTTCATTCGTTCGTTCTTTAGTTAATAAATTTGTTTGTTAGTTCGGTAATTTATTCAATCTTTCATTCATTCATTCAATCTTTCATTCATTCATACATCATTCAAGACAAAGAGTAAACATCATATATAGTAACAGACCACAGCTGACCTCAATAGTATTGAGGACATGTATAGTCATATATATGTCCACACTCGCAGAGCTGTTCGCAGGGTTGTTCGATATACTCCCTCTCTCTCATTCTCTCGCTTTCTCACTCTCACACTCACTCGGGCTAATCTCTGAGCGGTCGGGCATCATTACTAATTCATCAGCAGTGAGGTCAGTGAGGAGGAGGAGGGTGTGCTGGACATCTGCGGGAGGGATGGATTGACGGCTGTGTCTAGAGGCCCTAATGATAGCACATTATTAATTCTGAGGGGAATGGGGCTGAATGGAGCTGAGCAGGCTGGCCAAGCACATGCAGAGCTCGTTTACCTCTGTGGAAAAGATGAGGAATCACCTGCAGATGAGAGTGAAGTCTGGGGGAAGTAACAAAAGCCAGTCAGCCGCACAACAGAGCGCTCTTGGCTTCAGTGATTTCAAATAGGACTCTGCAGTCCCAGTACTCTGAGCAATGTACAAATACTAATGAGAGCTAGAAGCTACACTGCACTTAGCCTTGTGGAGGCATGGGATAAAACCTCTCTGTAGTAAAGAGAGTCAGACAGATATTTTTGTTACAAGTACTGAACAAAATGCATATAATGAAAAGAACTAATTCTGAGACACTCACAAGCTGCTAAGAAACACACACTTTGTGGCTCCATCTTGCTGTTTGGTCCAGTTTGAGACTGTAGCCCACCTCATAATTTGTGTTAGAGGTCTAGGCTTTCAGACAGTTTCTCACCACAGGGACCTAGAAGTGACACTGATGCATGTAAAAACCACACTGTTTAAAAAAAAAACACTGTTCTTGATAGATTTGTAACATAACCAGACACTGCCATGACACTGACATGTTAGTGTAACTGCTGTACTGTGGTCAGAAACTGACCAATGACAAATGAGGTAAAGGCAGCTGATACATTGTGCAGGAATAGTACAGGCCACAGTCTGTAGTTTTAAACCTATATATTGGACCTATCAGGAGAGTAGTTATGTCACAACACAACAGGGCCAGGGGGTAGTTGTGGCCTAAAGGTTAAAGAAGTGACTTTGTGACCAAAAGGTCACTTGTTTGATTCCTGGAACCAGCCAGCAGTCTGAAGTGCAAGACACCTAACCCCACAACTGCTCCCTGGGTGCTGCAGTGTTGGCTGCCCACTGCTCACTGCTGCATGTGCTCATTGCCTTGGAGGAGTAAGATGCAGGTTTTGCATTTCACTACATGTTGCACTAGTATGACTCTGTATATGACAAATACATAAATCTTATATCACTTACCTTCAAGTCAACAGCTTGCCAATCTTAGTCATACCACCCCCAAACCAATGTTTTGTTTGTAATTGAGTGTGTTCACAATGACAAATAGTTACTTTCACTGCATTTAAGAACTTATGTAACATCAAACCTTACTGTAACGACTATAAATGCATGTATATTTAAATGTAAGAATACTGTATGTAATACAGAGTTGGTCTCTTTGACATGGATTAAGTCTAATCTTGGACTAAACAGCAGGGCAAATGGTGAATTTTTTCTTAGTCTAGGATAAGTGTTAGTCTGGGTCTAGAAAACCAGCCCATAGTAGAGATTGGTTAAGAAATTAAATTGAACCACCTGAACCACTTAGGTTATGGCAAGTGCACAAGCTGCGATGCATGTGCCTTGCAGTGAAAGGGGTGCTATGTGCATTGACAGTGGCTTTTCAGGCCTACTGCCAGCTCCTGTTGGTTAAAGCCTTTTTTACTCTCCCAAGCCAGCTGGAATCCCAGATTTCCTCTGTGAGTCTTGTTGGAGAGCAGCAAAAAGCTCAAAGTGTAGTCAATGAGTGGCCCTGTGCAGCCTGCCAGTCTCTGTTCCTCTCTAGAGCAAGTGTGTGTTCAGCATCCTTACGCAACAAGGCCTCCACAGTTCATACCAGACCATATGAAAAAGTTCTTTTCCCACAGGGAAACTGCTAGATCAATGAATTACTGTAGTAAGATGCTTTCGTTTTAATACATCTAAGCATTTACGCTCACATCTACTGCATGCACAGCAAATCCCTACATTCTGTGGGTACATTAAACTGGAAAGCATGCATCTGTTATGTTCTGCATAAATTATTATGTATTTGTATTATACAGTTTATTTATATATACTTATTCTTTTGCAAAGATGATGGTTAAATATTTGGTCACATCTTCTACTCTTTCTTTGGAGTGCTGCCATATAATTCTGTCTTATTTCGGACTACAAGTGGACGCTCACATTTAAAATGGGTTTACTCCTCTTCCAGGTCAGCAATGGCTCCGCCCATTTCCAAGACTGACTGTCACCCTAATATGTAAGTTCCCAGGCCCACCTGCAGTAATGATTTCCCAGTGCCCAATTCCATTGTTTTTCGGGTGCCCCATTCAGCTAGCTTCCACCATTGGGCCCATGCCTCTGCTGATTTACTATTGTCCAGGTCCTAAAGCTGGACCCTGCGTTCAATTTAGGGTTTCATTTTGATGAGGCTCTGTCCCTGGCCTTCACCCTAACCTGGCCAGTCCTGGTGCTGTCCCTGCTCTGATTTTCTTTGCTGGACTGCCCTCTCTTCTGGATATTGGCCATGCTCTGTATGGCTCACTCCTATTCCACTCTGGTAGCCTATGATGCAGCAGTTGTGGCCTAAAGGTTAGAGACGTGACTGAAGGGTTGCTGGTTTGATTCCCTGAATGGCTATGTGGCTGCTCACTGCTCCAGGTATGTCTGCTCACTGGTCTGCTCACTATGTCTCTTCCTAGGTGCTTGTGCTAATTGACTTGGATTGATAAAATGCAGAGACTAATTTCCCCTCTGGGATTAATGAAGTATATAAAAATAATTAAATACATAAATAAATAAAAATATGATGACTATGAGGGCTGCCCCAGATGAAGCTAATAAAGTTACAGCACCAGTGTCAAACTCTCATGTGCTTTCTTTTTAAACAACGTTCAGCAACAATGTTTTTAAAATGACATTTAATTAAAAGAAACTCCACTTAAACTCCAATCCACACCAAATGTGTGTACATAAGAATGTGTGTGTGTGTGTGTGTAATAATACTTCAGTATAGTATGAATGAGACCCACGTCACAATGCTGAACTCTAGCCCTCTAGCTGTGACCCTGCTGTCCCACACACAGCTGCAGCTGATTTGGGCTTTGTCTGTGGGGGATTTGACATTATATGCAGTTCTCAGATAGTCTGTTCCACAAACCCTTAAGGGAGCAATAACACAGGGGTCAGGGATGTCAGTCCCAATTATCTGCAACTGTTCTTTGGGACTAGTGTATACCCTGATGTTTTTATTTCATAATGATTATTCAAAGTAATTCTTAACTCATTCTGTCCCTGTGGTGTTAAAAACAGGGCCTAAAACCCAAAGCCTCGCACATCCCAAGGTGATAATTCATCATGGACACATAAATACACCTGCACAAAAATGTAACTATACATTTACGTAACGCTGAAAATGACATAGTTTGGAATCATAAAGGAGAGTGTGTTACTGACAAAAAAAACATGATTCAAGTGGGGTCAAGTGCATTGATATAAACTAAAAAGTTAATGTTTTAACAATAGAGGCAACAAAATAGCAGTTCTGCTGTGAGCATTCTTCAGCTTCAAGAACCACTGGGAGAGAGCTCTGTTTACAGTTTCTCCATTTCACTCATGCACACATCACTGCTACAACAAACACAATAATGAAAGGATTAAGACACTGAAAACAAAGTTAAGAACATGCATTTGACCCCAAGAGGTAAGGTCAAGAGACCTGTCTGCAGATGTTATTGGCAGATGCAACAAAAAACAAAGCAGTCACATTGAAAATATAAGTTCGCCCTTACATTTATCACACCTTCAAGTCTATAAAATCAGAATCATGTTCCACATTAGGTGCCATTTATTAAAACTTCCATATTTATTTAACATGGCATTAAGGTCTGTTGTTCTCTATGCTACTGAAGTGTGTGGTGTCATTTTTCCAAGGTCTAATGAACTCTCTAAAGCCTGCAGAAAAAAGGATATGGATTTTGGTCAACAGCTTTAAAGAAATCTCTAAAATATATCAAATAGTATAAGTGGTGTAGAATTTAAACAACAGCTAGTTTTATCCAAGACTGGCCATCCAAATCTCCAAAAAATCCAACATTTAATCATTGTATTGGCAGGTAATTCATGCAACTGTTGGTGTGAAAGTGCATATGTCTATATTCAGAAAGAGATTGGACAAATTTTACATGAACTTGAGGTGTTTCAGGAAAAACCTTTGCTCTCTAAAAGAACATTAGAGCAAGACCACAGTTTGAGAAGAACATATAGTCAAAGGCTAGGCCTTTTGCAGTCATGTAGATAGAGTTGTTTGGCTACAGCAACAATACACGTGAATGCCATAGATCAAAGACAACTTTTCTGGAGAAGAACCTCATACAAACTGAAGCATGGTGGTGGAAATTTTATAGTTGGGGTTTTGTTGTTGCCTCGTTGACTGGGTAGCTTGTAGTCAGTGATTCAGCTATGAATTCTGTATTATGTCAAGGAGTGCTTCAAGATAATTTGAGGCCACCTGTCCAAAGGTTGAAGGTGAACCAGAGGTGGATCTTTAAAGAAGATAATGGCCCTAAGCACAGTAGGTAATCCAGCAAGGAATGGGTCAAAAAAGGTGTTATTGAACCCCATTGAAAGGTGTCGCATTTGGAAAAAATAAGTACATGCAAAAAACTAAAAGTATCTAGAACTCATTTGAAGGAATTTTGCATGAAAGAGTGGTCAGAAGTGTCAATATGCTGATGTCAGACTGGTGAACAATTGTGCAAAAGCTGGCAAGACATTTATTTTTCTGCTAAAAGTGGCAATCCTCGTTTCTGAGGCCAAGGGTGTACTTAAATATCCTTTACAAAAACATTGCATTTATTACATCTATTAATATTTTTGCTGAATAAATGAGTGAAAAAAGCTCATTTTCCTTGTGGTTTTATTTAAATATATCAAAATGAAGATTCAGGAAACCAAAGTAAACTAAAAAGTGATTCATAACACACCCTTTATGCTTTAGCATTTGAAAACTGATGATATGGTATAATGTTATCATTGATGATCTGAAGTATGGTCTTATGTTTGATGTACTTTTATGTAATTTTTTATTTACTTTACTTTTATATCCTTCTACTTTTATTTTTTTCTTGTGCTTTTATGCTTGTACAGCACAATAGTTATAGTATAATATAGTGTAGTATAAACTTTTTTTTTTAATTATTGTTACTTATTTATTATTTTAGTTTCTGTGAAGTGCACATTCTTTCATTTATTACCTTCTACACACACTAATTGTATTGTGTATCCAGATAATTACTCTGAGTGTTAAGTCCAACACTGTGTTAGCTGACCACCCAGATGCAAAAGAACTCATTGTCTGTGAGCCCTTAGTGCAGTGTGAAGACGTGCAACAACGTGCACTAAGTCTGAGCATATGCCGTCAGAATGGCTGGACCCCAACCTCTGAGGGTCACCCTATTGTATGCTGGCTATTTGGGCCTAAGTAAAACTAAGCACTCAGGAGATGTTATCACTGACCCTTTGCACTCTATGCTACGGACGTGACCTGGGCTGGGTGTCCCGGCTGTTCCAATTCACATTCTCACAATGGCAGAAGATAACTCACCTGGTTATGTGGACAATGCAATGGCTCTGTTGCAGCAGAGAGCAGTAAACCAAGACCTTTCATTGTTCAGAAGCAATATCAGTGTTAACTGAATGTTTGCTGCTGACTGTCTTAGAATGACTTTACACCTGTTGCATTCCAAGGACTTTAGGATTGTTTATTTTCTTTAATAGTGCATTCTGTCTGAGTGTTTGTCCAGCTTTTACACCAGTAAAAAGCATTGTATTATTTCTGACCAGAAATCCTACCATGAAGGCTGTTACCTTATCCATGTGAAAGGTATGCAGTGTTTGAGAAAAGCAGAAATACATTTTAATCATTTAAAGGCCTGCATACTACAAAAAGAAAGCAAAATGAAGTGTTTCTAAATCCATAATCAATAGGGGAAAAAGGAGATGTTAACATAAGATGCATTGATGGCAACATGTTCTTCAACAGATAAAATGCTTTTATCACTGTAAAGTTTGCAACAAACACCAGAATGTGGCTCAGAATGTGAGTTCAGCCAATTATAATCAAGCAGAGGGAGATAGTGTAAGAAAACTTTTACAGACCAAGAGGAAGAAATAAGGTGAAGTTTCAAGACTCAAAAGGAAAAAACTCCTTAAGAGCACAGAGAAGAAACACTAAGAGGAACCAAGCCTAAAAAGCATCTTGAGAGCATGAGAAAGACTCCGAAAGGAAAAACTCCCTAAGAGCACAAGTACAAACCCTTTATAGGAAGTAAGACTTAAAAGGAAATACTCCCTAATCGCATGGAAAAGGACCACTGAGAGGAACCAAGATACAAAAGATGAAAGTACTGAGGAAACTGAGCAACTGTATACGGTAAAGATTAAGCAGAGGCACCAAGGTACTGCATCATACAAAAGTATGAACCATAAGAAAAGACAGTGATTGATCATTCATTATTAAACAACATTCAACACTGAACACGATTCAAGTCAAGCTTAGCAGTTCAGCAGGAGAGTGAATATCACATGCAAATGGCTCCAAATTGGCCAGGCAGGTCCAGAGGGCAACAGGAACTGTAGCACGAGACCAATGGTGAGTGGAGCATTAGGAGGGGGAAGGTTCACAGGAAGACCCCAAGCTGTGAGTAAACAGCTGAGTATAGGAATCGGCTGGCGGTCTGGAGCCAGACGCGATGCAGACCCCTTCAACCACCCAGTGACCCGTTCACGTCTCTCCTATTTATAGACAGGACCTATACACATGGACACTTCTGAATGGGAAAGTGTTGGATGTGGAGAATGTGCAAGTTCACTTCAGTTGCTGTTAATAATAATAATAATAATAATAATAATAATAATAATAATAATAATAATAATAATAATAATAATAATAATAATCATAATAATAATAATAATAATAATAATAATAATAATAATAATAATAATAATAATAATAATAATAATAATAATAATAATAAACTTTATTTGTTTAGCATGTTTCATACACAAAACGTAGCACAAAGTGTATAGTGAATAAATTACAAAACTAAACAAGCAAGAACAGTAAACTAAGCATTATAGTTAGGCATAAAATCATAAGATTGATAAATAAGAAATGCAGCTCAGTGTTTAAGAGTATATATATATTTCATAATTAAAATATTAAGGAAAAGTAAAAGCAAGCATTGAAGACAAAATAAAAATGAAAATATTGATAAATGCAGCTCAAAGTGTTAGAGCATATATTTATGTTACATTTTTAAACATTTTTAAATAAACATTAAAGTAAAAATTGAAGTAAGGCTTAAAAAAACATAAAATCGATAAACTAAAGGTTAACAAATGGAAAAACTTAGGACTTTGGGTATATTTAGCTTTAATGCTCAACTTATGTTCTTTAAAATATCCTCTTGTACGAAGAGCGGGTTTTGCCTGAGGGATGATTTGACAATTTACTTTCATTTCCAAACTGTTGTTTAAAGCACATATTGAAACTCTTTTGTGGTTTAAAGGTTTGAGTGTTGACATCACACCAAGAGGATGAAATGTGTGGCCTCATTTTTCACATGTCGTCATTAGTATTTATGTCTGATACAGTTTTTCTCAAAAATCTGCTTAGACTTTACTTTGTATCCAAAACTGTGTATGACCTGAATTCATAAGTTCCTGTGACCACAATTACAAATAATGCTGAAGGTTTGTAAGATAAGCATGTCAGGATTTGATTAAGACTCAGAGACTTGCTAACACGACGCGCTTCAAAATAAAGCTACCTGAAGAGTTCTTGTCTTGGATGTTTGGTTCTAGGAAACAAACAAAAACACTCAATTGCTGTAAAATCTTAACATTATGAAGTAAAAGTGACTCTTTGTCATTGTGAACACACTCAAGCACCACAACGAAATGTGACCTCTGCATTTAACCCATCACACATGCAGCAGCAGGCAGCTACCAACAGCGCCCAGGGAGCAGTGTAGTGGGATGGTACCTTGCTCAAGGGAACCTCAGCAGTGCCCGGGCCTGGACGCGAACCTGCGACCTTCAGGTCCCTAAGGCAGCATCCTAACCACTAGGCCACCACTGCCCATGTGAAGGTGGTTCAGCTTTAAAAAAAGTTCTTAACACTCACACTTCATTTTTCAAAAAAAACAACAATTTTGGCACTTTTATTTTAAGAGTGTAGTTTTTCTTGAGTCTATACACTGTTTATTGCCTTGGCCAGTAGATACACTCTGATTACGCAGCTTTGTTGAGCTGTACCATACAAAGGTTAAGAGAGGCTGTCCCACTCTATAGAATGTATGTCTGCAAGCCGGACACCTTGGCCATTGGCAAAGGAGGAGACAACTTTGCTCCATGACAGGAAATGGGTTTTACAAAGGTCCATGCTCTGCTTAAGGCTTGCTGGAAGAGACTGTTCTTTAGTGTCTCATTAATCAACCATGATTACCAGAAAGGCACGATGATCAATATGAGAAGTGAAATGGACCCATTTGGCTTGAAACAGAAGGGAGAAATTGTGTCCCTCAACTGTGTGAAATATGTTTTCTGTGGACTCTAGCGCTCACACGTTTAACATTTGCTTATTGTCCAATGTCAGGAAAGAACGTAACAATGAACATTGCACTCTGTGAGCTTATCCTCTGGAAAATGCTTTTCACACGGAATGGAACGTTTTTTCCTTTTGGATCCAGCACTTTCCACTGTGGATGATTTTTCATCTGACAACATGATTCACAAAGAAAACATTTGCTTTATACGTACGATGTTCAAAATGCAAACTCTTAAACCACCTGACAGAGTGGGTGTAAGAGTAGAAGGGCCATGTGTCTGGCACACTGTTATTAAAGTTTAATTCTGTCCATGAGCAGCAGATTCCTGCAATTCCTACATCGCTGCCAATAACAACACAGTTCACCTGCCCAGGACAGCTGCATGTTTACAGACGTTGTGAGGTAAACAACAATAATCAGTCAAGAACTGCAAAAAATCCAATCATAACCCACCAATGATTTAAAAAAAACAGTCAGAACATTAATAACTGCTAAAACTCCGGACCTTACCATCAAAACCCACAAACTGTCAATAACAACAAAAACTCCACTCTTAACTATCAATAATGGCAAAAACTTTGGTCATAAGCATCAACAACAGCCCAAGGTCCAGTCATAACTGCAAGAAAAACTCCTCTCGTAACTGGAACTATCTGCAGTAACTCCAGTCATAACCATCAATAACTACAACAACTCCAGCCATAACTGTCAAGAATGCATTGATGGCCATGAAACCTTCAATAACTCCAGTCATAATTGTCAAAAACTGCATAAACTTTACTCCTAAACATCAACAATTTCCAAACATACAGTCATAACTGTTAATAACTGCAGTTATATCTATTAACAGCTACAAAACTCCACTCATAACCAACAATAACTGTAAAAACTATAGATATAATGCCCAATAACTGCACATCTCCAGTCATAATGTTCGATAGTTGCAACAACTTCAGTTCTAAACATTAATAATATAAAAATTAGTCAGAATCATTCATTACTGGAAAGACTCCAGTCATAACTGTCAGTAACCGCAACAATTCTAGTCATAACTGTTAATAACTGCAAAAGTTCCAGTCATAACCATCATTGACTGCAAAATTTAAAAAAATTGCCGCCTTAACTTCCAGACCGGGTCCCTGAGATACCTGAGCACTACTGAGGTACCCATCAGGAAGGTATCGTCCCCAAGCACTGCTCCCCTGGCGCTGCCCACTGCTCCTACACGGATGGGTTAAATGCAGTAGTCACATTTCGCTGTGATGTGTTCACAAAAGTTCACTCACTCTGTAAATTATTTTTTTTTTAACACATTACCGTCATTACACTATCAAAGGAAAAACAGTGCAGCACTGACCCCTGTTGGTTTGACATAGTCACATGCACAGTCCATCGGCTCATATTGTTGGTGCAAATCACTACCTCTGCAGCACCAGCAGGTGTCAGTGTAACCTCATTCTAAACACATAAGCAAACAGTAACTCCACACTTCTTTGACTGTGTATGAATGTAAAAAGACGTATGGTGTATAACAATTTCATGGCATTTGTGTTCCTTATGACAGAATCATATACAAATTATACAAATAAACATTTTCGTTATGAATTAATAATCCCATTAGTGTCAGTTAACACCGGATTAAGAATTTTATTATTATAATCCTACTTCAAGATATGTAATAAATAAATATTTGTTTTACTTTTCGTTGCAAGATACATGTAAATCAAGTAGTGGTGGAACTAGTAAAGTCTTTTTCTTTCACATGACTGCAGTTATGTATTATTTTATTGTAACTTAGTTTTATTATATATATATATATAATAAAATACAGTGGGTTTGGAAAGTATTCAGACCCCCTTCAATTTTTCACTCGGTCATATTGCAGCCATTTGCTAAATTCATTTAAATAATCCCCCCCTCGTTAATGTACACACAGCACCCCATATTGACAGACCAAAAAAAATAATTTTTGAAATTTTTGCAGATGTATTAAATAAGAAAACCTGAAATATCACATAATCCTAAGTATTCAGACCCTTTGCTCAGTATTAGGTAGAAGCACCTTTTGAGCTAATACAGACATGAGTCTTCTTGTGAAAGATGCAACAAGTTTTTCACACCTGGATTTGGGGATCCTCTGCCATTCCTCCTTGCAGA
>JBBPDA010000001.1:52528909-52561700 GCA_037974385.1 Arnoldichthys spilopterus
TATCTATCTATCTATCTATCTATCTATCTATCTATCTATCTATCTATCTATCTATCTATCTATCCATCTATCTATCCTTCTATCTATCCATCCATCTATCCATCTATCCATCTATCTATCTATCCTTCTATACTGAGGTGGCCAGAAATCAGCCTTTCCAAATACTTTTTTGCACCTGAAATACACAAAGCGAAGCCTGAGGGTCTTCACAAAATACATATCAGGATTCCTGACCACATGCCAGTGTCCATGGCCCTCTGTTTCTTAGGTAAGTTGCAAGGATCACTGTCGAGCCCAACTGACTTTAACTGAAGCTAACTAACCTTGTAAACACACTCAAGCACTGTAGCGGGACGTACCTTACTCAAGGGTACCTCAGTAGTGGCCGGGCCGGGACTCGAACCTACGACCTTCAGGTCTCAAAGGCAGCATCCTAACCACTAGGCCTCCACTGCCCACAAAGAAATTCCACGCATTGATCGGGATTATGCTTTTGTAGTCCACGTGCTTTTTCTCAGCTATGTCTCATTCTATGTTTCTTCCTGGACCCACTTGTTTGTTGTCTAGACTTGCACTTAAGCCCTCACGTCATGACCCCATGTCCTTGTCTGATCTCTGTTGCCAACCTGTTGTACTGCCGTTGACTATGGCATGTAATCATTGTTCCTGTAAGTTTTGGTTAGACCGTGTTTGCCTACAAAACGATCCTATACCAACGAGATCATTACACCATCCTTCAGGCTGAAGGTTTTTGTCTTTAACGAACAGCTCATTATCTGCAGTCAACAGTCAACAGTTGAGAGCGAGAGCCTCACACACTGAATTTCTACAGCTACGTATGTTGGACGTCCATTGTAGAGACGTGAAGCCTTGTTCTTTAGCCAAGCTTTCTCACGGCTTGATACTGTCACTGTCCTCAAGAGGATTTCATGCGATCTCCTACAGCTTCCAGAGTTACGCAGTTATGTTTATAAGGTTCTTCGAATGGCAAGAACCCTAAGGAACTACTCAAGCTGCAAGAAGATTTTTCATTCAGAACTCTGCGACCCCATCGAAAGCTCTCAAAGAGCCCTCCTTTCAACGGCTGCATGTAAACACGTTTGATGGGGCTGAAATTCATCATGCCTGTATTTAACTTAAACACGGCATTTTCCATGGCTGCAGCGCTGATCTCATAAGCTTGCTGATTTCCAGTGAATGGTGCCCTAATTGAATGTGTCCCCACTTTGAAATGTCTGCAATGATAACAAGTTGCCATTCAAAACCCATGAAGAAGCCTTAAATTGGATTTCTCTACAGGCTTCTAGTGCTTGCTGTATATTTGACAGCAGAAGTAAAGCTCATTCAGTATGTTTTCATTCCAAGGCAAAGCTGTTTGCATAAGTACAGTTGCCATAACCCTGAAACGAATGGATCTGCTATTCAAACAAGAAAGGATCATACTTCTATTGACCTGTCCATGCGCCATCCACAAAAAAACGATGTTGTAGCTACTTTTGTGAGGTTGGACAAGTTTAAGAGAATGTTAGCAAAAAACGACACAAAGCCTAATGAGAAATAGTAATTAGTTCTTGGTCAAGAGGCTGCGAACTCTCAGTAGCCTTCGTGGGTTCAGAACATATCTACCGTAAATGTAGACTGTAAACTGTAAAAGCAGAGGTAGAGCTACAGCTAAAGTACACATAGCCCATCAATGAATCAAACAAGAAGGACTCGGAAGAAGAGAACAAGTCCTTGACAGCCACCTTGCAGGTGGGATGCTAAGAGGAGCCAAGACTCAGAAGGAGGAAAGTCTAAAAGCAGAGGGAAAACCACTGAAACCCAGAACATTTTCCATTCTGATGTGTGCACAACATTTTGAACCATTCTGAGCATTTTTGAACAAAAACGACTCGGTTTGGAACCTGAATAGTTGGTAACTGTGATTTTACGGTTGGGAGAGAGAACACAGACCACAGTGGTGGGAAAAGATAAATCTTATGATTTGCGCTCGTGTTTTGGACAAAACAATAGAAAAAAGCTTTTAGACAGTCAGTGCGATTCACCACCCTACTACTACTGCCACTGTGCAATGCAAAATGGGTGGAAATGCTAGCCAGTTTGCTAGATAGCACCAATGTTCAAAGAATCCTGTATGGAACCAGGTCAATAAAACGTTCCCTGTTGGTGGAAAAGTGTATCAGAGGAACCAAGACTCCGTGATCTTATCTTGGTGGATGGGAAGACGATTAGAGGGCAGCTCTAATTTTAAGCTAATTGCATCTAAATTGACAAGCCAGCGAATGACTGCATATGTCTTTCAGAAGTGTCACATTTACATCTGTTGTTTACCCACAATGCCATTTGCCCCATCAACATATCTGCTGCTCAGAGATACCTGATTATAGTTGTTTGTGTTAGTGCATTTTGCTGTTGTTGAGGTGTGAACATGGAACTCCTAGAGGAAGAGATTGCAGTGTCAGTCAGCTTCCACCCCTCGGTATGAAAAGAGAATAAATAAATAAATAATAAATAAATAAAAACATAAATAAATGCATCTGTCAGCATTAACAGGATCAGAGGGATGCTGGGGGAGGATGTTTATTTTCCTGCTGTTGCCGTGCAAACGGGCTCCATGGCGACCACAGAGTGGGAGGCTCGGCAACTGCTGGCTGCGATCGAGCGCCTTTGAACAAAAAACGCTCTGAAGCAGCTTCTCTGCTACCATTCCTCTCCTCCCTCAGTCTGCTCTGCTCTTCTCTTCTCTTCTCCTCTCTTCTCTTCTCTTCTCTTCTCTTCTCTTCTCTTCTCTTCTTCTCTCTTCTCTCTTCTCTTCTCCTCTCTTCTCTTCTCTTCTCCTCTCTTCTCTTTTTCTCTCTTCTCCTCTCTTCTCTTCTCTTCTCTTATCCTCTTTTCTCTTCTCCTCTCTTCTCTTCTTCTCTCTTCTCTTCTCTTCTCCTCTCTTCTCTTCTCTTCTCTTCTCCTTTCTTCTCCTCTCTTCTCTTCTCTTCTCTTCTCCTCTCTTCTCTTCTCTTCTCTTCTCTTCTCTTCTCTTCTCTTCTCTTCTTCTCTCTTCTCTTCTCTTCTCTTCTCTTCTCCTCTCTTCTCTTCTTATAGTAACGAAAGTCCTTTGTCTGCTTAGATCATAAAGGCCTAATTAAATTTACCATTTGAGACACAAGTGTTCTCATTACCCATAAACATGTAGCCTTTCTTACATTTTAGCTTCTCTGACATTAACCATGAGTGTATAAAAGCCTTCTCCACAAGATGGCGCTAGATACACATCATTACCAAATTATCAACACACATCCCTCTTCAAAATCTCGGAATCAGCTTAACAACTTCAAATATATGAATATAAGGCCGGTCTGACATATTACTGACTTATTTCTCCATAATTACATTTGAATAGGCCTAATAATATGACCCTAATGTCAGTACAAGTACTATTAAAAGTGATGAAAATAATTTGTAATGAAAATTATTAATTGTTTTAAATGAATTCTACATTATCTCATTGTTATTCAGAGGCGAATCTACTGAAGAGATAACCTGTATGAAACTGGCTCACGCATTCAGCTGTAAATTGCTTGTTAATCGGTGAGTAATTATGGGGCGCTGTGCCTTTAAGGGAGGCTCAATCTGGCAGCTTTAGTGAGCTGCTGCATGGTTAAAGCCTGCCCACCTCTCCATCAGACCCTACCTGCTCTTCTCGCTGGAGCTTCATGGAGCTGGCAGCTTCTGCGAAAACCTCTTGAACATCAAGAGCTCCGTGCGCACATTTGAGCAAGGGAGGACAGGTAACTAGCACGAAGAAGGCGCTTGGGCAGTAGTTTGGACTGAACGGTCAGTCCGTGAGTGAAGGTACTGTAAGCCCGGCTGTTTTCTTTCATTCGCCGGACTGTGATGAAACTTTCCCAGCAGTAATATTCCGCTGGAGTGAAACTGGGTTTTGTGTATTGCGTTTCAGCTCGTTGGTTTCTGAAGAGTAGGATACTGAGTCGTTTCAGTGTGAAGACTGCCGGTTTCATCCCAAACCAGGTTTGATCAGTGAGGTCGACCAGCCTGGAGCGGGAGCTCACCTCCTCGTTATTTCT
This sequence comes from Arnoldichthys spilopterus, assembly GCA_037974385.1. Classification (NCBI taxonomy): domain Eukaryota; kingdom Metazoa; phylum Chordata; class Actinopteri; order Characiformes; family Lepidarchidae; genus Arnoldichthys; species Arnoldichthys spilopterus. The sequence goes on from JBBPDA010000001.1 coordinate 52,532,989, forward strand.
TGTGTAGCCTCTGATCTCGACCTGAAGAGTGGACCTTCTTTAGGAATATAAAGCAGCATTCATCCTTATTGGAATAATTGTCAGTTTAGAGTCTCGCCTTCCATAACTTACCCTGCCTTGGTGGAATTCTGGATTTTAAACATCATGAACCTGGTTTTAGATTTACCTGGCAACCATTAGACCACATTTCCCACATTCCTTGTATAGATCTCTGTCAAAGGAAGGAATATGGCCAAAAATGTCCAAGATGATCTAAGGGACGATTTAAGTAAGGTATCTGATGAAGAACTCTTTAGACTTAGCAAAGATGAACTGGTCAGAAGGCTCCGGAGAGTGGACAATGAGAAGATGAGCTTGATGGTGGAGCATGGGAATATGATCAAAGATGTAAACCGAAGGCTGCAGGTCCATCTCCATGAGATCCGGAGCTTGAAAGAAGTGAACCAGAAGCTGCAGGATGATAACCAGGAGCTCAGAGAACTGTGCTGCTTCCTAGATGATGACCGGCAGAAAGGTAAAAAGCTGTCCCGGGAGTGGCAGCGGTTCGGCAGGTATACTGCAAGTGCCATGTGGAAGGAGGTTAGTGTCTACCAGCAGAAACTGAAGGAACTGGAGGTCAACCAGGAAGCTATCATACGGGAGAACATGGAGCTGAAGGAGATTATTCTCATGCTGGAGGAGGAGAGGAATGGGGCTGGATCTAGGAGTTCCATAGACAGTCAGTCCAGCCTGACCAATTTGAATGGAGGCTCTAGTAATGTTCGGGATGTGGGTGATGGAAGCAGTACCTCCAGCACAGGCAGCGCTGGCAGTCCAGATCACCATCACAGTCACGGACACAAGCCTGCCGAGAGCAAGATAGCATCCATTAGACGATCTATGGATGACCTATCAGCCAACCATCTCCACAGAAGCATACCCAATGGACTGAATGGTGAGTAAACAGCACAGTTTCTAAAGGGCTTTTAGCGAGAGTGGTGTCGTTCAATGATTTATCACAAATCGGCATCTACCTCCATCACTTTTGCGCTCATATGTTCGTTTAGATGTATCATGTTGAAGAGGATGGCATTGCAGTGCACCTCATTCCACTTGCTCTTTTTCAACTAAGGAAGCACAAGTAGAAATGCTTCAAGTGCTGCTCAGAAAGTGCAAGTAAACAGGCAGTAATAATGTTTAGTGTGTGTGTGGTAAAAACCTTTAACCAATGTATTCTTAACAGCTTGTCGAAACACTTAACTAGGGAGGTGAGGTGAAATGCCTTTAGTAATCTCCCTGGGGTAGCCAAGGAAACACAGCATGACATAAGGACTTGCGCCTTTGGGTTTACTTTGTATACAAGGCAGTATTTGCACATGGCCATATGAGATGGCTTTTAAACAGAGCAGGCTTGCTGTACAGATGGCATTGCACTAATTACCTTGGCCTGTGAAGTCAGATCTAATGGGGGTTTAACACTCTTGGTAGCTCTGTGCGTGCTGTAAATTCAGTCAACAGGTCATCAGACACCTCATTGAGAAATAAGAGATTTCATTCTGACATGCCGATCAGAGTAAATCAGTGTTGGGTTAGTGGTTGAATGATCAATTCATTATTTAACATTAATATAAACATTAAACACTGATATCAATGCACTTTTTCAGTACGTTTTTCAGTGCATCACATTTATAGTAATATTATGGCTGAATGACTTGAGGGGAATATCTACTAATGATTTTTAAGCTCATTATTTTGGCCCATAAGATGAGATCAGTCCACTTTTTCTGACTTGAGGTTTGAACATTGAATGCAGGCATGTAGGTAGTTGGTGTTTGGTTGCTTTGGATTGGTCTGGGTCATCTACAGGCAGTTCACAAGCTCCTTTTTAATTGTTAACTTTACTAAGATGTAACTGTTGATAATATAGGCTATAATTCTATTATACATTTGGTATCATATAATATAAGCAATATATAATATATCTCCAAAATTGTAACTTTCAAGACAAGCACAAAACTTCTTAACGTATAATGGAGGTCAGTGTAAAATGTACTTTTTAAAAATAATTTAGAGCCATTTCCTTTTCTCTATTCATCATGGCATTTTGACACAATGTACATGTCAGCAGTTGTTTTCAAATTCTGTAAAAAATGTAAAGGAAAAAGACAAAAATTTAGATACAAGGTTTTGGTCCAACAGGCATGATATGGAATTATAAATATATAATATCTTGTGATTTGAAAAATACTATTTGAAATTTGCAGTTAAACATTAAAAACTATTCATCCTTTAGCCCTAGCCTAGGAAACATGCATAGCAAACCACTCCTGGCTAGAAGTTAGGATACTTCTCTACGCTATCTGATCTAATGAAGAGGCAAATTACCTCCAGTTATCACATTATTGCACAACTACACAGAAATTCTGTGGCTACTTTGTTTGGAATGAGATTACGCACTGAACTTGTTTGCGTAAGGATTATTTGTTGACCCATCCCTGGATGTGCTCTTTGTCATTGATACAGTACAGAGCAAACTGTTCCTGTGTGCTCAGTGCACATGTAAGGTTATTTGATGCACCTGATGTGTTGTTTACCATTTTTATGGTCATCATCACTCCCCGAAGTGTTCTATAAATGGGCCATTGCTGTTTGGGTATCTGCTGGGTGTTACGCAAAGCAGCTCTATGTTAATGTCTCTACGTCCTTTAACCCCTTCAAAGTGCATTCCCATAAATTAAAGTGATTGGCCGTTTTAGATAGTCTCCCCTCTCCCTGTTGTAAACTGAACTGTTTAAACATCCCAAGGCACATTTGCAGACCATGTTTTGTAGACTGATGGGCCTGTCTGAGTGTCTTAATTCTGTTGGCATATCCCCAGAATAACTAAGATTACAGTTTAAAATTGTTATTCGCATAATGCCTGCAAATGATTTGTTCAGTATTTAAGAAAAATTCCAAGTCTCTCCCTTCATTCTCCCCACCAAGCAGATGACTAATGATACAGGCTTCTCACAATCATGAAATTGAATAATTAAATGTGTTTATAATTGTAGTTTACAGTTTTATTGTCTTTTCATTTATTATTTGCAGCTATTAAAGTATGAAAGCAGTCTAGTTGGCTGATTAGTTGTCTGGATTTGTAGCCTTGAACACTCTCTCTAAAGGTCTTATAGCACCTATAACACAAGTCTGAAGTACTTATAGCACTTTTGTTGTACCCATAGTAACAATTGCAACAGGTGTAATAACTGTTACCTGAATATTATACTATTAGCAGAGAGAAGGGTTGATATACACCCTGTATCACTACAGTTGCACTATCACTGAAAGCAGGACTTTTATGCCTGTCTTTAAAATTATATTGATGTACGTGCATCTGTTGTCAAATTTAGCTATATACAATGCCAACGATGGACGATCAAGGAGGTGCATGTCTCGTGCAATGATGGACAAAAATTCCTCTGGCAAAACTGCAACTATTAGTATCTTCAGTTCCCAAATGATTAAAAACGGTATTTTATTTAAGGGTAGGGTGATGTAACACAGTGGTAAACATGCACAGCTTTTTTTCATTAGTGTGTCCTCTTTTCCTCTCTGTATGTGTCCTCTTTTCCTCTCTGTGGTTTGAGTTTGATTTTACTTTCAGGTAAGCATTTCACTATCTCACTCAAGAGTTGCTGCAACAACTGCCCCACCCACCAAAACTATGGGTGGTAATCAATGTTTATTGGGTGGTGTTATTATTTGAATGCCTCTGTTGTGGTATAAACTGTTGCATGTACTGTGCTTCCTGATCACCAGGTTAACGCCTGAGGGACATGTTAACATTGTGACTGAGCATTTAAAAAATTTTGGGCTTGTCTTTTCAGTCTGAACAATGGTAATCTGCTCCATTATGTCATGGTCATGTAAACTGTGGTGTGCATTTGGTCTGAGTCCAAGTGTTACACAATGATAGTCTGGGGCAAGGGACAACCCAGAGATTTCTTTTGTAAAGTGCGGTGCATTGTAAATGGCAGCCCTGTGCGTTGTGTTATATTTAGGTCTTCCTGCCGTCAGACACTGAGATTAGGCTGGCTTGTGTCCTTTTGCCTGGTACTGACCCCCTGTTGAGTTAATTTAAGCATCAGATTGCTTTAATGCATGTCTGCAAAGCTTACTAGGGCCTCAAAAGCAAAATTTAGTGTAAACATTAAACCAACCTGTATGCCCCTTCAGGAGGAAAGATTTTCCGAATGTTTGTATCTTGTTCTGAAAATCGATAATAGCTTTTAAGCTGCAGTGAATATCACTGTGGAATATCCTTACAAATAACATCTCACGATGTTGAGGTAAGGTACCTAAGCATTTCTTTAATTCAGTATTTTTTCTTTCATGTCGACATTCTTTCAATTCAGTAGTTCCCTCCTCCAATTCTCCAGTGCACAGAACACCATACTAATGTGACAATTTAGCCTGTTAATCTGTATGATTATTATTCAGTTAGTATAGGGCCCATTTCTGCATTACTTTCTTTCTGAAGTCCACTTGCGACTTTTGTGTGGGGTTGTATGTTATAACTATTTGTGACAAAAACATTTTTCAACTTTTCAAAGTGGATATATGTAAATTTGTTTTTAACATGTTTGTAATCAGTATATTAAACATGTACTGTAGATGGTGATTTAAAAATGCCACTATGTAGAGGAGGAAGAGGAGAATTGGAAAACAGCATCTGTGGACTATTGGGCAGCTGAAGTCTTGTATTGAACATGGATGGGCAAGAATCCCATTTTCAGAACTGCAACAGTTAGTATCCTCAGTTCCTAAACTAATTAAAAGCATAATTAAGAGGAAAGATGTTGCAATAAAGTGGTAAACATGCCTCTGTCCAAACATTTTGTGTGTTGAGTGTGTTGCAGGCATCAAAATCTACATTTGTTTATATATTTTTATTTGTATTGTTCAATGTAAATAGCTGAGGTATAGGCCAAATTAGTGAATATATGTAAAAGTGTTTTATAACACAAAGTCAAAATGGGCCATTTTTACAGCTTTGTTTCCATAGAGCTGTATAGACTGAGCAGTGAATGCAACTCTTTCATGTCATTTAGTGTTAAGTGTTTTTCTCCTCTATAATGTCACCAGTATTTTATAGTGGACATACCTTTAGTGGTTTATTTATCTCTGTTTTGGGGTCTGGTATCGGCTCCTTTTGAGATGTAAAAGAGTGTTTCTCACTTCTAACGAAAAGAACCAGACCCCATGCAGGCCACCTATGGGGTAGAGCCTGTGACCGGGGTCATGGTGGGGTCCTTTTACACAGTCCAGATAACGTTTCTCTCTAACTCTTCCCATGACTTGAGTGAAAGCGCTTTGGTTGCCCTTTTAGGACCTTTCATCAGGTCTTTAGAGTAGCCTTGGTAGCCAAAGGTACAGATGTCTAGTCTGTCCTGTTGTTTATTTCAATTTATGAGTGCAGGAAGGGGGTCATTCTCTTGAAATAGATGCTTCAACTAAGCCCTTTTAAAATTATTTAGAAGAGTCTCCTGTGTGCTGAGACTGACTCAGGTTTACCTAAAGTAACTTTCGAGTTAAAGGTATGAATAATCGGTTATAATTCGATGTCTGGATAAATGTTTCATTGCTCTTTGCTCACGATTATGAGTATCCCTAGTCATTCATCATGTTTGACTGCGTAATCTTTCAGCTTTAAACGAGATAATGATAATTGAAAATGTACCCTTGGGATTATTCTTGGTCAGTCGAGCATGGGAAAAGATAGCACTGCACTTTTTTAATTCCCCATGTCAATACTTGTTTAGTCATGCTTTCTGTGCTTAACATGAAACATCAAAGTTTGAATGTAGTGCCCCAGCTTTTAGAAAATCCAAAGTCAAACAGAAAAAAGAGATACCTGAACTTAAAAGTGGGCGAAATGGAATAAATGTATGATACTGTATGTTTTTCTGACCTTTGAAAAGTTGGAATGCACACTATAGGACAAGCAGTGTCACATATAGAAAGTACTATAAGAAATGTGTACAAATGCTGTATTGGTTATGAATAATGCCATTGTATTGTAGATAATTGAATCTCTGGTAAAATATAAGAAAATCTGAGATGAGTTAAGTACATTTAGTCTTAAAAAACTCTTATCATGTTTTGAGCATAAAACCATGTGCCACAGTTATTATAGCCCCTGCATTTTAGTAGTGAGCAGCATACTGATTTAAAATATTATACTGTTTAAAATTTGTCCTAAGGTTCATCGAAAGACAAAATGGTCAGGCACATACTCAGATCTTTTAGAACCATTTTTGGTTTGTGGTTTTGCATCTTCATCCTTAGGTTGAATTTTAAGGATAAAGTTGTTCTTTGGACTAAAACTGCACTTAAAACACTTCGTTCTAGTTAACGTTTAGTGTTTGTAAATGATTTTCCAAAGATGTGTTCTGAAAAAAAACTGTAATTACCTATTTATTGTTCAGTTTTCTTTTTTGGTCTTTTGCACAATAAAAAATATTTGATATTTACTAATGGTTTCAGTGTACAGCATGAAGAATTTTTTTTGTAAGTGAAATCTATTAGAAAACAATAAACCTAACTTGTAACAGTGGCTTATTTTACTACAAATAAAAATATTTGATATTTGCATACATTGTCAGATATTTTTATTTGTAGTGAAATAAGCCACTGTTAACTTATAAATTAATCTTATTGTTTTTTAATAGATTTTGCTACTTTTAAAGAAGTGTTCTCTATACTGTATACTGAAACCATCAGCAATTTTAGTAACACCATGATATGCATTTTTGCCAACACCACCCACTGTTAGTACTAACCTTACCCATCATGTGCTTAGAAAAGTCACAATAGTGATAACGCATTACCAATTTACCTACCCTTGTTTAGGGGCTTTCTCTCTTAAGGCAACTCATTGTTTTGCAAAACAAACAGCCTTGTTGAGATCCCTACCAAAGCCAAAGTTTCTGATTTGTGCTGAATCTGTAGTTTTAAAGAGTTATTACTAACACCACCCTGCTCGCCCTGCCTTGTAAAGAAAGTAATAATCTTACAAAAGCGGTTCACTCCCTCTGAGGCAGTCTTGCCAGAGCTGTTTTTAAATGGGCCTGTAATTGGGCTGTCCCACTTCAAGCCCATGGCCATTACAAACAGCTCTCCTGGGAGACCCAGCTTAGAAACACTTGTTTTAAGCTCATGAATTGGAGGAGGATGGACTTCACAAATCCTCTGTATAAGAAACTGGGTAATGTTTTGGGAAAAATGACTCATTAATCTGGCAGATCATAGAAATAAATTGGAACACCCTCCTGGTATATTCTCCATGTGTTGCTTATATATGTAATTGATTGTACACTTTTCTGATAAATGTAGCAAACTTAAAGCATGCAGTTGTATGAACATGCAAATGCGGTTGCATTCACTGTGTTTGTTTTGTGTGGACAAGGAACTCTGCCTTGTTCTAATGAATATAAGGTCCTATAGTTCTGTGTGGAGTTGCAATCAAGATGCTCCTTGTCTTCACAACTGGCCTGTCTAGAGCTAGGTTCCTCAAAAAAACACAAGGGAGCCATGTTGTTGTGATAATTAGAGATGTTAAGATCAGATAGGCTTGTTTAGAACTGGAAGCTTGGCAAGAATCCATTTTAGCAGTGTGAGTAGCTAGCTTGTTGCCTGTTTACCTCCAGAGGACTCTTTATATGATGCATCTAATCAGGTTCTTACGTTCTTACATGGCTCCTGTCTGTCAGTGTCTAGCATTGTAGGTTGGACAGAATTTAAAGCCTGGATCAGACAGGCTTCACCTGGGCTGGACATCTGGTCATACTGAATGAGCAAGGTTGGAGATTACTGCAGAGTTTTTGCTGGGATATGCACATCCTATACATTTAGACCTGAGAAGTAGCAATGCAGAAACTGCAGTTTATGCTGTTTTGATTGCATGTTTTTTTAGAAGTGTGCATATTTGTAATACACATGTAAAGTGTGAATAGTTGAGGTTAGGACAGAGTAGGCTTAGAAGTCAAATGTTATCTTTAGAAATGGTATCAGTGGATATTGATAATAGGCAGATATCAGCAGAAAATACTCAATTTGATGGGGTAAGGAAAATAATTATGAATCCAGTTCAATTCTGTAAGGAGTCTAGCTGGCTTCAGTTTAAAATAACTCATTTAAGTATTTTTACAGAAAAAATACTGAATGGATATCATTGACCAATACTTAAAAATCAGTTTAATGATATCCAGAAAAATGAACTATGGTGCTATTTTCCTCAATCAAAGTGAAATTTGATGAAATTGCTTTTCCTTGTTTTAAGTCTTATGAACAATTTTTTAGCTTAACTTATGTCCTATTTGCATAATTATGTTTTGGACTGGTTTCATTATTAATTGTGGTCATATTTTCATGCTCATGTTTGTTTGTTTTTTTACTCTACAAGAATCATAGTGCCATAATAACTCCTGCTGTCTTTTTTCACTGATGATGAAAACACGTTCAGACATTTTTTTATTTCCAAAATCCCAGCCTGACTGGATTTTCTGCATTCCGAGACAACAATAGCGGAAGTTTTGCCTTTTTTGTGAGTTTCGCATTGTTTCTTTGTGAATGTGCTGTAAAGGGATATAGAGTTTAACTGCTGAATTTGGCAGAAACTGTAGCAATCAATACTGGCCAGGAACTGGTTAAACCTGACACAGAGTCTGGAGGTGTTAGAAGCCATTGAATAAGTACATGTGCTCATGCTTACATGGGCTTTAACGTTCCATCTCTGCACACTGTAGCTGAAGTCTGCCCACATTGAATTAATTAGTTGCATGAAGCTAGTGTTTTTTTTGTTGTTCTCTTGTTTTTCTTTCTCTCTCTCTCCAATACCACTACTTAGGTTTACTTAGGTTCGTGGAAAATATCACTCATTGGAATGAAAAAGGTTCAGAGAGGAGGGGTGTTGGTGTTGCTTATATTCGGAGCAGTGGGTATAAGGTGTGTGAATGTTTGGGATGTAAATCAAAAATTTCATGATGATTTGAGCCAACATTATTTTAGCCAATGATCTGATTTTTAGTTTGCAGTGATGCAATTCGATTTGTACATGGAGAGAAAAAATAGCAAAACTCAAGTTCAACAGTGTACAAATACACATACTGCAGATAACAAAGCAAGACATATTGCTTAGACATACAAGACAAGTAGTGCAAATACAGAAAGTACAAAAGAAATATAGAAAACAAAGTACAAAATTAAGTATGCAATATGCCAGTAAAATTAACCATCATGATACTTAAAGACATGGTAATTGATGTTGTTGCCCAAACATGGTGTAATTTTTTATTTTATTTTAAAAGTCACTGATGCACTTGGACATTTGTTTATTGAAGAAATGATCCAATGTTACATACGTATAAATGACAAAAGTCAGAGAACCTTTGGTTTCAGAATCTGGTGTGAGTCCCTTCTGCAGGAATAACGGCAACTAAACATTTCCAATAACCGGTGATCATTCCAGCACCAAGGCTTGGGTAAAAACTGGTTTAACTCCTGGATGTTTGTGGGTTTTCCAACATGAAGCGCAGTCTTTCCACAAATTTTTTATTGGGTTTAAGTCAGGACATTGACTTAGTCATTCTAAATCATTAATTTTTTGGTAGAAGGACTTGTGTGCTTTGGGCTGTTGTTTTGCTGCATGACCCACTTTCTCTTGAGATTCAGTTTACAAATCATCCAAAGTCTTTAGAGATGGTTCTTTAAACCTCAGATGTGATTGTATGTAGTATACAACACTGAGGCAAAAGTTTGAACATTTAGGCCTGCAGTTAACAAAATGGTGATGTTGTAATAGCCTAAATATTACCTTTTATCTAAAAGAGCAGCTCCAGTGACAAACAAAGCAAACTTTGCAAACCATACAAGTCTTGACTGATTCATGAAATATGAGGTAGGGGCAAAAAAATGTATCACTTTAGGTTTGAGGTTCCTATATTACAACCCAACAAGATTTTGAGTGATGTTTTCATTTTAATATGGAATATTCTGCATCTTCATACCCATGTGTGATTTGGGGTGTGTCTCACAGTCCCTGACTTTGCTTAGAGGAGGTTAAAGTGCAGTGTACAAGGCCTGTCAGCCACAAGGTCAGTTTTCTGCTCCACTGCACCCATCTGCTTGGTTCAGAAGAAACTACCTAAGCAAAAATGTCTGAAGTCAGAGGAGTACTTGTCATTTAAATGCATACATTTCCTTTGCATCATAGTCAAGGGGGGAAATTATATTATCGTAGTTGTTTTTAGACTCTCTGCTATGGAAATATGCATCATTTGATCTACCCAGACTAGATGGATTGAATTAAATTTTATATTTTATGTTTAGCTGAGTCAGCTACAGGCCATGTTTTATTTTCAGACGTCCTTGTGTTTGCTTTGCAGTAATGCGATACATTTTGCCAGGATGAATGCAGTGACTCCAAAACCACATTTATAAATGTATTTGTTCGTTTGTTTTCTTTGTTCATTTGGTTTGAGAGATAAGCTCTGTACAGTTTCAGATTTTTTTTTCTATTATCTGAATTTGTGTGCACACACATACACACACCAAGGTACTTATCCTAGTCAGGGTTTACAGGATGCTGGAGCCTGTTCCAGCACTCGTAGGATGAAAGGCAGAGAAACACCCTGGACTGGTTGCCAGTCCAATGCAGGGCAGGCCTACAGTCAAACACACAATTGCACCTAGGAACAATTCATCATCTTCATTTCACCTGACATGCATGTCATTAGACGATGGGAGGAAACCAGAGCACCTGGTGGAAACCCATGCTGACATGAGAACATGCCAACTCCATGCAGAAAGGACCCAGGCCACCCTGTCTGGGAATCCAGGACCTTCTTGAATCAAGGCTACAGTGCCACCCACTGTTCCACCATGCTGCCCCCTCCCTTGTGTTTGTATGAAAAAGGAGCCCAATTACCAGTCAATTGGCTTTTCTTAGGCTTTTCTAATATTTAGCTTCTTGTTTTAATCTTAAAATCCCTTAATCTGTCACCACGTCTGTTCGAAAGGCTTGAATGTTTGTGTGTGTCTTTATACCTTGCACATGTTCAAGCTTGTGTGCAATGTAAGGACCCGACAGAACAAAAACTCACTATATCACTATATGAGTGTGTTAGTTTAATCATTTCTAAACCACCTCTCAAGACAGATACATTTACATTTAAAATCCAGCAACTTCATTGTTTTTACAGACAAAAGCATACTTGCTGCCTATTTTTTTAACCATATGCATAGCTAAGACTTACGCAAAGTGCTGTAGTTAAGTGAAATTTCATGAAGAAGACACTGAGTATGAGTTTGAGTTTGGTCTTGAGTTTGAGTTGGCTCTTATCCTGTCCCACATTTCAGAAAACCCCTCCAGACTCTGGAGATGTGGGCTGGTGGACCCCTGCCGCTGTCTGGAAGGGGGAGAGAGGTTGTGGGGCATGGTTTTGGTGCTCAGGCCATCTGTCGGACACTATTGTTCAGAGCACAAAGGGGAAAGAGCCATTCAAAGAGCAATGCCATGAATGGAGGCATAACGTCATTCTGTTTGAGCCTGAGAGCATCCCATATCCACCCAGTTACTGAGCCTGAGTATCTCTTCTCTTCTCTTCTCTTCTCTTCTCTTCTCTTCTCTTCTCTTCTCTTCTCTTCTCTTCTCTTCTCTTCTCTTCTCTCTTGCTCATTTTTGTCACTCTCTCCTTTTCTCTCTCTTGCATTATCATTTCTGTTTCTCTCTCTCTCTCTCTCTCACACACACACACTTTATCGTTTCTGCCTCTCTGTATCCTTCTCTTCTTTTTCCTACTCATTCCTGCTTCTTTCTCATTCTCCTTTTCCCTCTCCTTCTCTTCTTCTCTTCTCTTTCTATTATTTCTCTGTCTCTTCTTTGTATTCTCCTCTATTTTCTCTTTCCCTCCCATACCACCCGCCCTCTCAAACCTTCACTTTTGAATGTTTTTATTTTCTAAGCTGTTGACATGCTTTCATGCTATCATGAACTATTTAAAACAGGAGGTTCTGTGTTCTGCACACTGATAAGGATGTCTCTCTAAACCTTTTAGTCTTTTTTATACCCCTCCATCTTTTCCATTAGCTTGCTGAGTCTCAGATGAGCACTGCTCCACTTTTCTGGACACTCGCTTCCATTTTCCCCCATTTGTGAAGACGAGTTTTATCATAGGGAGTTATATAACGGCACAGCCGTTCCCCACAGCCACACACAGCCCTAAGTAATGAGGTAAGAAGGATCTTCAGGCAGTTTGTGCTGCTTGGCTGAAGTCTGCTCTAGGCACCATTTCTATGAGGCAAATTATGTAAAGGGACATGAGAGAAAAAATGGAGCTGAAATCAGCCTGTTTGGCTCTAATAGCTCTGACAGACTTTAATTAAATGTTTAAGCCTTGGTGGACATGGACAGATTTGAGCCTTAGTGTTATTCACTATATGCCCATTTGGTTTTAAATAAACACTCATAAATACAAGTGCTTTAGGGGTTCTTCTGTATCATAGAAAGAGAACAACATTTGGCTTCCATTAAGTTGAGGCTTCTGTAAAAAGTTAATTTGGAACCCAGCTGAAAGGTTCTAATAGAGGTTCATCTGTACTTCAGAGAACCCTTCGGCACCTTTGTTTTTAAAAGTGCAAACTGATGGATTGCAATTGAATGGTGAATATTAACATGTGATGTACGGTTAGGGAGTTGACCCTGTAACCTTAAGGTTGGTGGTTCAAATACCCAACTAGGTACCCTTCCCAAGCACTGCTTCCTGGGTGCTGCCCTCATCAGCTGCCCACTGGTCTTATACCTATAGGTTAAAGCCAGAAGATGGTGGTGTACTATGTGCCGTGCTGTGCTGTGTTCACAATGACAAATAATCACTCACATTTTTAATACATCTTTTATTTCCCTGATTTAGCTTTAAATCATTCTCTTGAACAGCTGAACAGCAGAACTGAGAGTAGGATAGGTGCTAGACCTTGTTGGTGATTGCTGCTAGTTGTTCTCAAACTATTGTGTTCATGCAATGTAGTTGAATTTGTCTTCCGTCTCCATTGGCTTACTCATTAGGGTCTCAGACCTGGATTCTGTAAAGCCACTTTGTAACTACAGCTGTAAAAAAAGCCATATGACGACTTCCCATAGACATTTTCCATGATGCACATTGTCATATTTTTGCATTGCTGTATCAATATGTCATGCTGCATTTTCACACTCGCTACTATAATTTAGGGATGTACTGATCTGACTTGTTCAGTCCCAATACCAGTACCGATATCTTTGGGTATTGGTCAGTACTGAGCACCAGTCCAATACCAGTATTTATTTAATAAGCTATATGTCTTTCCTAATCTCATGAAACAAAAGGTAACAAATACATATAAAACAAACAACTGAATCATTTACATTAAAACAATAATTGTGCACCAGCAACTTGATAAAAAGAAATCCAAAATGTGCAGAAGAATTCCAGTTAGTACACACATGTACACAAACAGAAAAGAATAGAAGAGAATAGAAGAGAACAGTCTTCAGTAAAATAGATCAGCCCCATTGATCAGTCCATTGTTACAATACCTGATCCAGCTTTTTGAGCCAGTATCAGACTGATATCCAATATATTGGGGCATCTCTATTATAAATATACATATCTTATCCATTTTCACGTAGTGAAATGAAGTATCCATGTTCGGTCATGTAGGCCTAGTGTAAATACACTTACATAATGTTTAGTCATGGAAACATGTCCTGGCTGGCTTCAGTGATATACTGACAGGTAGTTCTTGTGCTGAGGCATTTCTGGAATTTGCTCCCACAGTAATTGGACATCACTGTCGTCGGCACAGCTGTCAACAAAAATCCTTTTAACAATCATCCGTTTTCCCGACTGAACTCCATCCAAAATGCTAGACAGATTGAGTGCACAGCCAAACCATTTCTCTCTGCGAATCAGGGTTAGCACTGTATTGTGTAGAAAAGACACTGTAGCCAACAGAAAAGGTTCCTAGATGATTCTTGTGTTAGATTTACAGTTCTAGATAAAAAATTGGTAACATGAACAAAAGCAAATTGGGACGCATGTTGGTTGATGTACCAGCTCGTCAGATTATTGCACTCAAGATGATCATGCCAGGCTAATCGAAATATGCTGAATCACAAGCAACTATAACTATAAATGATAAATATTCACAACGGTGATGTTTGATTCGTTCCTGTCAGTCAAATGCAGCATTAAACCTATTTGTCCCACATTACATGATGTCTCTCAATTGCTAAACTCACACAATAGAACTTTTGCATTATTTGGAGATTTTTTAAAACTTAAAAATGTAGATTCTTCATACTTTTAGACCTAAAAAACATTTGGCTCTTTTTTGAAAGTGTAGTAGCTGGTGGTCTTCTGTGTAAAGTAGAAAAACATATTTAGATTTTTGGAATTAAACATTCTATTTTTGAAAGTGTAACTTACAGGAGATAGACAATACCATTTTAACTAAATTCCTACCTTTTTAATTATGCAAAAATAAATTTTTTTTGTTTGATTTATTTAAAATAACTTTGGACCACTTCTACTGGTGTGTTCATTGTGTCATTTTGAAACAGTGTAAAGAGCAGCTGGCAACTTTAAAACACACAAAATGGCAAAAATGGAGATTTGCTTGCTTGTTGTCATGTAACAATATACTATTCCTCTGCTGTTGTAAAATGTAATGTTGAGCAATACTTATATGCATGCATACCTATACTAAAATTGCACTGCGACTTCATCTATCATCATAATGAAGAAGACATCAGCTTTAGCAAAAACACCAATTTTTTTTTGGTAGATACTTTATAAAATATGCAGAGAACCTTGCAGATGGTTTAGTAAGTTTACTAAAAATTCACCAAAAAGATCACTGCCATATTCCAGTACAAACACTTACAATTACAAGGTATGACTCTGTGTCCTACTGCTTTTTTGCCAACTTGAGATTGATCTTAGTGTAAATGGACAATCTTGCAGTGCATGTTGATAGAGGCTTGCTGTGGCTCATTAATATACATGGGGAAAGCTAAGTGCTCTCTGAGATCCTGATGAATTACACTCTAAAATCAGAGCAGTTTCTAAACCTCTCTTCCACTGAATAAAGCCCTTTCTTCACCTAAAGCTGTTTTAAATGAATATCACCTACTTTGTTTATAAACCTAAATAAAAATGATAGATTCAGTTGTTTCACATAATGATATATAAAAATATGATGTATAAAATATGATGATATAACAGTATGATATATAATAATATATTAAATTAATTTCTGAATTTAAGAATGAATGCATTTTCTATTATTTTCAGTTCAATTTGATTCCAATAAATTGTAGTTGTTATCAAAAGTTATTCTTCAAATGCAGGCATAGGAATATAGAAGCATAAAAGATGTAAAAGTACATATTTACATTATATATGTAACCAGTATTAATAAACTAAAATGCATTTTTACAAGTCTAGTAATCTGCATTGCGATGAAGCCCACAGTAAGTATATGGTTCAAGTTTATTTCCTCACTGAAATCTACAATGATTCATGCTTGAAGCTTTGGGGAAACTTTAAGAGGCAGGTCACTGACATTTCATTGTAAAGAAAGTTTAACCAGTAACTTTGTGGTTATGAATTTACCACTTCTCCACTTCAACCCACTGCTCATAGACCAAAGCTCAGACCACAGCTATTACAGTTAATATAGTGCTGCCTTAAATGTGTGGACATCAGCACATGCTAATGGATATTTAAGGTTTTATGCTAAAAAGTTGTGAAGTTGTGAAGAATACATTTAGTTAAAATCTGAGGTTTTGGAACTTTTCTATGCATCAGTGGTTTTCCAGCTCCTTGTACGCAGTCTTGTTGCTGCTGCTGCTGTTATGGGTCTGTCTGTGTGTGTGTGTGTGTGTGAGTGAGTGAGAGAGAGAGAGAGAGAGAGAGAGAGAGAGAGAGAGAGAGAAAGAGAGAGAGAGAGCAAGAGAGTGCGTGTGCATTTGGCAGAAGCTAAAGGTGCAGGAACTAAAGAACAGACAAGCCCTTTAGTCAAACACTGGGGCTTGTTGCTAGGAGACATTCTTATCAATACCTTGGTATGCCGTCTCTCTTCCTTGCGCGTTCCTTGGCCCTGTGCTGTGCCACAATTTTATTCATGGGTTTATTTCTGAATCAACGCTAGTCTGGCCTGCAGCGAGCCAGGAGACCCCAAATATCCCACGCTGTTGACTCTCAGTGTTTGAAAAGTGCGCCTTGCGTACCAAACGAATTTACCCCTTACATACCAAATACATCAACAGCCTACATTTCGTCTTACCCAGCACAGAGAACACTGTGATCAAACCCCCACAAACCCACTGATGTTTTTTGTGAGCTTATCTCTTAAAAATATTCCACATTTATTTGTCTATTTATTCCAACATCTGTTTATCATTCAGAATTAAACAGCCTGTTTTACTGTGCCTTTATGTAAATTAGTTCTGTTCTGATTGGTTTCCTGGCAGTGCTCCTCGTTTAAAAAATAGACAAAAACACGAAAACAAAATAGGCATCCAGCAAAGCCTGATCACACATAAAACACATTTGTGTATGTGTATCATGGCTTGAACAAAAGAGGCTTGTAACCTTTTCCATAAGACTGGAAAAGGTTACAAGAACATCTTTAAAAAGTTCAGACTCCACCAGTCAACAGTCTGACAGAGGAAATTCAAGATCATTGTTACCCTATCCAGACGTTATAAAAAAAATCTACCATCTACAATTTGCTAAACGTCATGTGGACAAAACCAGAAGATTACTGGAATAATGTTTTGTGGATGGAAGTGAAACTGCATAAGAACCTTATTCCATCTGTGAAACATGGTGGTGGGAGCGTCTATCCATTAAAATTTGCTGAGGGACCCAAATGTATTTCTTCTGTGGCATCATTCCAAATAACCCTTTGCAGGGACAGAGTTTTCAGAGTTTAGCACATTCATAAAGAACCTTTTTGTAAATTCATCGACATAATTGTAACACACAATTTTAACAGTACCTGACTTTAAATTGCAGTTGACTCAATATGTTAAAATAAGGTGCATTCATCAGTAACTACAATAGGGGTTTTACTCTGTGCATGCATTTTAGTCCATCCACATATAAATGCTCTCTTTTGTAACAGAATAGTAACATTATCTCAATAAAAGTGGGTCATCTCAGAAGTGCACAGCCCAGAGTGCTTCATCTTTACTTAAAGAGCCGAGACGACAACAGTAGGAAATACAATTAGCAAGTAAGTCGATATGACCACTCTATAGAAGCATGACCCTGGATGTAATACAACTCTCTGAGGCTCAGAGTGTAGCTAATGACTTTCACTGTGCTGGGAGATCGCAAGGTCGGTTTAAACATCACCATTAACTGGCTTCAGATGGATCCTAGCCATTTTATCCAGTCTTTTTTTTTTCATGCAGCCACTGAAAGCTGTAATCATCTTACAGGGAAAAGCTGTAAATCAACAGAGAGAGGCATATGTTCACCCACTGCTGTTCTCTCTCCATCTTGTGTCTTTTTTCCTTACAGTGTCTATATCCTCCTGGCTGTTTGCCCTTTTTACAAAGGTGTAAAATGCCTGGTCTTACATGCCTGTTTAATTTAACCTGTGGTGAAATACATTCTCCCCGAGCAGCCTGGTTAGTGTGATCTTACTACAAGCACACTCATTCAGTTCTGAAGGCAACCTTGGAGAACACTAACCAGGTACCATTATCAATGGCTTTATCTGGCGCTGCTATCTGAAGACTTTATCTTAAAGTACCACAGGCTTTAATGGGCCAGCAGTAGAAAGAGGGAAGCCAGAGCATGTCTCTAGACAGAAGTGTGAGTAAAGGACATTAGACAAACTGCTGACAGCTTACTTTCCATTAGGGGTGTAACAATACACATTAGTGATGCATGAGTCAGGGTTTTTAAAGACCCACACTCTCATGACCTGTTGTGAGAGCCAACCCGTACTGGCTGACCTGTAAAATATTCTGTTAAATAATTATTATAATGCGACACAAAGAGTCGTTTTATCACTGTGGTTTGGTCTATTACACCTTGGGCTTCTTGACCCAGTCTGGCCAAATCTGAGAAATTTTGTAAGGCTAACCCAAGCCAACCCAATCTGTGGGACTGTTTGCATTACCCATGGTTTAAAAACAGTGTATAATATGAATGCATAATAAGATCATATTTGCATCAGCTCATTATTGTTATAAAGAAATGATTGGCGCTAAGATGCTTAGATTTTACTTTTTGATCTTTTAATTGCAATGTTTGATGATTAATTTATTGGGGGTTGGGGTCTGTGGGGGTGTTCATATTTGCCCTGGGATAAAATATTTGAAAAATATTTGCTTTACATGTTAATTTCAAATTATTCCAAAAATATAAAAGTGTATTTCTTCTCATTGTGTTTAATCTTAAATATGCCCAGTTCCAACTACACTTGTATCCCTCATCCACCTACTTCCCTTGCAATGCCTCAACACTACACAAAAGGCAACACAAAACATTACATTTTAACATCTAACAGTGTTTAAGCTGTCACACGTACATCAGCGTTGCCAGATTTCAAGGCCAAGTTAAAGATGAGTTTGCATTTATAACTTGCAGATACGTTCTGTTTGCGTGATGGTCTCCTCAGAGTAGCTCAATTGAAATGATAATAGAAATAGTCAGAAACAATCAGGATGCCTGTGCAATTTGGCTGCATACCCCAAAAATAAATGCATTTAACTTGGTGACTAATTAGTTCATATTAACACTTGCACACCTGCCAGCTGTTTCCTAGGATAGCTTGTTGCTGAGTCAATTGTCGTGAGACCTTCCATGTTTCAGTTACACGTCTTGCAGAGTTTCACACTCTGTAGCACTCTGTGCAATACAGTCAGGTGGGAATACACGACGCCTGTGACTTTACCATTACAGAGGACTGAGTGGATCTGAACGTGTTATCTGTTGTGTTGTTTTTAATCCGATACGTTAATAGGCCACATACATTAGGGACTTTAGAAAAACTGTGGTCTTAAGCTGACTACCTGCTTTGCTAATTCAGCTACATTGACCAACACACAACTATTATACCTTTGTTCGACATTATTGGTCAATGTCATTAATAATAGTAAAAAGAGGTTTTAAAGGGTGAAAGTACAGTTTGATCCATCCTTGTGTTCTTCCTAGTGTGTGATCACTTTATTGAAATATGGCTAATTACAGTGAACCTGGGAGGATTTTCAGTCATTTTTTATCAGCCAAACATACTTGCCTACCAAACTAAGAAGTTTAAAAAAGACTACAAAATGTTGTATATATGACCTGGATATATGAAATACATGACTGGAATGGGCTAAACCTGGCTATTTGTCAATCACATTGAGGCATGTTACTGCATATATGCTGTATGATTTATAACAGATAGTATGATAAAACAAACCAGATTTAGTAATAAAATGTTTAAAAGTGTCTAATCTCAGTTTATCGACCAGGTCTCTCCTTTGGTGAAGTTCAGGTAAATATAAGATGAAAGAATATAAGGATCAGAGCCATTCAGAAGGCTGAATATGTGCTGCTGGGGGGAAAATGTGGTAACAAGTGTGTCTGAATTTCTGCCAATCTGAAGCCCCCCGCAGCCTTCCCATAGCATTCTGTTTTTCTCAGAACTGCATGAATCTGTTAGGTGACCTATTTGGATCTCAGATTTCACTGAAAGATGGGAAGATTTGCTAACCTGTGAATGGGGGGGGGGGGGGTGACCCTTGTTTATGTGAAAGTGAGGGATTATTTGTGATTGTGAACACACCACAGCACACGCTGCACCACAACGAAATGTGACTTCTGCATGTAACCCATCCGTGTAGGAGCAGTGGGCAGCTGACATAGACAACATTGATTTGCTTTATTTCATATACAACCTTTAGTACTAGGAGCCAGAAATGCCTGTGAAGAAAAGCAATCTAGCTGGACACAGACTAATGCAGGTGTGCACACCTGTGCCAAGATGATTTTCCTGCTCAAGCACACTTTCTTCACCTTATCTGTTCATTTCAAGGTTTAATAGATGTCATAAATGTGGAAACTACCAAAGTGCTTTCACATTATGCTAATTTAACACTGTTAAAATGATCCAGAAGTGATTTGGAATTATTCCTAGTTTCTGAAAAAAAAAAAAATAAAATAAATAATAAATATCTTAATTTAAAATAACTCCACTATTTGATACACTGTCAAAACGTCAGGTCTAGCAAGTCTGTTGAAGACCACTTAATGTTATGTTACTTGAGGCTAGTTGAGAGTTGCTTGAGGCCTGCAGTTTGCATGATGCTAATTGGTGATACATACACCTTCATTACTTGTTAGCTACAGTAGCCTTGTGGCTCCAGTATAAACTAAAAGAGCTTCAGACATCCAATATTTCTTGGATGCTTGACTACATCTGGGGTAAAGAAAAAGTTATGTAAATACACTTTATGCCAAGCTATTACTAACACTACTTGTGATAAAGAACAGCTCAGATGATTTTTACATATTATCTGGGGCCTTCCCATAATACGCAAGTCATATCTGTATTTTTCCAGCTGGAAAAGAATAATGGGATCTGCACTGAGATTCCACACCTACTTTTTACTAAATACACTGTATATACACGTCAAAGTGTGGAGGAATGTTTTGCATTTAAGACTTAAATAGCACACACCCTCGGAAAACATCTCAGCGTGACCAAAGTTCAGATCAAACATGGAGTTGTGTCTGGGAAACCTCCTTCCAGCTCCAGCTGTGCAAGATAAAAGAGAATCAAAACAAAAATGCTGGCAAGCAACCACAAAATCATGAGTTTGTGGGTCATGTAAAATTAATCTTTTGTAATTTTGGGGAAATCTTCAAACATGTAACGATATCCACATTAACAGGTTACCCAGTATGTTCGCCCACACTTCACTTTTATTTAGTGTTATACTTTTTGTAACTGCATTTAATAAGATACTAAATAATTCATAGTAGTTACTGGATAATAAACAGTTAAAGAACCTAACAGTGGAAAACTAAGTTCTCATTGATTTTTAAATAAAGTATCTTTGGCTTGTGTGCACCTGCTTGGTCATGAAGCTCATGATGCACAGTTCTTGTGCTGATGTCACTGTAAGTGTTTCTACCTTCTGTGAATTTGCATGAACAGCCGTTTTGTGGCTGAGCTGTTGTTGCTAGTACATGCTTCCATTTCACAATAACAGTCATATTTGACTGGGGTAGATCTAGCTCTAACAGGGTAGAGGTTTTAGTCTTTTTGGCACTAGGTGTGGCTGAAACACAAACTGAACTCAGAATTATTGGGAAGAGTATCCACATAGTTTATCTCTGACCAAAAAGAATTAATTCTGATCATTAAAAGCAAAATTTGTTTCCTATTAGTTTGGGTAAATTTGGTTAATTGGTTAAACAGACAGACAGATAGACAAATAGATAAATAGGCAGATAGATGGGTGGGTAGGTTGTCAGATCATTAGGTAGGTAGGTAGGTAGGTAGGTAGGGGACAGCTGGGTAGATAGGTGGGTAGGTAGGTAGGTAGGTCGGTAGCTAGGTAGATAGGTATGTAGATATGTAGGTAGGTCTTATTGGCAATAAGAAGTTTTTAACACAGGGCAGCTGTAGGAATGTGACTGGAATTGGGCTGATGTGTGGTTGTTCATTGTGGTTCTGCAGAACTTGGTAGCAGACTTTTTCAATAGGTTATTCAGTTGCACGATACTGAAGAAACTGGCTGATTTATAAACAACTTTGACTCTAATGTACAGAGAAAACTTATGCCTCACTTCTGTTTTACACATTATCATCAGTTTGATATTCTGTTTTTGTTGCTCTATGTACTTACGTAAGTTTTTAGAAGTAATTCAGTCTAGAAACATAATTGTCTAGAGAAATAATAGACAAGCTAAATATGGAAAAAAAGTCATATCAAATCAGTGCAGACAACAGCAACATCAAAATAATAGGATAATAGGATTCTTGAACATGTTGTCTGTTAAATATAAATTAGGAACAGCAGGAACAAAGGACAAAATAAAAAAAAATGCTAAAGAAATAATGCATGAACGAGTAAATGACTGAGAGGATGCAGAAAAAAACATTCTCATTAAATTCAGCATTGGAAAGTGAAGGGGGGCAGTGAGGATGGCAGTGGGGTTGCTTAAGGGACACATTGATGGAGTGTTTGTGCTTGTAGGTGGTGGGCATGGTTGATGCACCCTCTCTACAAACACCCAAACACCTCTCTCTCTCTCTCTCTCTCTCTCTCTCTCTCTCTCTCTCTCTCTCTCTCTCTCTCTTTCGCTCTCTTTGACTCTGCTCTCTCTGGCCCTGCTCTCTCTCTCTCTCTCTCTCTCTCGCTCTCTCTCTGTTGCTCTCTCTCATTTTCTCTAGCAGTAACAGAGATTATTAATGACAGCAGCATCTCTTCATGACTGCACACACAAGGACAGAGCCTGTGGCTGTTCTAGCTGCAGAGCTGTGGAGGATGCAGGGAGGGTATTTGTTGATGTTCTGATGATGTGTAAAGTAAGCAGACACTCGATCACAGTAACAAACCCCCACTCTAGGGCTTATGTGTAGGGGAAGGCTTTCTCGTTCCCCAGCCCAAACATTAAAAAATACACTGCCACAGGACAAACCAATGGGGTTGGCCCCTGACCACAGAGGTTAACACCATCTCAGTGAATTAGCCTCTGAAGAGTTTAAAGAGTTTTGAAATGGGGAAGGAGAGTTTGAACAGTGATGTATAAAGAGATCGAAGGCTCATAAAAGTTTAATCGTTCATTGTGCACTTTATTGCCATCATCGTATATTAGGATTCTATAAAGACAGTGATGTATTTACCAAGAAAATGGCCTGGGAATTTTATTTTGGCATGTTGTTGTTGTAATTATGATGATGATGTTGTTGATGATGATGATGATAATCATCATCATCATCATCATCATCATCATCATCATCATCATCATTATTATTAATATTATTATTATTGTTTTATTATTAATATTTTATCATTATTATTATTATTATTGTTTTATTATTAATATTGTAGTTGTAGTATTATTATTATTATTATTATTATTATTATTATTATTATTATTATTATTATTTTTTTTTTATTTAACTTTTTGGCAGGGATAATCGAGGTGTGGCTAGACATTTTTATATATTTAAATTATATATAATAAATATTTTTTTTAGGTATTTCTCTCTGATGGCACCCTGTCAGTACTGGGCTTTTGGACTCTTCCTAATTCCCCCTTTTAGTGTGTCTCCTTGTATTACAAAGCTACCACACTGTGATAGTATAGCATGTGCTTAGCATGTGCTTTCTCAAAGTCACACGAAGCTCTGCTACATCCTTTCACACTGCAACTAACACAACGGCTCAGCATTGTCAGAGGAAAAGGCTAACTGTCAGTTCAGTTATATCAGCTAGCAGACGTTGACGAGCCCCATGCTGATTGATGAGAGACGATGGGCACTCTACCCATCCAGAATGTCCTGGCCAATGGTCAGTTGCACTGCTTGGGAAGCCCAAATGTTTTTTCATTAGGTTATAATTTCTTATTGCTTGTCAATTATAATTTGCTTATTGACAGTTGAAACTAGATGCTGGATAATAGAAATTATTGGATTATTTTTCAATGTTGACATCCCAAATTGGTGAAATGTGAAAATTCAGGTAAAAAAAAAACCCATTTACACCCATGTGGTGTATTTATTGTAATTCTGGACTTTTTAATCAGTGCCTTTTCTTTTTTATCACAAGAAAAACACAGCGTGTGAAAATGGTGCATAATGGACAGACGTACGTTCACACAGTCCCACAGTCGTATGTCAGCTCAGTGTGTGAGTGATGCAACAGGCTTTGACACTAGGCTTAGTCTGGACAGGCTTCCAGTGTGCACTTTATGGCCTACAGTTTTACTGCTGTCGGTGTAGTTCTTGTCATCAGCGGCTCTTTAAAACAGCCTGACAGCAACGCTGCAGAGAGACATGGCAGTCTTACAATAGAACTAATGATTGAAATCAGTGCAGCCCTCTGAGTTAGCCTGAGCTGCTCCTTCGGCTGCTGAGCTTGTGCAATCTGATCTTTATCTCTGCTTCTGGACTTTCTGCTTCTTTTGGGTCAGAGTCATTTTACAGGAAGTAGATCATGTAAATGATGCCTGTCACTGTGTTTGTAACAAGGCTAGAGGCCAGACACACACACACAGTGTGTATATATATATTTAAGAATAGGATTCACACTAAACACACACATGCACATCTATATATCTATATCTGTATCTGTCTGTGTTTGTGTGTGTGTGTGTGTGTGTGTGTGTGTGTGTGTGCATGTGTGTGTGTTGAGTGGGAAACCTATTCACTGACTTGGAAGTTGGAAATGTCTTTTAGATGTGCAGATGTTCCTTTCACAGCTGACTGCTCCATGGAGTGAGAAAGTATTCAAGGAATTAGGAGAAGAGAAAAGCTTTCTGTTTTGACAGCCAAAAAATGTGACTTAGTTTCGTCTGGCGTCAGGTAGTATCAGATAACACTGATTCATTGTCATACGTGCTAGCCTTAGCCTACACTATTATCCATCTCGGAAGTCCTCGGTGACCTTCTTCACCTTCTTAGGTGATCAGTCTTTCTGTTAAGTAGTTTGTGTCTCTTAAGCACAGTCACCATTTTCAACAGGCTTTGGTAAAATACAGTTTCTTTAAAACAACGAAAACAAAAATCATATTCATACACCTTCCCTCTTTATCTCACATAAGGACTAAGAAATGTATGTAATATAAATGACTGTTTTTTTATTATTTAGGTACATTTGATTAATTTAGTAATCTAGTGATTACTTGGATGATGCAGTGACATGAATGTTGGTTTGAATGCTAAAAGCTTCACCTTGTGGTAAATGTTCAGACTGCTGAGCACAGCTTTATAAAGTCCTGCAGATTCCCTGTGTATCATTCAAATAGCAGAAAGTACAATTTAATTACACTTTTAGATTACACTTTAAATATGCATAAATATATTTTCTGTATATCTTGTACAGTATATATTGTATATCTTTTTGGAATTTATTCATTCGTACATTTTCCAAACTGGGGGAGCCAGAGCCAATCCCAGCTGACTACAGGCCCAAGGTGGGGTACGCCCAGGATAGGAGGCCAACCCATCGCAGCTTTTTGGAATTTCAGTGATAAAATCATAGCATTAGTGCAACACTATGGAAACAAACCTAAAACACATGGTACTTTTGCATGACTCCTTCTGGACAAATTGGGTAAAATGTGTGAAATATTGCTTATGAAAAGTCTGCTGTTTTTCTTTATGCTGTATTCATTCAGTATGCACTGCAGTCAGTGAGCTGCCACAGTGCCATACTGCTACATTCACTGTATCTTTGAAAGTCATGTAGCTTCAGGTTTCATAGGGAAATGCTTAACACTAGAGAGAGGACCCACAGGGGTGTGCAACAATACAGCACTGTTTGGCCAGCCCCTCTTTCACATCTTGGAGTAATTTAAATCGTTCCTGGGCCTCTGTCATACCAAAACCTTATTTCCCTGTGCTGGTCAGAGAAGACTTGATGGCAGGGGGTGCACATTTGTTTTTGTTAGAATATAACTTTACATATGATCTCAGTGGTGGGTCGGCCAACTAAGCTAACGAGAGTTTTATTGATTCCATAACCGGGCCTGCCTGGGTGATTCAGTACAAAGGTTGATTTTTTTTTTTCCATCCTTAGAAGTTGAGAGCTATTACTGTTGTTTGGCAATACATTTCAAATGAAATTGCATAATCAAAAACATAGTAACATATGAATTATGAAAGGTTTGTACAATGTACAGTATGCAGCACACAATACGCAATAGGCTATACAGTGTACAATAGACAGAACAAAATATACAGTGTATGTTATACAGGGAATGTGGAGATTAAATTGGAAGGTGATAGGAAATGAGGTGATAGGAATATTCAAAAGATGATAAAATATCTTTTAATTACAGAAACAAATGTCTGTTTCATTTTTGAATGTTGTCACAGTATCCTGCTACACCACCAGTGATCACCTGATATCGAAAGTGGCATAATTACCATCTACCTAGTGGTCAAAGTCCTCATACAGTAAATCTTTCCTTATGATAATCTTGCAGCTCAACCCTTGCAATACAAAGCAATGTTTACGCAAGCTTAGAGTATTTCTGATTGTTCTGTCCTTTAGCTTGGCTTGTGGCTAGCCTGATTACAAGTACCACTCTCAGCCAGCTACTACTTTAATACGCTCAAACACCGCTTCTTGGAGAGGACCTTTTCCCCTCCACTTAGACCCAACAAATGATCAGCGGAAAGAATACAAACACAGAGCTGCAAGTGGGTCACAGCTCTGATACAATGAGACAAGACAGAGAGGGACATCCTCCAAGGCCATCCCACATCCCCCTGTCGCTGTAATTAAGTCAAGCCCATGTCAGACACTAGAGCAATACAGTGATGCTAGGGCCATGTTTTCTCTACCTTCATGTGTCTGAATTTCTCTTCTTTAGTTTTGCACTGCAGCAACAAGGCTAATGAATCTAACAAGCAATTAACATTATGTAAACTGTGTGCTTAAATCATCGCACTATGGCCTTGAGCTGTGTTTAGGCTTTTTGTTTCGGCTAGACAACTGTTTAAAGCTAGATTAGCGGGGTTTTCTGGTCTCATGATTGCAAATATATAAGAATTAGCGCATGCTTTGTATGAAATGCTATAGATCCAAGATTCAAGAGGTTTATTTGTCACATACATAGTTATACAAGTACAACGTAGTGAAACTTACCCTGATCGTTCCTGAGACTGTGCTTTTTTTTAAAATAAATGATAAAGTTAAAAAGAAATTAAGAAGTAAAAAAAATTACAAAAGAAATAGAATATGTATTATAAAATGTAAGCCGGTAAAAAAGTATAATAATAAATAGGAAACTAACAATAAACAATAAACCTAACAATATACAGTATAACCAGATAGAACCAGTTTAAAAAGACAGCTATGACGGAGGTAGAGGTGGATTTGGAATTAAGTTCTTTGAAATCCAACAAAATTTTCAAAATCAAAACAAGAACTGCTATAATAACTGCATAATAACTATATACACATAGGAGGGAAAACATTCTTAAGATTTAACATTTTAAGATTTTTCTTAAGCATTTTTTTACCACTTTAACGCAATGTTCAAGCAATGTAAAGGCATAGACGTTTCTGTTGACACATTAAAGGGTGGGAAAAAGCAGTTTAAAGGTTTTAATTTGACAGCAGCATTATGCTAAATGGTACAGTATTGGAGACTGGATGAGGATGGAGCTAACTGCAACACTAAGTGCTTCAGCGTTAGACCGATGGAGGGGCTCAGGACTGCAGCCATCCCTTTAATGCCAATTAGTCCAATCCTGAGGGTCAGCTCATGCCACCTGTGTCAAATCTCTCTCTGTGTCTCTCTCTCTCTGTTTGTATGTGTGTTGTGAGTGTTTGTCTGCATGTACAGATACTCAGGGCTTAAAGGAAGTTGTTCCTCTGGTAATCCTCTCAGTTTCCCATTGCTAACAATAGAACAACACACTTTGCAGCTGATGTTTTACAAATTATTGAAATGAATGAGACATCCATGAATAATCCCTCTAATTAGTGAATTCAGCTACATTAATGCACACTCATATCTAACACAGGCATTCAATTACACAAACAGCTTTTATAATCTCCATAGAAAAATCATTGCTGGTAGAATTAGATGCTCTGGAGCTGCATGTGAGCTCGATGTCACTATACCCAATACCAGCTGTTGGCTAGAGGGGTATAAAGCCCCCCAGCATTGGGTTTTGGAGCAGTGGAACTGTGTTCTACAGTAATGGAGCTCTAAGCAATATATGTATTTAACATCACCACCTTGCATCACTGATGCTCTAGTGGTTGAATGCCATCATATCCTCAAAGCAATGTTGCATTTAGTGTAAAGACTTCCCAGAAGAGTTGATTCTGTTACTGCAGCAAGGACAAACTCTCAAACACCCTTGATTTTAGAGGAAATGTTAGATGAGCACTTTTGGGCATATGGTGTATCTATGCTTATTATAATACACTAGGTGTAGTTGTTTCAAAGGGGTCTTTATTGTAGGTTAGCCAGTACAACCCCACTCAGCTGTAATAAAAAGGTGATAAAGCATGTTCTGCTGCTTCTACTGCATTGCAGCCCTGCAGAGATGAAAGACCACTCCAGTGATAAATGCAGGAGGGGCATTCCTCCTCTCCTTCTCTCTCGTTCCTTTAACCATTCACTCTACCCCTCTCTACCCACTATGTATCTATACTCTTTTAGTGGGTAATCTCCATTCAGAATGCTGTGCAGTCTAGGACTACGCTTAAACCCTATCTGGGAAACCAACCCTTGTTTTTTTATAAGTCTCAAAGACTCAGAGTCCCATGTCTAAGAAATTAATATTTTATATACATGTATTTGCTTAAACCCAATACATAAAAACACAATTCACATTCTGATTGTGAAACAACTGTGTAAAATAAAAGTGATCCATGTCTCTCTCTCTCTCTCTCTCTCTCTCTCTCTCTCTCTCTCTCTCTCTCTCTCTCTCTCTCTCTCTCTCTCTCT
>JBBPDA010000001.1:52587617-52599093 GCA_037974385.1 Arnoldichthys spilopterus
GCCTTTTTAATATGTATGTCATATCCTAAAGTGGAGAATCAGGAAGTGATGAACACGGACTGCTGAGCAGCTGAAATCTTACATCAAGTAAGAATGGGCAAAGATACAACTTGCAAAAAAGCATCAATTAGCATCTTCACTTCCCACACAACTAAAAGTTATAAGTGAAAGGAACGGTTATGTAAAACATCACAGAGTAGAACTTGCCCCATTTCCAACCTTTCAAGTGTGCTGCAGGCATCAAATTCTAAATTTGTTTATATTTGCAAAATACAACACCAGTTAGTCAGTAAAAATGTTGTGCACTTTTTACATTTCAATGAAGGTTCAAGAGAATTAAAAAATCACAGGTTTCTGTTTTTATTGCATTTAAGAAAATGCCCCATCTTTTCTGGAAATTACGTTTGTAGGATGTCCTTCTCAATCACACTGTTCAAGGGCTTTCTTCTTCCATTCACACTGCTCCATTAATCTAAACATCCAAATGCCAACTGCTAGCATTAGCGCATCATTTTTAGTTTGTGTTTTAGGTTGGTGTTTAGAATGTCTAAAACTAGACCCTGTTGAGAGGACACTTCAACTTAAGTTGCTTTCATGGCTGATATGGAATCTGCACAATTGCACATGATTTGTGGATTATTTGCTTTAGATTACTTGCTGTCTTCATCCCAACCCTACAACCTTGTGAATTTGCTCAGAAGTGCATGTGATAAGTCTGCTTGTTTGATAAGTACAGAGAAACAGAGATTCATTAATGGCAAGAGTGTTAATGTTTTTTACTTGTTTTTGGGTTTAATCTTATGGTTACATTATATTGTTATGAATAAGTGGCTTGTTATGGATAAGTGACTAGTGGAATGTTTAATCTTGTGAAACTAAATTTGCAAATTTCATTGTTTGTTGGATTTTTATAGCCCTAGTTATCATTGACTCATATCAATGGATGTGCACGATCATAGTGATGTCAAAAGGTTTGGTTTCCTTATACAAGCTTAAACTGTTTAGGAAAGCTGTGAAGGTCATGATCGAATTGAATTAGCCGTTTCATAATGATGTGGGTGTTCAACTTTGATATGATCTGTTATGTAATGTTCTCTGTTTGATGGATTATGAACTAATGTAGCTCTGCAAGAATAACTTGACCTCCTCTGCCATCCTGATGGGAACAAACAGTACAGTGATAGAGTCCCATGACCCCTGATGCTATGGTATTCTGTTTTTCTTTCATAGGTGTTGGAGGTCCATGAGAACCTGGACAGACAGATTCCTGAAGACTATGAGGAGGATCTCAGTGAGAAGGAGAAAGCTATTGTCAGGGAGATGTGTAATGTAAGTTTGTCTGTACCATTTAGACACATGAGTTTGCTCCATATAGCTACATTATATAACTGTTTTAGTTTATATATATATATATATATATATATATATATATATACATACATTTTTTTCTAACTTTTCTTTGAAAACAATTTGAAGCACCCCACAAAGGACCTAAATTCCATTAATCTAAGTTTTTTGTTGTCTATCAGTAATTCAAACTATTCATAGCATCAGCCGGCAGTAGGCTCTGTTAAGGCGGAGGGGCTGTGGGTTTTGTCACTCCCTCTCCTTCTGTTTGTTTGCCTGTCAGATCTGCAGGATTGCTGCAGCTTTGATGGAGGACAGTGTTTCAATTACCCTCCTAAAAGAACTCCACTTTTTCATGCAGCTTTAATTAGAGGCCTCAGTAAAAGGGGTTCCGTGGTGTTTATGGTGCAGCTGTCAAAGCAATTAAAATAACTTTACTGCTGTGAACAATGTGGGTCTATTGGGCTTCTGTACTGATCAGTGGTGAGATGGAGCAAAGCTAGAGGTCCCTGCTCACACACATGTGATGGGGAGTGCAGTCTGGGACCTGGACACTGACACTGTTCCCGCACGGATGACTCTACACTCGGAGCGCTCCCACCCGTCAAAGGCACAATCACATAGATGACATGCAGCCACAATGGATCCTTTCTTCTCTTTACATACACTGAGCTTTAGTGGAATTAGGCCTTCATGTCTTAGTGTGCCATCAGCCCCTTGTGACCCACCCCCATTTACTCTGTAACCTCTCTATGTGAAGCATTGTATAACACCCACTCCCCCCCCTCTCCTTTTCATTCCCTTTCTTATTATTTTCTCTGTCTTTATCTTCCTCTCTCTTGCCTTCTCTCTTCCACCCTTTTATCTTGTGTTTTCTTCTTTCTTCTCTCTTTTTCTTTTTGTCTTGCTCCATTTTTCTGTTTTTTTTTCCTTTTTTCTTTTTTTCTTTTTTTCTTTGTCTCTTATCATTTTTCTCTGTTTTTTTCTGTTTCTCTCTCTCTCTCTCTCTCTCTCACTCTCTATCTCTTTCTCTCTCTGCTTGTTCATCTTTCTGTTTCCCTCTTCATACTTCCCTCCCCTCTTCCCTCTGTACTCAGGTGGTATGGCGCAAACTCGGTGATGCAGCAGGCTCCAAACCATCCATCCGGCAACATCTCTCTGGGAATCAGTTCAAAGGCCCTTTGTAACTTCAAGTGGATGACCACAGGGCCTCAAACCATCAGACCAATCCATCTAAAGCCAGAGGAACAGGACTTCTCAGCATTATGTAACGGCATCAACCTATAGATCTGTGCTCTTGCTGCTTCATACAATCTAGAGTGCTCAGCTTCGGTAGACCTATCCATGCTCTGTCCACAGTCAATCTGTTTTGTAGTTGCTGTTTGTGAGGTTGAACAAACTTTAAAGAACGCTTTTAAAAAAATTTTACTGGTCCTCATAAGATTGAATGGGATTTCCCCAAAGCTTGTCCTGGCAGCAGTTGCTATTAAATACAAAACATTAGCAGGAAGAGCATGGATAGGTCAGTTTGTTGACCTGGTTTAAGCTATCTGATCAAATCCTAAGTCAATAATGATCTTACAGTTATTACAAGCTAACTTTTTAAGCTTTTTATCTACACACCCTCCAAGGATTCAGGACCGGCAGCTAGCGTATCCACTGCCCAGTGGAAAGTCTAAGCACATAACACTGTTTTTAGTTGCAGGTTGTGCGTTAACACTCCTAAGATGTAGCCAGTTTACACCTTTTAAACCCTTATGGCTTCAAAATACAGACTCTACATGATACAGATTAATAGTATTGAGGCATTCGTTGCATTCATCTATAATACACATTGAACTGTTTTGCAAAATTAGATGTAGCAATAAAGCCTGGTTTTCTTTTTCACTTTTGAATACACACACACACACCAGAATCGCTTCCTTTCTTTTTTTTCCAAGAGCTGCGCCTCATATATACACTCCCTACACTGGAAGGAGTCGATTTTCTCTTTACCCAAACAAAAGCCTGTCAGACAAAAAAGAAAAATAATAGCAGCCCTCTGTGTCTATAATAAACGCTAGACATATACATCATTTTATGGGACATAAATCATTTAATCAGACAACACATGCATGATCTACAAGTACATAAGTCTTGGGCAGGAATCTACCTTCAAAGTTCCATTCGGATAGATGTGCTAGTTCAGATTTCTAACAGAGTCTCATTTATCCGCATAATCTTGACAAATACATGTCCTCCACCTCTTACAAAATCTCGAGGGCTTTTTTAACCCACATTTTAGGAACCTATAAGGAAGAAGCCAGTAAGTCATTATACTGAAAGTGCTTTGAGGCATTTTAATTTAGTCTAATTTGACAATCACTATAAAAAGAAGGTATTTTTCTATGTGTCTGTGGCCACTAAAAGCAAAGAGGAGGCCATTGTTTAAATAATAAGGACACTAAATGCTATATGAGCTCTTTAAGACTGATATTTCTGGAACTGACGAGGTGATTGTCATGCTAGTGAGTTCTTTATTAAGTAATATTGCTATTGCTAGTGTGGTCCCCAATAGACCTAGGCATGCTTCACATGCAAATGACTTCTTTCATAGCTGCCATTGCGAGATTGGACATGCTTTAAATAGCATGGGCAAAATTCCCATTCAGCATAATGAATTTTTAAAAAATTCAATTTTGGGTTATGTGCTCGGTCTGATTTATCATTACGTTAAATTGGACTTTAATCAACATTGTGTAAGGCTTGTCCAACTTAGCAGCAGTAGCTGTGAAAGAATGCGTTTGTGGGCGGGGCACTGTTAGGTTAGTTAGAGGCACAGTGATGCAAACATATGGGATCTGTATTGGATCTGTAAGTGTAACCACTTCAGTTTGGTTTTAGGTCCTGTAAAGATGTCTGACCATTAAGTTCTGTATGTGTGAGTATGAGATATATTATAAGTGTTGTCATCACAGTCTGAAGGCATAACAGTTTAGTGTGAGGTTGCACTCTGCTGTTTAGGCCTAGTTAAAATGTACATGAAATTTAGCAGTCACGTATGGAGAATCTCCCTGCACAGTGTTGTGTCTCTAGATGAGGAAATAGCCAGCAATTTGCTAAACTCTTCATTTACTATGTAAGGTCCTTTAGGTGTCTATGGTTGCCGTCATAACAACACCTTGCAGCTCTAATTTGTAATATTAAATTGTATATGTCCTGGTATTTGTTCATCTCCTCCAACAACATTCCCCAGCAGATGGACCAAAATAAAAGGTCCAACAATTTGTTATATTAATACATTCACGTTAAGAATGCCAGTGCTATGAAGTTGCAAGCTATAGTTACGACAGCAACGATACGCAAGACTTAGTACTGCCACAAAAGATATTTGCTGCATTGGTGCAAAGCTATTGTGAACAGTCTCAGAGCAGTGGTCACACGTTATCACTGCTAAACAAGTGTCTTTAATCAGAAATGTTGTTTGTTCATGCTCTACTTGTTTCGCTAGCAGATGCAAGTGCATCACAGTCTTTATTACAGTGGCATTCAGCTGTGTCAGACAGCTGCAGTAGAGAGTCATGCAAAGGAAAGAAAATCCATGGCTCAGCTACATTATTTATAGTAGCAGTCGAAAGTCTGGACACAGTTTTCTATATTTTTCACATGTTAGAAACCCCTCTTTATGTGTAGCCTCCGCCTCTTCAGTTTGACATAATTTATGATTCTTGTGTTTTCTCCCTACAATATTGTGCATTGTGCAATTATCTCATACAGCCATTTGGAATCCCCCCAGGGCAATAAAGAAATCCTGAGAGGATTGCACAAACTGTCTTGTTCATCTTTTAGCAGTTTGTAAACTGATGGCTTCATTCTGCATTCGCCAGCTAGCAGAAAACAGCCCACCTTTAAATATCTTGACTTAAAAAAGCATTGGTAGCCTAGGTGTTTAGGAACTTGCCCTTGTGGAACTGTACCTTGCTCAAGGGTACCTCAGTGGTGCCTGGGCTGGGACCAGATAGTGTAGGACCCAAGTAGGCACTATTCAAGTGTCTGGATACTTTTGGACATACACATTCCGTTTGGTGTGTTCAGACTTTTTGACTGGTACTGTACCTGAATTGAAGATTATTCTTTGAAATTAAGACAAGCAGAGTCTCAAGTGTCCCCAACTCTTCAAAGTGAAACCAGCTTGTAGAGCTTAAGCCTGTAAGATTCTGACAAAACACAAGAAAAGCAGGTCTTTAATCTGTTATGTGTGTGGAAATACTGTTTAAAGACTGTATATATTGTTGCCCACTGTCCCCGAAGGTGTCTAGCCAAGGGAGCATGTACAAAGTTCTTATGTGAAATTCAATGAAAAGATAAGCCATAATTTTGTATGTAATTATGTCAAAGCAAAAGTGTTTTGGCAGCTCTAGAAACCTTTGACTGGACTGGTCAGTTAACACACACTTTTCAGTGTGGGATTCTCATTGAAATCGTATGTTGTTAAAAGCACGTTGTCAGTGCTGGGCTAAAATCACATTCTTATCGGATGGATATTGTTGGTTTGTTGCTGACCCAGGATGCAGCAGGTGGCTTTTGGCAGTCTGTGTTTGAGTGTGTGAATTTCATCATTTTTTTTTTTAAATGTCTGACATGTGAGTAAACAAAATGAGCAGCAATCATTTGAAAACAGAAAGATGAAAATCATTTATATTTGATATTTCTATGTAAAAGGATACTGTTTGGACTGAGGTCAAGTACATACTGTTATCACCACGGTATGTTTTGTCTTTGTGATGAATGGTTTTAAGGTGAACGAACGCATGGTAATTGAGGCCATATGAATAGGTGCATGAGTACGAATGCACTCATTCATTCTTAAAACTATTTTTTGGGGAAAAAAAAGTGTCCTTTGTAAACATGTAGTCTAAACTACTGACTTTTTATATTTGTTAATCTGAAAGCACAAAAAAATCACTAACTGATATTTTCCTAATGTTTATTTCAAATGCACTGCTTCTTTTGTGAATGAGGATTCGGTGTGGAGTCTGTACTTAAACTCAGTGTTCTGTTGTAGTGTGTCAATATGTGATACATGAGCAAACTGTTGTATTTCTAGGAGATATGCTGATATACTGTAAATATATTCCTGTAGATGATCTGTAACTAGCATGCATTTATATATACATATATTTTTTTTTTCATAAACTGTATTTAGGTGAGGAACACCCAGTATTTTAGGAAATGAAAGCTGTCAAAATGAAACTTAATGGACCTCCTGTAGATGATTTAAAATAAAATGAACACTCTTTGTATTGTTGTGTATAATTTCATTACAGTGAGTGAAGTGTGTTTTGAGGAAAATAGGGCAAGGCTGCCACCTACTGCAAAGTTACTGCCATTGCATTGTTAAAAGTCTCCTTTTCAGTGTATACTGTAACAACTATAGCGGCAATACTAAGCAGAAAAAATTAAAATATTTGGACACATATGGCATATTATATAATAAGGCCAATAAATGTCTCTGCGTGCTATGGATAAATATGGATAAGTGACTTTCATTCTCAACCAATTTAAGTGTAAAATAAACGTATAATTCCTATAAAAATTATATTTGCAATTAAATACAATAAAAGCACATATGCAATTTGTAAATTTCAGAATTTTTATTGTTCTAACAAAGTACAAAATAAAGGCTGACCAACTTGATTGTGTTTTGTAAATATCAAGATATTTAGTGTTTAATGCCTGCACTTAAAAAAAAAGAGTTGGGACAGGAGGACAATAAGAGTGAAATGTTTACTGAATATTTATGTTATGCCATTTTGAAACATTACACAATAAGTAGATGAACTAAAAACAGCTGTGGGGATCAAAATTGGGTATTAAAAGAGCATCAACAGTATTTGCCTGTGAAGATGAGTGTTGGCTCACCACTTTGTGCTAAACTTCACGAGAGAACTGACAGTCAGTTCAAAATCAGTTCTTTCACCTCATGCATCACATAATATTGTGAAAAGATTCAGGGAATTTGGAGGAATCTCAGTCTGTGTAGGGCAAAACCACAAATCACTGTTGAATGTACGTGACATTTGAGCCTTCAGAAATAAACATCATGCTATTGTGATAAATACAGCCACATTGGCTCAGGAGAACCTCAGAAAACTTGTAAATGCAACATGAAACTCAACCAGTTTTATGCAGAAATGCAACCGAGTGCTCTGTGCCAATGACAAAATGAATCACCCATGACTGTTATCAGTAAAAGGCGCAACATCTGTCATGATGTGGGGGTGCCTCGGTTCCTTATGGCATTAGTGGCCAGCATATGTGAGGGTGCCATTGACACAGAGGTGTATACTGGAATGTTAAAAAGACAGTTAGTCTCCTCAGTTCCCAATTAAAGTGTAAGTAAAAGTAAAGGTGACGTAACAGTGGTAAACATGTTTCACAGAACATTTCTGAGTGTGTTGTAGTCTTATCTTAGAACGTTTGTCAAATATAAATTATAAAAAAAATTAAAATGTCCTCAAAATTGTGTCTATATGCAAAAATGCTTGCCCATATGTGTGTGATTTTTCAGTCCCTCATATGATTTCTGCTTTAGTTTTATTTGTAGTAATTGTACACATTTAGTTTTATTTGTAGTAATTGTACACATTTTTGCTTTATAATGTTTTTATTTATTTTTTTACATTTTCTACAAAACATTCTGAATTATATAATAACAGAGATGGTCTACATGCAAAATGAATGAAAAGTAGGCCGGTGTATTATTGTTTATGTAAGATTTCAGGCCACCAGAGATAAACCACATCCAGCACATGTGCCAGTGTTGATAACATGGCCCTTCAAACATAATCTGAACTAACGAGGCCACGTCCAGCCAAACTGTGCGGGGTTAAAGCAAATATAAACTGCTCTTGTTTCAGCAGCACCAAAGGCTTTTACCGAACATCACATCTGGCAAATCAGGCGTTTCGGCTGTCCGTTGGATTGGCCTTTTATTCTATAAATCGCTTCTCCTCCATCTCCAGCCTTTTATGGTAACTTCGTGCCCGCAAGTAAACTTCCAACCCGTTTTCAGTGCTTATTCAATGAAACCAACCTTCCTATCTCCGGAATAGGGCGGGTGTTTGGATTAATGACTTAGCTTTTGACCAATAAAATAAGAGAATATGGGCGTTTTCCTTAAACTCCACTAATCAGTGAAAAAGGACCAGTAGAGGCAGGCGAGGCTGCGCATTTAAGCCAATTACTATTCAGCCCATACACACGCCTTTCCAGCAGCCAATGAAGAGGTGCGTTTGACTTATAGGGCGGAGGAAAGCGTTGTTTGGCCAGTCGGTTTCCTACAAGCGATCTAGAAGGCGTGACTTTCGCGGAACTAGGTAAAGGGTTAGGTTGTACCCGTGCAGTTCCTAAGTGGAAGAGGATTGACAGCGAGATCCATTTTGCGTTTACAAGGTAGTTTCACGTGTATTAATGTTTTGTTTGGAGGTTTATTTGCCAAGCGTGCAACGTACATGTGGGGAGAGCCTTCTGAACATCTTTAAGAAAGATGTGTGGCGTTGCCAGGCTGGTTTTGTGTGAGAAACTGCAGGCTAAAGCGCAGGCTAAATTAGTGTCACTGGGACCCATGTCGCTGAAGTTAGCCTCTTTTTTAAAATTCCGTTCCACCTTAAATAGTACAGCAACCGCTGCAGCATTTAAGGTGGAACAGAAAATTCCCATGTGCTGGCGGGCCTCGTTGTTGTCCAGCGCCTGTTGAAATGATGTGCGTCTCTCTGTGATTTGGGCTGTAATCTGGACTCCAGCTAACGTCCCTGTAGCTGGAGCTACAGTCAGCTAGCTGTAGAACTTGCTCTGCCTGGACTGTTGTGGTTCTGGAGGTGCCAGTGGTTCGAGCTGCATGAGAGGGCAAAAAAATCATTATTGCAGTTTTCAGTTACATATTGTGATTGCAGTGTTTTTCAGCATGTTAAAGGATCTATTATAATGCATTCATACAGTTCATATATTAGAAATAAGCTTTAAAAACGGCCTGTTTTCAAACCAGAGTTTTTGTGAGGCCACAAAACCATTACGTTTACATATATCTCCTTGTTTAGCCTAAAAGAGTTTAGCCCTGGCCCCTCACATGGAACTGTGAGTGGTTGGAGGCCCATTTGCAAATGACAACCTTCTGATCTCCATATTGTAAAGACCACTATTGCAGTAATCATGTACAGATGATTTATTTTGCACTCCTAGCTGGTGTCCTTGCTCAGATTGATTAGTTCTTTTTTTCAGCTGCTGTGGTTTGGCCTCAGACACCCCTGTGCTTGAGGTTTGTTTTGGTATACAGTAAAGATTTGGCCTTGTTATGTTCTAGGCAAACACATTGCAGACCGGATTTATTTGGACATACCGCTACTCACTGCGATTGCCATGTGTTTTAGTATATTAAAGGGTCCATATCATGCTCGTCTACTTACAAAAGCTTGACAATTTTAAGTATCATTAAAGATTCACAATGCATGTTCACTCACCGACCCATACAATGCATATATGAAAACTAAGCTTTAAAAACAGCCTGTTTTCAAGTCATAGTTTTTTGTGATGTCACAAAACCAACACATTTACAAACCTCTTTTTACCTAAACTACAGCAGTTTAGCGAATGAAGCATGTAAACATGTCTCAGTGCTTTCATGTGAAGAATGTGTGTCTTTAACTCTTGTATGTCCAAAAGTATCTGGTCAGCTCTTCTAAAAAGTGACTTCAGCTGCTTTAAAATGCATTTGTTGCTTTACAGCTTGTAAAGTCTCTGTAGAAGAACATTGCTTATAGAAAGAGACACTCTGGAGCAGCCGCACATGAGCCTTAACTCAAAATGCCTAATGCCGTCAGATAGAGGTGCCTAAAGCCCCCCCAGCATTGAGCTGTAGATTGTTGGAACCTCACCCTCTGGAGCGGTGGAGCTCCATTAAATATCATTGGGATTTATTTGGATTGGGGGTTGCGATCAAGGTCTAACCAACCTCCGTACCTGACCTCACCAAAGCTGCTGTGGCTAAATGCAGTCAAATCGGTGCAGCAATGTATTAATGTTTAGTGAATGATTGTCCCCTTTGCTACAGTAACACCCTTCACTTTGAAGTGTAATTGGTAAAAGAACATAATTTCATGTGAAGGTTCTTCCAGGCTTTACAATGTTCTTTACACTTACTGGTCTCTAATTTGAACATGGTTCATTAGGAAACCAAACATGGTTTATTTTAGGTTTGCATAATATAGATAAATGATCATTATTGCTCTTATAACCCTGCTGTGATGTTTTTCAATGTTAGAGGGTCCATATCATGCTTCACTAATTAAAAAGGCTTGAAATATGAAGTATTGTTAAAGCTTCACAATGTACATTCACACCCCCATCCACACAGTGCATATATGGTAACTAAGCTTTAAAAACAATCTGTTTTCAAATCATAGTTTTTGTGAGGTCACAACACTGTTTGGCCCTTTGAAGTTCTACAAAGTTTTTTGACTGGTTACAGGCTCATTTGCCTGTTGCAGCCTTTAGAGATATCACTGTTGCAGAGTCCAGTGTTGTATGCATGATATGTGGTGCAGTCCTAGTTGGTGTTCTTGCTCAGATTGATTAGTGATGCTGTGATTTGCTCTCAGCCACTCCTGTACTTGAGATTTCGTTTGGTATGCAGTGAAGATGTGTCCTTGTTATGTTCTAGGCAAACACACTGCAGACCTGATTTAATCTGGATATGGATTAGGGCCCGTTGTGAACTTCACTGTAAACTCAGTAGGTTTTCACTCTCAGTGCTGATCCTGACGCGTAGTGTTTAATCACCAGCAGAAGTTCTAGATAAACTCAAGCTGTGTTCAGCAGCACCTGGACATCTTGTGCTGTTATGTTGTTAAATGAGGTATTTTGGTAGTGGGTATATTGGGGTTGATGCAATCCCTCATTTCAAAGCATGATGGCAGTATTTCCAAATGATTTCTCTTCAGATCTTCAGGTCTGTGGGCAGTGGCGTCCTAGTGGTTAGGACGCTGCCTTTGGGACCTGAAGGTTGCAGGTTCAAATCCCGGCCTGGGCACTACTGAGGTACCCTTGAGCAAAGTACCGTCCCACTACACTGCTCCCCGGGCGCTGTTGGTAG
>JBBPDA010000001.1:52617397-52629841 GCA_037974385.1 Arnoldichthys spilopterus
GGGAGCCAAAGAAGGAAATCCCCCTGGTTGGTTTTGGGGTGTGGGTGGAGGTGTGTGGGTTTTTTTTTTTTTTTTTTTTTTTTTTCCCGCTCTCTCTCCCTCCATCCCTCTTATTTTATCCTTCTTTTCTTTTTTTCCCCTCCTCGCCTCCGTCCTTTCTGCTCGTCACCTTCGATCCCAAGACTCATCCTAACGCCAGCAAACTGCCCCTGAAGGATGCTTTCACCTTTGACGACTACAGGTTGGTCAGAATGTCCTACCGTGTCCTGAATTGGAACTTCTCCTCTTCGACTCTTTGAGGAAGAGGAGGAGGGGGGGATAACGAAAGTGTTAGGTGGTTGTAAGGGTATGAAATGGCCTCTTAAAACGAGGCGTTTGTTCTCATTGTTCTTTCATTAGCACCAAATTATCTGTGAGGGAATTATTTATCATTGGTCCCCTTTTATCTTCAGATTGTTGAGCATGATGCAAGTCTTTGCTCCCGCTGGGCAATGTGTGAAAAGAATGAAGTAGCATCTTGTCATAGTTAATGTTTCAGCTAGTAGCCTTTATGATTTTTCAGATTTTTATTAATTATAGCATTTTAACTTGTAGAGGTAAGATGAAATATTCTGCTCTCTGAGAAAGTGTAGTATCTGTTCTAAGACATTCTCATACCTGAGCTAAAAGAGAGGACATGATCAGGCTGATTGATTTGAGGAAAATGTGTAATGACGTTCCATAGTAATGTACTTCGGTTTTTAGTGGAAGATTTGTAGGGTCTAAAACTCATGGTCAAATCTTTTTAATCTTTTCACCTACAATCCTTACTTTTATCATATACTTTCTTATTCATTCTTTTTTTCCTTACTTATTATATAACATCTAGTTTCTTAACACTTATCGAACTTCAAGTCTTAAGATCAGGGCTTCACCAAGTGTGGCTCGCATGCTGCATGAGTTTATGTTGTTTTGGCCTGGCCTGGCCTGCCGGTAATGTACCCTAACCCTACCCTTCACTAATGAGAGAATGTTTTTATACCATGTACAGTTGTTTTAATTTGTAGTTTCTTTTTTATAATTGTATGCTGTTAAAGTATTTTAGTAAGAAAATCCAGTAGAACGTTTTTATCCTATTTTCATTTTTGTTTCCTGCTATATTCATATATAGTTTTGTCTTTTTGACCCTTAGCCCACCTCAAACATGACCCCCAAGACAAAATGTGTAGCCACCCCTGATAAATGTGTGAATAAGAAGCCTGCAATAAGGGGTTAATTCAGGAACAATGAAATACTATTGGATCTGGATTAGTTTTATCATCAGAGGTTCTGTAAATTGCAAGATGTGATTTGTCCTGGAGTAAGAGGTCATTTCACATCAGCGTTCCACAACAGGACACACCTAGTAAACACACTACAGATTCATCCTAAATTATTATTACCATCAGCCTGTAAAAACAGACCTAAAGAGCTAAACACTTAAGCTGTTTTTTAAATCTTCATTAAGTGTAATTGTAAATTGAACGAGTGCCATTTTTAAAAAGCATTCGCTGCAATTTGTTATATCTTACAGTGCTTAACACTGCACTGAACATTTAACCTGATCACGCAGAGCTTGTGAGCTGACTTTCTAGCACACTGTGTTCAGCATTAAAGACACAAGTCCAAAAAAGTGGATGTGCTGTTCCTCTTGGCATGAAAAGGCCTATGGCCACTTGCATAAAATATTTTAGGTATTTATCTTAATTTTAATGCTTAAGGGACTAATTTAGAGCTATAAATTTTAATTTAAATGTTGCACCTATTAAAGTGCTGAAACTTCTACTTCGGGTCTAGAACTTCATTTACAATTATGATTGTTTTTTTTTCTTTCCACTTAAATATTAAGCGTTTTCACGCAGTTCTCTTGAAATACAAGGAAAAACGTAAGACTAAAATTCACCAACGCAGAACCAAAACTGGTCAGAAAAACTGCAATAAGATATTTACTACAGATTGTTCAAATATTTAGCATTTATCTGTTAAATAAGAGATTGCACCTGTCAATACCCAATACCCGGAGTCAGATCTATAGCAGCAGTAATGCTTGATCGAATATTGGAGGTTAAGGAAGAAAGAAAAGTTAAAAAATGTTTTTTTAAATATAAATAATAATTTTGCACATTTGATGTCTTTTTATTTCTTCC
The DNA here is from genome assembly GCA_037974385.1 of Arnoldichthys spilopterus. Lineage (NCBI taxonomy): Eukaryota > Metazoa > Chordata > Actinopteri > Characiformes > Lepidarchidae > Arnoldichthys > Arnoldichthys spilopterus. The sequence goes on from JBBPDA010000001.1 coordinate 52,619,563, forward strand.
TGTGGTTTATAAAAAAATGAAAAGTGCCTAATGTTTTTTAAAATATCCAACCATATCTGTGTTGACATGGCCTTTGTTTGCAATATTTAGTAAAAAGCTATAAAAGCTTTTTTAAAACCTATTGAATTTTAATGAAAATTCAGCATCCGGAAAAGTGCTATTGTGCCAACATACAATATCAGTCTCCCAATATAAAACTAATTGAAAAAGAGTGAGTGCTGAGTTATGAGTTTACTGAAAGTAAAATACCCGTTGTGTATTAGGTGGGCTGTGTCATCTGTGATGACCCGTCAGAACCAGATCCCTACAGAGGACGGCAGTCGGGTCACCCTGGCTCTGATTCCATTGTGGGACATGTGCAACCACACCAATGGCTTGGTGAGTCCCCACACACTCGCCACAATGTAAACATGTGTTCATTTCCAGTTTGCTTCCATTGCCACAATGGGCATCTACGCTTAGCCATGTATATCCCAGGTGTTTTTGTTACGAGGGCGTGTGAACAAGCTGTTTGTAAAGGAGCCTCCAAATAATGTTGTTTTCAGTTGATTGTACCAGCATCTCAGGGGATATTTTATATTTATTTGAATAATTTGTCTTTGATTGCATTCAGTGCCTCATGCCACAGAGCAATATATCGCTTTCTTTCATTTGTGAGGGAAACACATTTGTATCCTGCAATGAATTTTTGTTTTGAATTGTCATATGTGCTGAAAATGGGCGTCATTAAGATGCTTAATGAAATGCCTTCCTGTTATTCCCCTGGTTTAGGTTTAATAAAAATGCATTGTTTCTGTAATACTTTTGTTTATCATGAAGTTGTGACAATTTAGCCGGGCTTTATTAAATTTTATTAATTCCTTTGCATTTTCAGTGATTTGATTTTGGGGGCTTATTTGTTTGTTCGCGCTCTTATTTAGTAGTTTATATCTTGAAACATATTTAACCATCTTAATCTGTTTGTTTTTTCCCTCTGGTAATATGCGGCACAATGAAAGTGCCATGTATTTTTGTGTTTAAGGTTATTTAATTGAACAATTAACATTTTTAAAGGCGTCGCAGTCACTGACGGTGTAGCAATACTAAGAGAACAGATTATCTCTGCTCTGTGTTTCAGTACTTTGAAAGAGGTACAGCTGACCTCAGTGTTTTCTTTCAGATTACAACTGGGTACAATCTGGAAGATGACCGATGTGAATGTGTTGCTTTGCAAGACTATAAAGAGAATGAACAGGTGAGCACTACAGCGTGACCTTCTGAAAGTCTGTTTGAAAGCTTTAACGCAGTTTTTTACGTTGGTGGTTAAGACTGATCTGATCAGGGAATGATCAGCAGGTACACTACCTTTCCAAAGTTTTCAGTCACTTATGAATGTCGTGCTCTTGTTGTTCAGGTACGACACACAGAGGGACGATATAAATAACTGGAATGTGTACATTTTGTTTAAGCTGTACTACCTTACTCACACACTTAAAACATCCTACAAATGATTAAAGACTATGACGTTCTTGACGACTGCCATCATACACTCAAAAACCAAACAAATGTGGCAAAAATGAATGAAGGACCACTTTTTGTCCACTATGGACTTGATCATTTGATCACTTGATCCTTTCAGTGAATGATTCCTAGAAAAAACTCAATTGAAAGAAATTGAAAGTAATTACAAGTTGTTCTTCTGTGGTAGGGGTCATCATGTCTGTTTCTGGAGTCTCCAGCACAGCTCTTTGAGTTTACTCAACGCCTCTGTTAATTGCCAGGTTTAGTGGATGTGTTGGGGGGAATTTCCAAACTGGACACTGCCCAATCGGGACCGGAATTGAGGAGCTGTTCTGTATTATTGAAAGCAGTGATTCCAGACTTATAAACTGTGATGTTCTCTCAGTCTTTTTCATCTTTTGGTTTATGTTTGCATGCTCCTGCACAGTTTCTCCCTGCTCGTGGTTGTGTGATGCGTTTATCAGCCATTGGCCATTACAGAGGCCCGTGGGTAATATCAGAGCAAAGGAATTCAGTTCCAGCCATAGGAGAGAGGATCGAGGGGTACGGCTTGACAGGCCAGGTAGACACCTGCCCCCCGCCCCAACCCACAGCAGAATGCGAATTATTTGATAAGATTCGGGGAGACAGCCAATAGAAGAAAGGGGCTGTGGAGGCCGCCGTGTGGGACGAGGGTACAGGGGAGCTTTGCGTGAGCCTCTCTTTGCCGAGCCGTTTGATCCCAGCTGAGATTTCGCATGGGGCCCGAACTTGTAGCAGTGGCTGAAATCGGGTTTCTCTCTCTCGCTCTCTCTCTTGCTCTCATTCGTGCACTCAGTCTCTTGCACTTTCTCCCTTTCTTGCGCATTCTCTCTCCTTCACACACCCACTCTCGCTCTCTCGAGCTCGAGCTCCCTACTCACTATTATTCCTTTATCTGACCCTCTCTTGACTCACTATCTGTAAATGTTATATGGAGGAGGGGGACGTGAGTGGGGTTTGGAAGGGGACGCAACCATTTCTCCAGAATGATGTAAAGTTTTTGTTTTATGTAAATAGGGCTGAAAATAATGGCAAAATTCATGAAAATTGTAGACATGTTTATACAATACATAATTTAGGCGTTTATGATAACTAGAAATACTGACCCTACACATTAAGGGTTTAGCAGTGCATCATGAAATTGCAGTATTGCAACGCAAAAGTATGACAATACATGGAGGACAACGAATACTATATTAATTATACTGTTTAATGCTACTGCATCATTTGAACACAACGGCCAGCATGAGTTAGCAACCCAGTCTAACGTACAATGCCACCATCCTCCCACTTTCTTGCCCTATTCTCATTAGTAGTTTATACAGTGAGAGGATCACATTATTTTCCTTCATTCAGATTTTGTTCAACTTCTTCAACAATTCTGATCCCAGTATAATGAGTTGAGTCATGGGCAGAGTGCATCATTATCATTTCATACATTGCATTTTTCAATACAGCAAAAATAATTGTCTGAATAACTGCCTTGTGTTCTTTATATTTGCACCAATGCACCCAGCTTATGTTTATGTGCACTAGAGGTGTAACAATTCACATGTTCTCTGATTTGGTAAGATTTTGATTCTGTGTTCAAGATTTTATTTGATTTTCAGTATTTTATTTGGTGAAAATAATTCTACAAAGCTTTTATTGTACACACATTTTATATTTTTCATGACCACTTTTCTTCTTCTCCTTCCTCCTCTTCCTAAAGTTTTTTTTTTTTTTTAATTAATTAATTAATTAATTTATTTATTTATTTATTTATCTGTGCATGTGTAAAGCGTCCTTGGCTTGCGTTACATAAATGTAACCTTTTATTAATAATAATGTATTAGTTTGCCTCAGATAAAAAAACTTTTTCAAAGCTGCACCACCCTTTAACAATGAAACTACACTAAACCCCAATAATCACAACCCCTAATATTAATTTATTAACTGATTTATAAAAAAACCCAGTCATTGAAGCAGGGATGTGTACATAATATAAGCTTGGAGAAAAAAAATTCTGTTCACTTTAAGCAATAGTTTTGATAAGAAAACTGTCAATCACTATTTGGGTCAGATCTGTTCTACACTTTGGCTAATATGATGCTTTTTTGAAGATGAATGAACCCAGGGGAAGAGCAAAGCTACTATATGTTAACAATGTCTTTGTAGGTTGAAATGTAAAAAATAAGAAAGCAAGGTGGAGTCAGTCCTGCCTCACAGTAAACAAAGTTTAATTTTATAAACACGTGTGTGTTATGGTCTTTGATTTCAGATCTACATATTCTATGGTACGCGATCCAACGCAGAGTTTGTCATCCACAATGGCTTCTTTTTTGAGGACAACGCACATGACCGGGTGAAGATTAAACTGGGCGTCAGTAAGAGCGAAAGACTGTATGCCATGAAGGCTGAGGTGCTGGCTCGTGCTGGAATCCCTGCGTAAGTGTGTTGCACTAAACACGATACTGCAACATCATTAAACTTCGACACATCCAGGAGAAATTACAAATTCTTATTCTGCCCGTCACTAAAATGTGACACTTCTGGACTAGTTTTACAGTCTTAATGTGCAACTTTCATATTCCTTCTTTGTCTGTCTTCTTAACCTAGGTCTTATTTTTTAGCTCTGAACAGTGTTGCTCTATCGTGCAAGTGTTTAATAGCCATACACTACAGTGTGCAGCTAGTTAATGCATAATTTGATGAAATGGATAAGTGGGGGTAAGATGAAGACTTGATAATGGATCAAAATTGGCTCAGACTGAACAGTAAAATAGGACCTATTTAGTCCCAAAACCTCAGATATCTTTTAGAGCGAATGAGGAAGTCTTTGTTAAAGAAGACAAATATAAGGGTTTTTAGATATTCTGATTTATTTGTTTTTAATTCAGTGTTACTTCACTCAAGCTAATTGTTTTTAATAAATTTGTGTTAATCTCATGTTGATTCTTTTCTTAATTCCCCTAAAAACTCACTCCATTCCTCTTCAGGAGTGCCGTCATGCTAGGTAAAGCGCTGGTGAATTTGATGCTCATAAATTTCTTTTTAAATGTAACTTTAGAAAGTGTTTGGGCAGATCTGACAGGATTTTCTTGTTCGCTGTGTGAAGGGTTAATTTTTCTGTATTGGATCTATTCTATATGAAGCGCAGGGCATGGGGGTAATTGCATTGCTCTGCAGCAAAAGCACTGTAATGTCGTTGGGGTGTAATATTGTCAACTCAATCGCTCATGTATTGTCTCATTGATCAATAGCCTGAAATTCATGAAAACGTCACTCGTCCAAAATTACCTTTTTGATTCAGCGCGGGCGCTCTCCTTTTCATCCAGTGTCGGCATCAGACAGGAAAATGCCATGGATATATGCTCCAATAATTAAACAGTAAATTATAAATGATTGAGTGTGTTTTTAAAAATGCATCGGGTTCAGTGGCCTCTCATCACTGCAGATCAATCAGTTGTCATGGGAAGGGAGCTGCTATGTGCTCAGTTATGGGTAGGAAGCTTCCATTAGCTCCTGCCGGCCCAAACCTGCTGGAGTTAATTAGGGTTTAATTTGAGGGCGGGGATGTAGGGGGGTAAGGTAAAAGGCCCACACTGTAAATCCTTCCTTTGAACCTTTCCTTGTCCTTTAACTCTGCAGGTCCAGTATCTTTGCCCTGCACTGCAGTGAGCCCCCCATATCTGCCCAGCTTCTGGCCTTTCTGCGGGTCTTCTGTATGAGTGAAGGTAAGCGTCTAAGTAAGGCTAATAAAAAGGCTTTTGTGAGTCAGTATCATTGTAAACACAGAACACCATGCACCACAATGAAATGCGACCACTGCATTTGACCCATTCTTGTAGGAGCAGTGGGCAGCTGATGTAGACAGTGCCCGGGGAGCAGTGTTTGGGGACGGTACCTTGCTCATGGGAACCTCAGCGGTTCTTGTACTGGTCTGGAATTTGAACTGCAAACTTACCCCTGGTGATTACACTCCGGAAGGCTAGTCCTAGATGCTGCACAAAGCTGCTCACCTATACTGCCATATCACACGGTCATTCTGCTAGATCACTGATTGCTCTTGGGAACCTCTGCGGTACTTGTACCGGTCTGGAATTTGAACCACGACCTTCGGGTCCCTACATCGTTACACCACCACTGCCCCCTGGTGATTACACTCCGGAAGGCTAGTCCTAGATGCTGCAAAAAACTGCTCACCTATACCTCCATATCACACGGTCATTCTGCTAAATCACTGATCGTATCTGCATTTTTGATTGTGTCTGTCAAATTTGCATTTGGAAATGGATTTAAAATTTTATGTTGTCCAGAAAATTGTGAATACTACCACAGAGCTGAATGCAATAAAGCAAGTGTTTGCTTGCTTTGCCAGTTAAATTCTCATCCCTAGCTCATTCAGTGGTAGAAGAAACACATTGAGTGAGTAAAAGTTGTTTGTTTCTGGCTTCTAAGTGTTCTATTTCAGCTGCTTGTGTCTAAAGTGTCTGATGTAAATGTAAAAATGGCTTTATTCATCACAAACAGCCCACAAAGGTTTTGTATTTATAATGGCAAAACCATTCCAAAAAAGTTCTAGAAAATTCTGGACAGTTCTAGGAACTTTTTGGACAGTTCTCACAGTTCCACAATATTATGTAAGTCTACTTAGGATTTATAGTGAATGGAGAACGTTCTTGAAAACAGAAACATTTTAAAATGTCATTGTCCTGAGCACAGAAGCAACGTTTTCATGGAACATCAGACATTTTCTATGTATTTTAGGCATAAGAGATTGAGAAAACACACTTTGTACCCAGGAACAAAAATAAAATAGAACTATATTATAAATTATTATATTATAAAGTGTTGAGCTGCTAATCGACCAAAAGATGATGTCCCTATTAAGGAATAGATGCTCATGGTTAGTTTCTTCCACACAGATACAGAGCCGAATGTCTGTGTGGAATTAAGTAGCAAAGTTGGCCATCTCAGGGGAAAACTAATATCGATGGTGAAGACATTGCAATGGTAAAACCATCAAATCGCACATCTCTAGTCTGAGCCATTCCCAGCAGCCATGGGCCACCGCCTCCCTGTGGCTGCCTGCAGGCTTTCCGGCCGTAAGACAGGAGCTGCTTTTCTTTTTTCCACTGTAGATACCTACACGCAGCTAGAGAGCTGGAAAAGAGACTGAGCAACCGTCCCTTAGGTGTTTTAATTGATCAAGACAGTCACACAGCTGTGTGGAAGGAACCATCCAGAGGCAGTGAAATATTCATTGACACATATGCAGAAAGAGTTTGTGTCATAAATCCCATGAAGCAAGGCCATGTCTTCTGGCAAAGACCTCTTATGGGTGAACCCATATATTATTCAGGTTTTGTATGTAAATTTTTAAAGGAATCGCAGGCACTGTAGTAAGGGTTCACTTTTTACACATTTGACATGATGCAGCGCACCGCCGTATCAAGCGCTCGTTCACCCAGCCCTTTCATCTCGTTAGCAGGCGTGTAATCATACCTTACGTAATATCTCATCACTCGTCAGACCTGCTGCCTCACTGCTTACACTCTCTCACACACGTACACATGCTGATAAGCGGGGAAAACCTTTGTGGTTTTTTTTTTTTTTTTTTTTTTTTTTTCTGTTGGTATCATAATATCATAATTTAAACATGCCAGCTGCCCTGTACGCAGTGTTCGTATTTAATGATCGACCAATAGAAACAAACTAGTTTTTTTTACTACTTACATTGAAAGTTAATTCTAGTTGCGGCTGTGATATCCGGCACCAACATGTAGCAGATCCTTTAATTTGTAATGGGGCCTCCATGGATAGGCCTTGTTTGTCTACCACTTGCCACAGATGCCCATTTGGTATTGAGATTGGGAAATTCTGAGGCCAAGTGAACATCTTAATCTCTGTCATGTTCCTCCAACCATTCCTGAACAATTTATTGAAGCACCCAACACATTAACTTCAGTGGTGGCCTAGTGGTTATGACCTTGCCCTTGTGAACTGAAGGCTGCAGGTTCAAGTCCCAGCCTGGGCACCAGTGAGGTACCCTTGAGCAAGGTACCATCCTGCTCCTTTGCTCCACATGTGCATGTGTGATGGGTTAAATGCAGTGATCACATTTCGTTGTGGTTCTTGAGCATGTTCACAATGACAAATAGTCACTTGCACTTCACTTTCAGTTCTAATTGTTCAGTTGCTGCCTGATATATGCTACCCCTTGACAGGTACCACTGTTAGATAATCCTGTCTTACTTCATCAGTCAGTAGTTTTAATGTTATGGCTGATCGGTTTGTGTAATGTAAGTAGGTTGTACATATGCAAATGATAACTCCTCTAACCAGTGAGGCATATGTATATGTCTGATTATAGAGGAACTGAAGGACTACCTGGTGGGTGACCATGCCATCAACAAGATCTTCACCTTGGGTAACACGGAGTTCCCCGTCAGCTGGGAGAACGAGATCAAGCTATGGACTTTCCTTGAGACCAGAGCCACACTTCTCCTCAAGACCTATAAAACCACATCAGAGGTACAGCAGTACACATTCAACCTTGAAAAAGTCAAAATCATCCTTAGGGCCAACATCAAGTCTGCAAGCCATGTTCTGCAATGTTCTTTCATCCTGTGTGGCCAGAAAATCTGTGATTTAAGAATGAATGCTTGAAGTGAAAATCTGGTGAACAAGCAGAAACACGTTAACTATGATAATATAATATAATCTGATAACTAATAGTTAGCAGCTGATGCTAACTGCTAACTGTCCACTTTCTTTCGCTACTAGCAACATTAGCCTTTTTGACTTGCTCTTTAAAGCCAATGTTCTTTTGGTTCAGGAGGACCGCTCCATTCTGCAGAAGCCTGACCTGTCTCTGCACTCCCGGATCGCCATCCAACTTCGTCTAGCTGAGAAGGAAATTCTGGAACGGGCAGTGGCCAGTGGACGGGCCAAACGCGTGCATTTCCAGAAGCAGCTAGAGGAGGGTGTTCCGCTCCCTCTGTATGAGGAGAGCGATATTGCACTGCTGGAGAACGCAGACGCCAAGCTGCCCATCATCCTGCGTAAGCTGGATGAGGAGGACGAGCACGCGGAGCCCGATCTGGACCCGTCCCGGGATGAAACCATGCTGGAATCCACGGAGATGCCGCTTGTCAATGGGCAAGGCAAGGAAGTCAATGGCACTCATGAGGGCGTGCAGCCAGAGAAAGGGAGCGCGACTGCAAAGGAAAAAGATGAAGCTTGCTCATGTTGCCCAGAGCCAAGTGCCCAGCGAACTGAAGATGCATCCAAAGATAAAGGAGAATAGTGAATCCTGGAGCTCGGTGCAATCATGGTTCATGCAACTTATTTATTTTTGTTTTAAGTGACTGACAGAAATAGGAAACGAAAGCAATCTAAACTAAAACGGCAGTTTTCACAGTTTATTTATCCTGTATGGCTATTTTTTTGTTTTTTTGTTAGTTTTTTTATGTGTGCTGCAGCCTTTAGTTTAATTGGTAAGAGCTGAGCTTTCTGAAGAGAACAGTCTGCTGTTTCGTGTTTTGAGGTTTTAACAGTGCCACACTAGTTGATGTTTCGTTTCTTGTTTGAAGCAGATGGCTCATCCTGCACGGCAGAAGCAACATGTTCAGAAGAATGTGGAGAACCACGTACCGTACATGATGTATCTCAACATGTTCAGGCCATCAGTCAGTGAAGTTTTTCTTGTGGATCTAATTAAACACACCTTACAGAAGGGAAAGGAGTGTGTGCGTTCAGGACTTCGTTCTTTCAGGACTTTACCCAGTAGGCCTAGTTGGTCAGGGGTTTTTCCGTTCCTCATGTCTAAACCAGCCTGGTTGAATTCACTTTGCTGTAACAAAGGCCAGCGTTTACTTCAATTTCTGTGGGCTATGCCCAGAAAATGCTTGATGTGTCCGTGCGTTGCTAGACAATCATTATTCATTTACGTTTCTTGCATTGATCTGTTTGGAGGAGCCTCCTGCTCTTTGCTTATATTACCTGTGGAGCACTGACATTTCCAAAAGGACATTTGCCCAAAAATAGATTTTTGGTTTTGGTTGTTGTTTTATTGCACTTTGGGAAAAGTGAGTATATTTTTCTGATATTGTCTGATTACCCCTCCCCCAGTTTCCTGTTTTGATCATTTGACGCACTGTATTTGAACCTCAAAAGGACAGGAAGGTATTGGTTAGGCTGTGGTTACTGAGAGCTACTTTTGCTATGAATGTAGTTTAAACACATTTTTACTCAGTAGGTGTCATGCTTATGAAGACCCTCTCACGCTGGGGACAGTGCAGTTCATCGTCATTTTCTTTTATCAGTGCGGTCTTTTAAACTGTGTTTACATCCCGAGCCACATCCATTTGCATCTCTAGACTGTGTGGTTAACTTTAAGCCTTAAATTGTGTGATTCTTAGACTGTTTCCTGAAAAGGAAATACGCACTCAAGGTGCGGTCACTTACGGGACTGCATCAAAACGTCACTTTTTTTTTTACTTTTTTTTTTGAAAAACATTTTATTACTGTATTCACTTCTATAAAAACGACAACTTCATTTACAGTCCCTTTCGCATTTCAGAGTCAGCTAGGAGTGCTTTTGGATTTATGCAGTTATAAACAGAAAGTGCAAACAAGAAAGCAACTAAAAAGTAAGGAGTAAAGTTTTAAAATAAATTCAGAACAATGGAAGTAAAATGGTAAATTAAATAAATTATACAAATTAAAGTGGAATAAGAAATACAACATCAATTTAAATGATAACATTTAAAAG